>CM077196.1:39898774-40498774 GCA_039654625.1 Rhinogobio ventralis
GAATTTTTTTGTATTTTAGACACTTTTGATTAGTGTCTGGCGTGATGCCTCTGATCTTTCGAATATTCCGATCTAATATGACTTCTGACCTATAAGGCTGCCAAAATAATAATCATACACTGTTTGTTAATTGGCCAGAGGAGAACTGGCACCCCGACTGAGCCTGGTTTCTCCCAAGGTTTATTTTTCTCCATTAGGACACCTGATGGAGTTTTGGTTCCTTGCCACTGTCGCCTCTGGCTTGCTCAGTTGGGGACACTAAATTTTCAAATAAATATCCATATAAATGTAATTACTAAACTAAATTAACTATATCAACTACATTACTTAAATATATATGATAATTGAAATGAGCTGATGACGTCACCGTTTTCTCCAGAGCGGCTGTACAGCCGAATCAAATTCTGTTCATTATTTTCCTGTTTAACACATAAAGTTGGCTTGACTTGACTAGTGGAAACAAAAGTTTCACTTATCATTGATTTTAAAGCTTTTGATTTTATTAGGTCTTTACTTCTAACGGCTAGGATGTTTTTTGCTTGATGGGTAAAAATCAATAGGATGAAAAAACACGTATGCACTGCATAAAGATTTAAAGAATGCACATTTTTGTCGGGACAAGCTTTTGCTCCTCTGCTTGAAGCACATCAATCCATCACCCTTTACTATTTACTTTAGTCTGGATTGTGTTCATATCAAATGCGAACTGTACAGGACATCAAATGAACTATACACCAAACACACTTTTTGGTAACACGTTCTATGAAGGCCCTGCTTATAATGAATTATAGCCCCATTTATACTTATTTATAAGCATGGCCTTCATAGAAAGTGTGACCAACTTTTTTTTTTAAGTGGCTTTGGGTTTGTTTCTTGGTGTGTAGCAATATCTGACATATTTCAGAGTTAATATTCTGGCCTTTTCTGTTACAGCTGCAGTGATCGTTTGGGACAGCCAGGTTCAGGACGGCTACAAGCGCAAGCAGAACCATCAAGAAGCAGAGGGCGTATCGAGGAAAGGCCCGTGCTTCGCCCCCATGGGCTGGGATGGCAGGAAAAGCTGTGATGTTGTCGAGGAGCTCCTCAAGAACTCCTCAGATAAAGCCTATGGAACTGAGGGTGAGTTGTCGGTCAGAAGTCAACCGAACCTTGTGTGCAAAACTTCTCAGCTTTCCTGACAAATGGAAAGGTTAGGATTTATTTTTGAATCTTAACATGTTTTTATGTATTTCAAAAGCTAATAAACGATTTCTGTTTCTGTTCTGATGCGATTCAAATGGAAAGTGTGCTTGTTTCTGTTCAGATGGAAAAAAACAAAAAAAACAAATGCCAGTTTTAGGGGGAATTAAGATCAACCATAGTTCTCAGTTGTACCTATGCTTGAATTCTTACCATGACCTGAAATATTGACAGTGTTTTGAATCATTTCATCCTCCAGTTCTCAGTTGGGATGGAGATCCGTCGGCCATCAGCAGAGACGCCATCGAGGATGTACGCTATGCCAAAAACGATACTGTCCTTGACGAGTGGGACAGGGAGTTTGACAGTGGAAAAGTGAGGACTTCAACTTGGACTTCAATATTTTAGTATTTTTGAGCATTGCTTACTCCAGAAACTCATTTTGACTGGAAATGACTATGGTTGCATCTTAGACTACTAGTCGTGGAATATTTTACTACCATACTACTATTTTTCTTTTTTTAACAAAATGTATGTATACTGTGCACAGTATTTTATTTATTACCAATTATAACACAATATACTGAGTCATTTCATTTCCCTCCTCTTGATTAGGTGAAGAAAGTGAAAAAATACAAAAAGGAGAAAAAGAGGAATGGAAACGTCTTCCAGAAGATCCAAGAGCATCGTAACATGTGGTCGGTCACGCCGGGAGGCAGGCGGAGCAGTCTGGGCTATCGCCATTGAAAGGTGCTTGGGTGTTTTTGTTCTGTTTTTTCCAGAGTTCAAACTTTGTATGTTACATGAGTATTAAACAATTATCCATCCTTTCTAATATACTGTCAAGCCCAAATTTGTTCAGACGCCTTCAGCATTTTCTCACATTATCACAGTTTATTCGCTATGTTTATAAAGCGATAATAAAATATGACAAGAACTGTGTCAGAACAAATTCATCTTGATAATGTTAGATAACTTTGATAGAAAGGTACGTAATGGATTACAATCAACCAATCAGCTGTTTTATTCAAGAACACAATTAGATAATACCAATTTAGCTCAACCAATGACCAAGCAATGCTTCATTTTGTTCAGTCTGTGGTGTCAAAGGTCACATTGGTATGAAGAATTTTTTGGGTATAATATGTCGGTTTACTTTATTTTGCTATCCTCACTTACATAAATGAACTGTAGTGTCCTGCACCCACTAGTAAAAAATTATATTATTTTTGGTTTGATTGTAATTTGCAATTTGTTGCATTTTAATGTTTAATTTGACTTAAATTTACTAAATCATGTTTTGAAGAAAAACATTTTCAATCTGTTTGGTAAAAAAAAAATGGCTCAATCAGTGGCCTCTTCACTTGGCCAATCGCATAACCAGAGCGTGTTTTGATGACACTAGAGAGACCGGTCAAGTGTCCCGCATCAGTTTGATGTCATCGCACTAATTTTAGAAGTCAAGAAAAGATTAAACTGGACCTATTTTGCCCTTTATCAAAGGGAAAGCAGTTTTTGTATTTGTTTTTGGACTTTACTAGAACAGTGAATGTTTCACCAGGAATAACCTTAAGTTTTTTTTTTTTTTCTTCATATTTTTAAATGAGAAATCGTATATAATGTTTGTTATATTTATGTGAGTTGCTTATCAACTGTTGTTTTTTACTACAAGTGTTAATTCTGTTTATTTATTTTTTATATATTGATCTTGCCATAAAATTAGCCATAAGTGCAATAAAAAGATATGGCAATAAATCTAAACAAACTAGAACAGGGTTTTCATGCTTGAATGTCCAAAAAAAAAAAGTTTTCCCATGTTTGACATTTGTTGCAGCACCTCTCTTCCCAGTCTGTCTGAAAAGTTTAAATATTACATTTAAATAATTTAATACATTTAAAAATGGCAATTTCGAGGCCTTGAAAAGTTTTGGAAAAATAAATAAACCCAGAAAGCTTTGGAAATGTCATAGAATTTTTTTCACAAGTCGACACTTTTTTAAAGACGACACTTGGCAGATTATTGCTGAAGTGAAAAAAGTTAAAAGAAAAAAAAGGTCCCACTTTATAATATGTGGCCTTAACTATGTACTTGCATCAAAAATTAAGTACAATGTACTTATTGTGTTCATATTGTATTGCAAAACACTTTTGCTGCTATTAAGGTTGGATACGGGTAAAGTTAGTGACAGGTGTGCTGGTTTGAGTAAGTTTAAGGGTAGGGTTAGGGTCAGGTGTGGTGGTGTGGGTAAGTTTAAGGGTAGGGTTAGGGACAGGTGTGGTGGTATGGGTAAGTTTAAGGGTAGGGTTAGGGGGAGGTGTCGTGGTATGGGTTAGTTTAAGGGTAAAGTTAGGGACAGGTGTGATGGTGTGGGTTAGTTTAAGGGTAAAGTTATGGACCGGTGTGATGGTGTGGGTTAGTTTAAGGGTAAAGTTAGGGACAGGTGTGGTGGTATGGGTTAGTTTAAGGGTAAAGTTAGAGACAGGTGTGACGGTGTGGGTAAGTTTAAGGGTAGGGTTAGGGACAGGTGTGGTGGTGTGGGTAAGTTTAAGGGTAGGGTTAGAGACAGGTGTGATGGTATGGGTAAGTTTAAGGGTAGGGTTAGGACAGGTGTGGTGGTATGGGTAAGTTTAAGGGTAAAGTTAGGGACAGGTGTGACGGTGTGGGTAAGTTTAAGGGTAGGGTTAGGGACAGGTGTGGTGGTGTGGGTTAGTTTAAGGGTAAAGTTAGGGACAGGTGTGGTGGTTTGGGTTAGTTTAAGGGTAAAGTTAGGGACAGGTGTGGTGGTGTGGGTAAGTTTAAGGGTAAAGTTAGGGACAGGTGTGGTGGTGTGGGTAAGTTTAAGGGTAACGTTAGGGACAGGTGTGGTGGTATGGGTAAGTTTAAGGGTAAAGTTAGGGACAGGTGTGGGTAAGTTTAAGGGTAAAGTTAGGGACAGGTGTGGTGGTATGGGTTAGTTTAAGGGTAAAGTTATGGACAGGTGTGATGGTATGGGTTAGTTTAAGGGTAAAGTTAGGGACAGGTGTGATGGTATGGGTTAGTTTAAGGGTAGGGTTAGGGACAGGTGTAGTATGGGTAAGTTTAAGGGTAGGGTTAGGGACAGGTGTGGTGGTGTGGGTAAGTTTAAGGGTAAATTTAGGGACAGGTGTGGTATGGGTAAGTTTAAGGGTAAAGTTAGGGACAGGTGTGATGGTATGGGTAAGTTTAAGGGTAACGTTAGGGACAGGTGTGGTGGTATGGGTAAGTTTAAGGGTAAAGTTAGGGACAGGTGTGGGTAAGTTTAAGGGTAAAGTTATGGACAGGTGTGATGGTATGGGTTAGTTTAAGGGTAAAGTTAGGGACAGGTGTGGTGGTATGGGTTAGTTTAAGGGTAGGGTTAGGGACAGGTGTGGTGGTGTGGGTAAGTTTAAGGGTAGGGTTAGGGACAGGTGTGGTGGTGTGGGTAAGTTTAAGGGTAAATTTAGGGACAGGTGTGGTGGTATGGGTAAGTTTAAGGGTAAAGTTAGGGACAGGTGTGATGGTATGGGTAAGTTTAAGGGTAGGGTTAGAAACAGGTGTGATGGTGTGGGTAAGTTTAAGGGTAGGGTTAGAGACAGGTGTGATGGTGTGGGTAAGTTTAAGGGTAGGGTTAGAGACAGGTGTGATGGTGTGGGTAAGTTTAAGGGTAGGGTTAGAGACGGTCGTGATGGTGTGGGTAAGTTTAAGGGTAGGGTTAGAGACGGGTGTGATGGTGTGGGTAAGTTTAAGGGTAGGGTTAGAGACAGGTGTGTTGGTGTGGGTAAGTTTAAGGGTAGGGTTAGGACAGGTGTGGTGGTATGGGTAAGTTTAAGGGTAGGGTTAGGGACAGGTGTGATGGTATAGGTTAGTTTAAGGGTAAAGTTATGGACAGGTGTGGTGGTATGGGTTAGTTTAAGGGTAGGGTTAGAGACAGGTGTGATGGTATGGGTAAGTTTAAGGGTAGGGTTAGGACAGGTGTGGTGGTATGGGTTAGTTTAAGGGTAAAGTTATGGACAGGTGTGATGGTATGGGTTAGTTTAAGGGTAAAGTTAGGGACAGGTGTGATGGTATGGGTTAGTTTAAGGGTAAAGTTAGGGACAGGTGTGGTGGTATGGGTTAGTTTAAGGGTAAAGTTAGGGACAGGTGTGGTGGTATGGGTTAGTTTAAGGTAAAGTTAGAGACAGGTGTGATGGTATGGGTAAGTTTAAGGGTAGGGTTAGGGACAGGTGTGGTGGTATGGGTAAGTTTAAGGGTAGGGTTAGGGACAGGTGTGGTGGTATGGGTAAGTTTAAGGGTAGGGTTAGGGACAGGTGTGGTGGTATGGGTAAGTTTAAGGGTAAAGTTATGGACAGGTGTGATGGTATGGGTTAGTTTAAGGGTGAAGTTAGGGACCGGTGTGCATGTATGGGTAAGTTTAAGGGTAAAGTTAGGGTCAGGTGTGGTGGTGTGGGTAAGTTTAAGGGTAAATTTAGGAACAGGTGTGGTGGTATGGGTTAGTTTAAGGGTAAAGTTATGGACAGGTGTGATGGTATGGGTTAGTTTAAGGGTAAAGTTAGGGACAGGTGTGATGGTATGGGTTAGTTTAAGGGTAAAGTTAGGGACAGGTGTGGTGGTATGGGTTAGTTTAAGGGTAAAGTTAGGGACAGGTGTGGTGGTATGGGTTAGTTTAAGGTAAAGTTAGAGACAGGTGTGATGGTATGGGTAAGTTTAAGGGTAGGGTTAGGGACAGGTGTGGTGGTATGGGTAAGTTTAAGGGTAGGGTTAGGGACAGGTGTGGTGGTATGGGTAAGTTTAAGGGTAGGGTTAGGGACAGGTGTGGTGGTATGGGTAAGTTTAAGGGTAAAGTTATGGACAGGTGTGATGGTATGGGTTAGTTTAAGGGTGAAGTTAGGGACCGGTGTGCATGTATGGGTAAGTTTAAGGGTAAAGTTAGGGTCAGGTGTGGTGGTGTGGGTAAGTTTAAGGGTAAATTTAGGAACAGGTGTGATGGTATGGGTTAGTTTAAGGGTAAAGTTAGGGACAGGTGTGGTGGTATGGGTAAGTTTAAGGGTAAAGTTAGGGACAGGTGTGATGGTATGGGTAAGTTTAAGGGTAGGGTTAGGGACAGGTGTGGTGGTATGGGTAAGTTTAAGGGTAAAGTTAGGGTCAGGTGTGGTGGTGTGGGTAAGTTTAAGGGTAAAGTTATGGACAGGTGTGATGGTATGGGTTAGTTTAAGGGTAAAGTTAGGGACAGGTGTGGTGGTGTGGGTTAGTTTAAGGGTAGGGTTAGGGACAGGTGTGGTGGTGTGGGTAAGTTTAAGGGTAGGGTTAGGGACAGGTGTGGTGGTATGGGTAAGTTTAAGGGTAGGGTTAAGGACAGGTGTGGTGGTGTGGGTTAGTTTAAGGGTAAAGTTAGGGACAGGTGTGGTGGTATGGGTAAGTTTAAGGGTAAAGTTAGGGACAGGTGTGGTGGTGTGGGTAAGTTTAAGGGTAAAGTTAGGGACAGGTGTGGTGGTATGGGTAAGTTTAAGGGTAAAGTTAGGGACAGGTGTGGTGGTGTGGGTAAGTTTAAGGGTAAAGTTAGGGACAGGTGTGGTGGTATGGGTAAGTTTAAGGGTAAAGTTGGGGACAGGTGTGGTGGTGTGGGTAAGTTTAAGGGTAGGGTTAAGTATAAGGGAAGTGTCAACAGTGTAATTATAAATGTGATTACCTGCATGTAATTACATATGTAATTAATTTCTGTAAATTTCTCAAATGTAAGTAAAATGTAAAAACATGTATGTATACAATAAGTGCATTGTATCAAATGATTAATTAAAATGTTAGTACAAAGTAGTTAAGGCCAAAGTTATACAATTTTACATTTTATGAAAAATGCACAAAAATATCCTTTTTCAATGAAGAAAAAATAAATAAATAAATAAATAAAATATATATATATATGTATATGTATGTGTGTATATATATGTATGTGTGTATGTATATGTATATCAGTAAGAATTTGTTTAGGTGCAGTACCAAACATTTCCAATAGATAAAATTCTTCTCCCATTCATTTACAATGCATTTTTGACCATGAACAATACGTGACCTTTTTTTAAGGGACCATTTAACCTTTTCGAATATATATATAAATATATAAATATAATTTTTTTTTTTTTTTTTTTGGGTTCATACAGCAAGTGACACAACCCTTACCAAGTTTCATACCATTCTGATGAAGTAAAAAAAAATCTAATTAAAAAAAAAAAAAAATTCACTCAAAAATGGCCAAACAGCACCTGAGGGGTTAAACCATTCCAATTTAAAACAACTCTTTACTGGTAGGCACACTTAACATTTCAGAAGGACTTTTTAAAATGCATTGGGCTGTTAGTGGGAACTTGGAGAATAATAAGAATGTTCTTATGTGTTTATAACCAGCCATTTCACTCTTTTTTGCAGTTTTGAAAAGCGGATCCCATGTGTGTTTCCCCTGACCAGGCCAGTTGCCTTATTGGATCAGCAGCAGTCGGATCTGTCCCAGATTCCTCTGAAGAACACAAGTCCACCCAGAATGCAGCAGTACTGTGAAATAAAGTGATGAGGCTGAGGTCATCTGCTGAGGCTTTAGTCACCGTCTGAAATCCAAAATATACGCCACTAATGGTGCCATTATGATCCGGGGATCATAGTAAATGTGGCAAACTGTAGAGTCAGCACCCTGTTTAACCTTTGATGGTCTCAATTATTCTTATTGTTATAAGAACAAATGTTCACCAAGGCCAGTTTTATCTTGGTGAGCATTTGGGCTGTAATGGCCAATGATGCATGATCTGAGGGCTTCTATTGAGAGGAGAAGCCTTAAACTTTCTAAAAACAGGAAAATGAAGCCCTTTCGCTCCAATGTTTTTAAGCATAATTTGTCTGACTCAACGAATAACATCATTGTTCCCATTAGGGAACTTTCGCTCACTTGATTTAGCTTTTTTCATACTTGAGCCGGTTACTCCAGATACTACAAGGCAGTTGTTTGCCTGTTGCCTTTTAGTTTTCCACAGACACACGGCCCTGGTGTCTTACATCGCAATACATTTATTGCTTGTGATCGTATATTTTCATGTCTTGCCTGCTTGAGTACTAGCCCATCCTCCCCACCTTTGCAGTGATTTTTCATCAAATAGAACTCTATTCAATAACATTTTTGAAGTGAAACGAGTCTCTTGTGAGAATTTCCGCTGTCTCTATAAAGCACCTCTTCAGATTTCCCAAAAACGTCACCATTTCCAGTCAGATGACGTGGTCTTTTATGCACAGTGCTGCATACAACAATGCAATACATTTCATCCATGTGAGCTAAAAAAAAAACATGGGCCTTAACACAAACCACTGTGTTTTGCCAGGAGGGGTGAATTCCTTAATAATTGGAGTATCCCCTTGTCTTTGACTTAGCGTGTCCCATCTCTTTTCTACTCTCTATGCAACAACAACAATCCCATGGAAGCTCTAGTCCAGGGAAAGACTCTCCAAAAGCTGGTCCAAACATCATCTCTGTGAGCTGTAAACACCCTGTCATGTTCCACGTCTGTTAACAGTGCATTGGGTCAAAATGATGTACATGCTTATCCACTGAAGAGCTGTCATAGGAGTAAACCAATGTTGACGCTTTCCTATTTAGAACATTGTACAGTCTTACCTTGTGCTCTATGTGACCCCCCCCCCCCCCCCCCTCCAGTCATTCTTGTTGTTAAACACCATCCCTTCCACCAATCCTTGGGTTTTAGAAAAGTTGCCTTGGTTTAATTTTTAAAAATGAATAGAACATATTGCGAATTATCCTTATTGAAACATGTTAAAATGCACATTGCTAAACGGAAGCCTAATGTATTTAAGGTCTGTGGAATTGTAAATGGGAAGTTCTATTAAAACAATAGATATGTGTTTTGAAAGCCTTGTTCAGGAGCCAGACAAAGACTTCCCTATGCGTTCTGTAGGATGTCTGTATTCTCTTAGAAATTGATTTATTTTCGAAGAGGTTGGATGCTGAAGAGCAGTGTCTTTGTCATTATTTGAATCGATGGTTCTGTACCTAATGCCTTTTCTGAAAAGGAGAAGTCATTCAGTAATGCAAATACATAAATATAGATATAACTGGTGCAATAAAGTTGTGACTTTTGTGAAGAGCTGCTTTTTGGGTTGTGTTTTCTTTAATGCTTTAAATCAATTTAAGAACAGAAAACATGCTCTATCATATGGCTTCAGATGTAACTCATGTAGCACTTTTATGTTTTTTAATGTCCTCGTTTGGACGTTTCAATCTGCACATACCATTCTGTTGGTAAACAAATGACCATACATTTGGATAAAACTTTAGCTTGAAACTGGTTCACACCGGTTTTCAACAGACAAATACTGAAGTGGTTTATGAATATACCATGTGTTTAGATTGAGTGGGGCTGCATTACCACCTCGGGTGTGAATTAATTTTCTAATAATTCAACAATTATTCAGCTTATACTACAGTTACCACACTTCAAGACATTCAGATGTTGTATTTCAAGACCTCTGTCTTTAAAATGCTCCTGTGTATCGGACTAATTTCCAGTGTTGGGGAGAAGCAACTACAAGTAGCAATGCTACTAACTTTAGCCTGATAATAGCTCAGTTACTTTTAAAAGTGTAGCTTTACCAGTAGCTAACTTCACTTTAAAAGATTGCTGTAAAAAACTATTTTTTAACAATAACATACCGCTTTCAATTTAAACCGTAATATACCGTGGAAAAGACAATGCACTGTGGGTAATATTTGTCATTTTCGAGACCGGCCTACAGGAATATTCAGGGTTCCCACTTGTCCTGGAAAATTGATGACAATGTGTACAGAGTGTTTATCACTGGCCACAACAATTACCGCTAGTTGCAGAAAGTGCGATGTTCGGAAATGCTGCGTTTTGACAGTGTTTTGAATGATAATGTTTAGTCTTGTGTTGCCACTTGCTGCAGCGAGCTAATGTTATTAACTGCTCAAATGAATGCAGCGAATGTTAACTGGTAAGCAGCTACCTAATCACATAATTTTGATATAAACTTGCAATTGTGAGTTATAAAGTCAAAATTACGAGATATAAAGTCAAAATTACGAGATATAAAGTCAGAATTGCAAGATATAAACTCGCACTTCTGACTTTTTCGTGCAACTGCAAGTTTATATCTCAATTATGTAAACTCGCAACTTGCAAGCTCCCATAGTCATAATGTATGATTAAGAGCTCATATTTTTTATAGTTAATTTGTTACATTTATATAGTGCTTTTCTGGGTACTCAAAGCACTTTACATGAAAGGGGGGAGTCATGGCAAAAAAATCTGTGTGCCTTTTAAAAACTTAAGAGAGCAATATTTGGCATGCTCCTTGTCTTTTATTCCCATTGTAGTAAGATTGGAAAAGTCCTAGATAGCATTTTAATGTTGTGTTAAGAAGCAGATGTGCTTGTACGCGCTTTTTTATTGAGGTAGAAACTTTTTGCACGCACATTCAGGAGCTGGTTTTCAACCTCTGTCCAATGAGTTTTATAAATGAAACCGCTTCACTGAAATACATTGTAGTTCTCAGCTCATGCCACTCTCACTCGTTAATTCATTCAAATTCATTAAAAAATGCAATCTTACAGCACTACTTGATTTCACTTCAGAATTCTAGATCTAGAAATGGAAATTAGCAGCTATATCTGTTCGGTCAGATTTTGCTTTGCAAAACATCCATGACAGCTGTCCATGCTGGCAAATAATATGGCCACCCGACATTAATTATATAAATTATTTTAATAGCACGGCCATTCAAAACCAGAGGGTCTACAATGTGCATAGTAAAGCGATCACTGGCAATCCTTTTGGGCGGGAATGAATGTAAACAGATATTGAATAGCAGTCGTATCTAAGGTGAATGTAAACAAAAAAAAATCAGATATGGTCAAAAGATCGGATTTGTGCATTACGGCTTGCAGTATAAACACAGCCTAAAAGATCAAGAAACAAGAAAAGAGAAGAGATGAGCAGAAACAAATGAAATACAAATGACTTCCAGCCAGTGTGACTTAAGGAGTGTGAAACCAGTTTACAAACCAGTTTGACATTTCTTATTTTATACATGTACGGAATTCTTGTTGAGAATTAAGAGGTTTAGATGTTGATGTTTTATTGAAAATAAAGTTTGTAGTCACCATTATGGAGATCAGTATTTGCTTTAGTTAAGCTCTTGACCCTTGACTTCTTAACATTAGTTTTTCTCTGGCTTTTTTAACTGTGTTTTTTAAGGCTGTGTCTGAAATCACGCTCTATACCCTTAAATAGGGCACTATTTGAGGGGACAGCCATTTGTAGTGGTGTCCGAAACCATAGTGGACGTTATTGATCCCACAATGCACTGCAATAACTTGTGCAACCATTGTAGACTCAATGTCTAGAGAATACAGTTGCACCAAATTAATTACCGTGTCTGACCAGAAGATGGCGCTGGTCCAATGTGGCTACAGCGTAATATCATACGAAACAAATTCCTTTTTAATTGATTCTTAAATTGTTAAATTATGGTTTATACATGCTAGATTCCATGATAGAGTTCAAGATCAATCTTTTCATTACTACTGGAGCTGCCAGTTTGCTATGTTTCAAATGATTATTGATCAGCAAGCACAAACTATGCATTCACTCGTTTTCATTCACTCCTTCAAGTATATTAATGTAGGGAATAGTGAATGAGCATAAGACACCACATGATGATACAGTTGTGTTCAAATAAATAGCAGTGCGTTAATAAAAGTGAACAAAGTGCACATATATTTTAATAGCTTTTATTTCAAATGTACTGGAAACATTTGATCATGTTTGGAACGGCCCGTTTTACTTAGAAAGAAAATATATTTTATAACATAGGGCACTATTTGAGGGGACAGCCATTTGTAGTGGTGACCGAAACAATAGTGGATGTTATCGAGTGCACTTATTCAATCCCACATTGCACCGCAATGACAAATTGTACAGCCAATGTACATACAGCGGCTGTCTGAATTCGCTCACTTGTTTTCATTCACTCCTTTAAGTGAACTGTATTAGTGGACTAACATAGGGAACAGTGATTAAGGGTTTAGGGAGTGATTTTGGATTCAGCCAATGTGGGAAACATGCTTCCCTTCTTCCTTAATAAAGTGTTGCAGTGAGATAATTAAGTGAATATGTAAGTGATGATTGAGCATAAGTGATGAACACCTGCTGTTAACAAGCAGAATCACTGAAGGAAAGTGGAACAAGAAGCATAGAAAAAGAGAAGAGACGAGTGTTACTTTTACTCTTTGTACAGGATTTTCCTGTGGGGTTGAAAGGCTTAAAGGTGTAAGATAAAAAGACACACCTGCAAAATGTATTTTAACAACAAACTGTAAATTAAATTACCACAAACAAACTGTAGAGAAACAGTGATATACTGGGTAACACTGATACCAGTAGTTTACTGTAAAATGTACTGTAGCTAGTGCGGCACTAGCAACGCCAAGGTCATGGGTTCGATTCCCAGGGAAAGCAAGAACTGACAAAATGTAAAATATGTATCTTGAATGCAATGTAAGTCGCTTTGGATAAAAGCGTCTGCCAAATGCATAAATGTAAATGTAAATGTAAATCAAGAAAAAAAAACAGCAATAGTACAGTAAATAGTACTGTAAAACCTAACCGTCAGATTTACTTAATTAAACTCAGATATTAAAGAAAACATGGTTTTTCCTATCACTGCTACGCTGATGACACTCAACTCTACTTCTCGTTCCAGCCAGATGATCCGATGGTAGCTGCTCGCATCTCGGCCTGCCTTACAGAAATTTCTTGCTAGATGAAGGACCTTCAACTCGACCTTGTGAAGACAGAACTGCTTGTGGTCTCAGCCAACCCAAAACTTCATCACAACTTCTCAGTTCAGCTAGGTTCATCAACCATAACTCAATCCAGGACAGCAAGGATGATCAGTTAAACTTCCCAGAACACATTGCTAGAACTGCCCAGTCCTGCAGGTTTGCCTTATAGGAAGGCCCTTCTATCCAGACTGGACTATTGTAATGCTCTCTCTTCCAGCATGTACTGTCAAACCTCTGAAAGTGATCCAGAAGAGGGTACACGTCATACAGATTACACCGTCAAATTATTTCAAATTCACAAATATTACAAAGAACATCCGTTCTAGTAATTTAACGTTTCATGTACAGAAAACACACACATGCACAGATTATTAGAGACATTAAATCTCTTTCATCTGTAAAGTGCATTTACTCTGGTCTGTTTGACAGCTCATTGTTGGTTTCAGCATTAATGAATGTTTTCTGGTGTGTTTCTGTTCATCACAGGTTAAATATGCAGCCGAATGCAGTGCTTGACGGGACGCTCCCAAAATGTTCAGAGCTGATAAAAATCAAAGTCTTGAAAAGTGAGGCACAAACGGTCTTTGCAGTCGTAGCAGCGGCGGGACTGTGTGCGGTGAGGGGAGTCTGGGATTCAGAGTTGGGCGCTGGACACACCGGTGAGCCCATAACCAAGTTTCAGTTTCCCCGAATCAGACGGGGCATTTACCTTCTGTTCATTTTGGACACCAGTGACGCATCATTAGCGATGTGCGTATGGATGTGGGACACACAGGGAGCAAGATGTGACTAGCGTCTGCAGGAGTCGGTTCTGCCTTTGGGATCCCGCTGCTGTTGGAGGGCCCTCCTCGGGGTACCAACAGTCTTTCGGCTACTCCTCCAACGGGCGTCTTCATTTTCCTCTGAACGTATGGAGAGTGTCTATGGAGGCTGCGGTGGCTCCCCGTGGACATTCTCAACTGATTTAGAGAAATTAGTTTTGGTCAATTAAATAAAAATTTAAATCAGAGATTCTATTGAAACATCTGTCTTAAAGGGTTAGTTCACCCACAAATGAAAATACTGTCTGAAAAAAAAAATATATATATATATACACTCACCTAAAGGATTATTAGGAACACCATACTAATACTGTGTTTGACCCTCTTTCGCCTTCAGAACTGCCTTAATTCTACGTGGCATTGATTCAACAAGGTGCTGAAAGCATTCTTTAGAAATGTTGGCCCATATTGATAGGATAGCATCTTGCAGTTGATGGAGATTTGTGGGATGCACATCCAGGGCACGAAGCTCCCATTCCACCACATCCCAAAGATGCTCTATTGGGTTGAGATCTGGTGACTGTGGGGGCCATTTTAGTACAGTGAACTCATTGTCATGTTCAAAAAAAAAACTTGAAATGATTCGAGCTTTGTGACATGGTGCTTTATCCTGCTGGAAGTAGCCATCAGAGGATGGGTACATGGTGGTCATAAAGGGATGGACATGGTCAGAAACAATGCTCAGGTAGGCCGTGGCATTTAAACGATGCCCAATTGGCACTAAGGGGCCTAAAGTGTGCCAAGAAAACATCCCCCACACCATTACACCACCACCACCAGCCTGCACAGTGGTAACAAGGCATGATGGATCCATGTTCTCATTCTGTTTACGCCAAATTCTGACTCTACCATCTGAATGTCTCAACAGAAATCGAGACTCATCAGACCAGGCAACATTTTTCCAGTCTTCAACTGTCCAATTTTGGTGAGCTTGTGCAAATTGTAGCCTCTTTTTCCTATTTGTAGTGGAGATGAGTGGTACCCGGTGGGGTCTTCTGCTGTTGTAGCCCATCCGCCTCAAGGTTGTGCGTGTTGTGGCTTCACAAATGCTTTGCTGCATACCTCGGTTGTAACGAGTGGTTATTTCAATCAAAGTTGCTCTTCTATCAGCTTGAATCAGTCAGCCCATTCTCCTCTGACCTCTAGCATCAACAAGGCATTTTCGCCCACAGGACTGCCGCATGCTGGATGTTTTTCCCTTTGTAAACTCTAGAAATGGTTGTGCGTGAAAATCCCAGTAACTGAGCAGATTGTGAAATACTCAGACCGGCCCGTCTGGCACCAACAACCATGTCACGCTCAAAATTGCTTAAATCACCTTTTTTTCCCATTCTGACATTCAGTTTGGAGTTCAGGAGATTGTCTTGACCAGGACCACACCCCTAAATGCATTGAAGCAACTGCCATGTGATTGGTTGATTAGATAATTGCATTAATGAGAAATTGAACAGGTGTTCCTAATAATCCTTTAGGTGAGTGTATGTTCCAAACCTGACTTGGTTTCTTATGTAGAACAACATGAGAATGAGAAAACGACAGGATTTAGATTTATGGGTGAACGGCCCTCCAAATGCATTAAACAAAGTTTTTAATGTTATGTTTTTACCATGTTATTACTACATATACCCACTTTTTATTTAAATTCTAGAGCAAAAACCAGTGTGATCCAAGACGATGCATTTGTATCAATATTTATGAGACATTTTATTTGAATTGGTGCCATCAAAATACTGAAGTGTTTGATGACTTTAAGATTTTCAGGTAGGTCTAACAGCAGAAATTGAATAAAGCACTTGTAACAACGTTCGTGTGTGTACAAGGAAGAAGACAAGGGGGTCGGCTGGCTGGGAACTCGAAACAGGTATTTATTTGGTTTAACTCCGGTCACAAAAACAAGGTGCAGAACTTAAATAAACTCAATCTCAGAAATATCATCGGTTTCACTTTGGCAGTTCCTCTCTGCACGTCCTCTCTCTTTGTTTGAGTCCCACCTGTGTGTGTCCAGCTCCTCTCTCTCAGTCCTCATTTCCTGCGTGGCTTATAACCTGTCTCTCCACGACAATTACTGAAACAAGAGACAGGTGTTTGTCATTTGCACTTGATTCACTTACGTGCCACTCGTCCTCTGACTCTCTCTCCCGTCACAGACTTCGCTAAACCACGACCCCCTCGCCACAGCACTGTTTACAAGGTAACATGGGTCAAAAGCAATAACTTTTTGTGCATTTTGACGGTAAGAAAAAATCTGACCCGCTCTGACTGGCCAATAGAAGAAATTGAGCCCTGATATATTGAAGCGCAGGTCAATGTGACATTTATTATAAAGGGTTTGTGTGAGGATGTGTGAAGTTTACTCAAATTAAAAAAAAAATTTAAAGCCTAATAAATGTTACAATTTAATTGTACTGTAATTCTGAATGGCTATAATTAATGGCTAAAATTGAGGAAAAAAAGTCAATTTAAAAACAGACATCAGTGGCAGTATTGATCGGTGATACTGGCCTTCATTCATTAAAAGATGCCATTAAACAAATATTTAAAGTATAGGCTACTGTCTTTGTTGTTCTACACTATTTGGAGTTTAAATGTGAAATTACAATATAAAAATATATTTTACAAAGTTTAGGTGCAATTAATTAGTTAATATTTGTAATCAATTGACAGCACTAATTTGAATATCTCATTAGATGAAATTTATGAGAAGATTTAATTAGAGAAGTACCAGCATGACTTCAATGGATTCATTTACCCTCATTTGAAACTTATAACTCATGACTGATCAAAACAGTCTACATTTATCAAACCTGCATATTCTCAATATTACTCTGAAATGTTTTCAAACTAAATATTCATTTTACTTCCATAAACTTAGTTTCATATGAATAAAAAGATGATAAACAGCGTGAATCTGCTGTTCATGCTGCAATTGTTCATCAATAGGTGGCAGCAAAGTGAAATGTGGACTTTCGTGGAAAGTGTGGGAAGGATAAAGTGTGTCCCTGAATCCTAATGTGCAATATCCAACCCATCCGCCCTAAATATTTTTGAATAGTACTAATGTCACATGCTATTTACGATGGATAGTATGTACATTGAAATGTAGGCTATGTGTAGTTAAAGACAGTAAATCAACTTTTAAAGGGTTAGTTCACCCAAAAATTTAAATTAGCCCATGATTTACTCACCCTCAAGACATCCTAGGTGTATGACATTCTTCTTTCAGACGAATACAATTGGAGATATATTGAATAATGTCCTGGCTCATCCTAGCTTTACAGTGGCAGTGGCGCAGAAATATAGTGTTCACTGACGCTGACTGCACTGTCTCTTTAGAAACTAATGAAGTTTAAAATCACCAAAGTACTCGCCTGAACCTCAAGCTGGTCCTTCACAAGAAGAACTGTTTTTTTTACAATATTAGATATACAGTGGTGGCCAAAATTATTAGAACACTTGGCATCTGGGAGTCGTTTTATTGGGCCTGGATTTATTATCCAAGAGGACAATGACCCAAAACATTCGTCTAACTATTGCTGGAACTATACCTGTGATGGAAGGAATCTGCTGGAACACTGAAAATGTTGGACTGGCCCCCTCAAAGTCCAGACCTCAACCCCATCGAGCACATTTGGGGCGAGTTGGAAAATAAACTGGACAGAACTATTGTACATTCAAAGGAAAGCCTTTGGCTTCAGTTGCAGAAGGCATGGGATAACATTAGTGTTCTCAGAGGAAATATACTGACACTATGCCAGAGAGATGTGCAGCTGTAATTGCTGCAAAAGGTGGACATACCAAATATTAAAGTTAAAAGTGAATAAAAACGGTACGACTCATCTGATATTTGATGGTCAGAGCAGCCATCTGCATGTTGCATGAACATGAAATGAAATCATGTTTTGGAGGCAAAAAAAGGTCAATATTTTCAGATGCGTCAGGTGTGTTCTAATCATTTTGGCCACCACTGTAAACCTTCCTTCATGTAGTTTCTCTGAAATGCCTTAAAAGTTGTTTTACTGTCTTTAACTAAATAAATACAAAGGGATAATAATAATTTATATTCACCAAAGTTATTAAAGTCATCTTGAAACCAAGTCAGGTTTGGAACATGATTTTTTTATTTATTTTTTCAGACAGTATTTTTATTTGTGGGTGAACTAACCCTTTAAGACAGATGTTTAAATATAATCTCTGATTTAAATTTTAATAGAATTGACCAAAATTAATTTCTCTAAATCAGTTGAGACTGACTAAATCAATGCAAGGAAGAATGATTTATATGCACCAGAGTTATGAAAAGATTCATTGAAATGGACAAAGACAGTAAAACCCCTTTTGTTCTGGGACTGATTCAGTTACGTTGTGTATGTCTTTTGAATATGCCTGCCAATAAACTGAGACATGGCTTGATCATATGTGTTTCCTAACAGGAAAACACAGAGAGGAAACTGTAGGAGCAGCGGCGTTTGGCTTGTGAGACTGTGCAAAAGCGTTGTTCCCTGGGACTAAGTATGGCACGGGAATCGGAGCAGGACTCGTGTGACCTGGAGCGCGCACTACAGAGGAGCTTCAGTCACACGGGGAGCCACCGCAGCCTCTATAGGCACTCTCCATACATTCAGAGGAAAATGAAGACGCCCGTTGGAGGAGTAGCCAAAAGACTGTTGGTACCCCGAGGAGGGCCCTCCAACAGCAGCGGGATCCCAAAGGCAGAACCGACTCCTGCAGACGCTAGTCACATCTTGCTCCCTGTGTGTCCCACATCCATATGCACATCGCTAATGATGCGTCACTGGTGTCCAAAATGAACTCCAACACAACGGCAGTGCACAGCAGAAGTTAAACACCCCGTCTGATAAGGGGAAACTAAAGGGTAACGCTGCCGAGAAGCTGAAGCAGGATGATGACAAGCATCAAGAGCTGTTGGTTATGGGCTCACCGGTGCGTCCAGCGCCCGACTCTGAATCCCAGACTCCCCTCACCGCACACAGTCCCGCCGCTGCTATGACTGCAAAGATCGTTTGTGCCTCACTTTTCAAGACTTTGATTCTTAACAGCTCTGAACATTTTGGGAGAGTCCTGTCAAGCACTGCATTCGGCTGCATATTTAACCTGTGATGAGCAGAAACACACCAGAAAACATTCATTAATGCTGAAACCAATAGAGCCGCCAAACAGACCGCAGTAAATGACTGGTCAACACTCATGAGATGCAGGACATGAACCTCTGTGGTCCGCTTGGTTTTGAAATAAATATGTTTTGTAATCTGTTTTGTCAGCTTTGTGTTTTTGGATAATTAGATGTCAATGGATGGGTTTAAACTGAGTTCACCCTTTACATTTCAGTAAAAAAAAAATGTCAGCATGTGCTTCAAGTTGCGCTTCAAAAATGTTAATAAACAAGTGCAAAACATGAAAATAATCCAATATATAGAAGTTATATCAGTGAACTACTGTATATACATTTATATACACCAAGAACCAAACCCAAAGCCATTTAGAAAAGTGTGTTTAGTGTATATGTCCAGTACGGTTCGCATTTGATATAAATGCAATCCAGGTCTAAAGTAAATAGTAAAGGGTGATGGATTGATGTGCTTTAAGCAGAGCAAAAGTTTGCCCTGACAAAAACTTGTTCTTTAAATCTTTTTTGACAGCGCATAAGTGTCTTTTCGTCCTATTGATTTTGTGGTGAAACACAAAACATCAGATAAAGATGCTTGGACAACAGCCAGACACCTGTTAGAAGAAGACTTCTGGTACCAAGCCCGGGAAGGACAGGACTTCTCATTGGTCTACAGTTTCTGCCCTTCACCCATCTAGAGACTAATTCCTAAGGTTTTGGTCTGTGACTTCCATAAAAATTCCTCAGGACCTCATCAGCAGTGGGTGAAACAAAGAGAGACTACAATGATCCATCCAAAGAAGATGAAGATCTTAAACGTTGTTGAAGAGGATGTTGCCAACATCCACCCAAATAAAAGCTGCCACTCTGTATTACTAGCAGTTTGGGCTGGATAACGTGCAAGACCATTGCCACAAGTGCTTATTGGTCTTGACCCCCAGTGCTTCAAAAAATAATTAATGTAAATTTTTTTTTGTGTATTCGTGGTTCAAGTGCAACAAAAGTCCTAGGGTCTTGGACCACTCAGATAAACAATCAAATTTAAAAATGAGTTTGGGTCAAAATGACCCAAGGGAAAAATGAGGATTATTTTTCCCCTTATAATTCCTCGATGTAAACTCAAATATATAGGATCAAACAGGAATTAAGTTTCCACATGACTGAAGTTTGTCTAGAAACAACAGCCGATACGGCCCAGAAATTCCTCCAGGGATGTGGAAGAAAAACACATTTCTGCTTGGGACGCCAATCAAATCCCAAACATTACATCACGTCGGAAATAATTACTGTTTGAATAAATAAGTCTGGACAATGCTTTTTCTGATGAGTCTTTAGAGAAGCTGATTGGTTGAAGCTCTTCCCACATGACCGGCAGAGGAACGGCTTCTCTCCAACTCTCTCGTGAGCTTTCAGGGATCCGGACTGATTGAAACTCTTTCCATCGATTGAAACTCTGGATTCTTTGGTGTCGCTCCAAGTTGTAGGTTTTGGAAAAAGCTTTCCCCCACTCAAAGCACACGTGAGATCTCACAGAAGAGCTTCTCTGCTGCTCTTCTGCACTGCTCTTGTCTACATGAGTCTTCAGCTGTGTTTTCAGGACTGATGCTGAAGTGAAACTTGCACCGCACTGATCACAGTTCAATGATCTTCCTCCAGAGTGAGGACACAGATGGGTTTTCAGACCTACTGTCTGTGTAAAGCTCTTGCCACACTCTTGGCACATGAAGGGCTTCTCTCCCGTGTGGATCCTTGTGTGTCTCTTCAGGCTTCCTCTTTCTGTGAAGCTCTTTCCACACTGAAGGCAGGTGAAGGGTTTCCCTCCGCTGTGGATTCTCAGGTGTCTCTTCAGGCTTCCTTTCTGCGTGAAAACCTTTCCACACTGGAAGCATGAGAAAGGACTCTCCGTCGTGAATCTGTATGTGAATCAACAGGTTTCCTTTACGTGTGAAAGTCTTTACACATCGAGGGCAGGTGAAGGTTCTCCAAGGTCTTTTCCGCAACCTTTTCTTTTTAGTCTGCGAGTCTCTGAAAGATCTTTCTCCAGTTATGAATCGATCAGGCGTCTGATACTGATGTTTCTCCTCCACTTCATTCGGTTCTTCACTTTCTTCTTTCACTTCTATCAGGTCTAAAACGAAAATATCAAACTGTGAAAATTACAGAAAGACCGACATGAAATGAAGTACAAAAATGTAATGGCAGAAGCTACAAGGGGCAAGTATCAACTGTAACCTGATCTTTTATATGGTAAAGTTTGATGAAGGTTGTCCAGCTCATATTAATTCCAGCAAATCTGGTAGATATTTAAGGTTTATTCAAGGCTATGATCAATTAGATGCATTTCAATTTTGTTGTATTTGCTTCTTTAATCTGAAAATGTGTGATTTGCTTTTAGGTAAAACGTCATCATAAGTGTCCACTCTAAACCTAAACCTATCATACACCCGCCACAATGCGGCGCGACAAGTGTTTTTTGCTAGTTTCAGCCTGACGCAGTTATCATTTTCACGTCCAGCACCACGTTGTTTAAATAGTAAAGGCACTGGCGCCCATCTGTTCACCCATGGGCGTGCTGGTCTGAAAACAAAGTGTGTTCAGGAACATTGTTGGCGCGTTGCTATTTTGAGGAACTGAAAACGACTGCGCCATTGACCAACAAAAACCTGGTCTAAAGTCAATAGCACATGTATTGGGTTTCTATGGTCGAGCAGCTGCAAGCCTCACATATACATATACACATGTAAAGCCCTGTTCACAAAGCAGGGTCTATAAAGACATGGCTGGATGAGTTTGGTGTGGAAGAACTCGACTGGCCCGCACAGAGTCCTGACCTCAACCCCATCCAACACCTTTGGGATAAAGTGGAACGGAGACTGCGAGACAGGTCTTCTTGTCCAACATCACAAAAACACTTCCAAATCCTGTGGAAAGCCTTCCCAGTCTAACGTCTGTGTATTTAGAATATGATTTTATTACAGTCCAAGCTGGTTTAATAGTCAGATGTCCCAACTCTTTTGTCTATATAGTGTACATAAAAGTTGGGACACTGTACAAATTGTGAATAAAAACAGAATGCAATGATGTGGAAGTTTCAAATTTCAATATTTTATTCAGAATACAACATAGATGACATAAAATGTTTAAACTGAGAAAATGTAAAAATAAGTTGATTTTAAATTTCATGGCATCAACACATCTCAAAAAAGTTGGGACAAGGCCATGTTTACCACTGTGTGGCATCCCCTCTTCTTTTTATAACAGTCTGCAAACGTCTGGGGACTGAGGAGACAAGTTGCTCAAGTTTAGGAATAGGAATGTTGTCCCATTCTTGTCTAATACAGGCTTCTAGTTGCTCAACTGTCTTAGGTCTTCTTTGTCGCATCTTCCTCTTTATGATGCGGCAAATGTTTTCTATGGGTGAAAGATCCGGACTGCAGGCTGGCCATTTCAGTACCTGGATCCTTCTTCTATGCAGCCATTATGTTGTAATTGATGCAGTATGTGGTCTGGCATTGTCATGTTGGAAAATGCAAGGTCTTCCCTGAAAGAGACGACGTCTGGATGGGAGCATATGTTATTCTAGAACTTGGATATACCTTTCAGCATTGATGGTGCCTTTCCAGATGTGTAAGCTGCCCATGCCACACGCACTCATGCAACCCCATACCATCAGAGATGCAGGCTTCTGAACTGAGCGCTGATAACAACTTGGGTTGTCCTTGTCCTCTTTAGTCCGGATGACATGGCGTCCCAGTTTTCCAAAAAGAACTTCAAATTTTGATTCGTCTGACCACAGAACAGTTTTCCACTTTGCCACAGTCCATTTTAAATGAGCCTTGGCCCAGAGAAAACGCCTGCGCTTCTGGATCATGTTTAGATATGGCTTCTTTTTTGACCTATAGAGTTTTAGCCGGCAACGGCGAATGGCACGGTGGATTGTGTTCACCGACAATGTTTTCTGGAAGTATTCCTGTGATTTCCATTACAGTAGCATTCCTGTATGTGATGCAGTGCCGTCTAAGGGCCCGAAGATCACGGGCATCCAGTATGGTTTTCTGGCCTTGACCCTTACGCACAGAGATTGTTCCAGATTCTCTGAATCTTTGGATGATATTATGCACTGTAGATGATGATAATTTGTCTCTGAGAAACTCCTTTCTGATATTGCTCCACTATTTTTCGCCGCAGCATTGGGGGAATTGGTGATCCTCTGCCCATCTTGACTTCTGAGATACACTGCCACTCTGAGAGGCTCTTTTTATACCCAATCATGTTGCCAATTGACCGAATAAGTTGCAAATTGGTCCTCCAGCTGTTCCTTATATGTACATTTAACTTTTCCGGTCTCTTATTGCTACCTGTCCCAACTTTTTTGGAATGTGTAGCTCTCATGAAATCCAAAATGAGCCAATATTTGGCATGACACTTCAAAATGTCTCACTTTCAACATCTGATATGTTATCTATATTCTATTGTGAATAAAACATAAGTTTATGAGATTTGTAAATTATTGCATTCCTTTTTTATTCACAATTTGTACAGTGTCCCAACTTTTTTGGAATCGGGTTTGTATATAAAAGTCCTAGGATCAAATGTTTATGACAAAGTAAGTTATAAACTAGTAAAAGAAGAACTATATGCATTCAAATGTGAAACAGAAAAAAAGAAAAGCTATTACCATTGTGTACTTGCCTTGACATAAGTGTCTAACCCAGTGGTTTTCAACTTTATTGACTCTAAGATCCCATTCTGTCTGAGACAATATTTAAAGGCCCTCCTAATTAAAGCTGATATTTACCCCTGGTCATGGGCGTCGGAACCATTGTATGTGGGTGAGACAACAAGACCAACCCACTTTTTAGGACCAATGATATTGGACCCACTCACTTTTACCATCTCTAATTCAGTGCATGTCTGTTCACCTACCCCTAACCGATAAATACTTTATTATTAAATACACATTACACATTTTTATTGAAAATAAATGGCTTTCTGATCTGATATGTGATGGGAAAAGGGAGTAGAGCGACTTCGGCAAAAGGCGGACTCGAACCTCGGGTTGATTTGCGTCAAAACTTTCTGCCATGTGCCTTACCCCTACACTATTACCACTGTAAATGATGTGATGTCTTCCATAATTTAAATAAGACGGGCTATTTGCACTTAATGTAAATGGCATCTACTCCAGTAAAAATTTTCTGGGGGAGGACCCACCCACATTTTTTTTTTTTTTTGCTTCCGACGCCCATGCCTCTGGTACTGCTAAAAATGTCAGTTTAATGTTGTACATCTTGATTTTTTTTTTTTTTTTTTTTATCATTTTAATGAAGATTAGTTTAATATTGCTAAATGGCTCCTGGTTGAGAACCACTGGATTAACCTCAGGTTTCTGCATGAGTAGTATTTGTACAGGTATAATGTCGGCTCAAAGACAAGATACATATGAACAACTATCACAGTATTTGATATATAATCACATAACAATATTGGTTTAAATGCACTGAATACTGTATGGATAATGTACGAGCCACAAACATAAAAAAAGGCTAGTGATGCAAATAAAGTACAGCAAGTATTTAAAACAGTCAGTTCACGTGATTAAAGACACCCAAAGTGAGGAATTCCTGAAATGTCTGATGACAAAACATATAAAAATTATAGCCCAAAAATTAGACAGATTTCAACACATGTAGGGTTAATAACAGCCAAAAATGAAGAATCAGAAATGAACACAAACCTCTTTGTTCATCAGTATCTTCATGTTTCACAGTGCATTCATCGAAACAGCTCGTATCTTTACTCTCCTCTTTGATAAACATCTTTTCATCAGTCTGTCACACAGATCTCAGATGTTTTCATATGGATTTACTCTTGTGCCTGTCTTCATCTCACACACTTATAACACGCACTACATGATCAACATTAGGAGCATGTGCTGAACACTGATGAAATCCAGTGTCAGATATGAAATAATAAGATCTGTCTGATGGCTAGATTGCTCTTCTTTTTCTCCTTCTTCTTCTTGTGGTGTTTTATGACTGTTGGAAAATCAATGTATGGTGAATTTTCGCCTCCCACTGGCTGAAGTGTGCATCGCCAAGATTTCTGAAATACAATAATAATAATAATAAAAGAATCCTAAATCCTATTTATCTGTTGCTTTTACATAATTTAACATCTCATAATATATATTATATATCAGATTTTTATACTTTAAGTATTTTTTCCCATTGGCACAACAACATAAATGATCATAAATAATCTAACCTCAGAGATTCAGGCCTACTGTGATCGATCTGCGTTATCCAGCTCATTTATGCTCTGAACATGTTTCTAACAAACAATCGGCTGCTACGTTTGAAAAATCTATAAACTAATATTACAAAGGAACAAAAATTGCCTAAATCCATCACTGCTCTTAGTTGAATAAGTAGTAGATTTAACTTGTTAAAGCATCAGAATCTGAACATTTTAACAATGTGGCAAGTGGCAGAAAATAAAGTAAGAAAATTAAAACTCCGGTTGATGATGATGATGATGATGATGATGATGATGATGGTGATAAAGATAGGCGGTGTGATATTGTGACAAGATTTCTGAGTTTGCAAAATTTTGAATATAAAGAGAATTTTTTTTAGGCTGCAACACACTGATATTTATGTTAAAAACGACCACAATAAGACATTGTAACATTAAACAAAATGGAAAAACAGCAGAGCATTTATTAAACAGAAAGAGAGAGATTTCCTCAGTGATACCAGGACATTTCCTGTGATTGATGCTGCGTTCCAGGCAGTCCGTAAGCTAAGACTTTAAACCACGACTCACGGCTTTGTAGCCTTCCAGACAAAAGCTGTGTCCCAATGTGAAGGCCGCATTTAAAGTGTGATTGCGGCGCAACAAAGGCCGTCCCAATGTGAAGGCTGCACCCTCCGAGGGCCGCATTCAAAGGCTGATTGCGTCACCGCGGTGCGACGAAGACTGCCGCAATTTAAAAGCGACTTCAAAATGCGCCCTCTGTTTCTCAGGCAAAGGAAGGGTACAACAGATGTACCCTTTGCAGCCTAACTATCCCAGAATTCATAGCAAACCAGTGACTACAGGATTTGTATAGACTAGTCTGCATTAGTTCTTGAATTACATTTTACGGGATTACATTTCCCAGTGAAAGACGTAGTGGTTGGTAACTCTGGTGTACTTTGGACGGGAGCGAGTGGTCTGAAAATAGCCTGGCCGCTCCCGACACAACAGCGCAACCACGCTTAAACTTGAAGTAAACAAAACGTCCTGTAGTGGTGCCATTCACACAGTTCCCAGTTCCCTGCCCTGAGCAACCTGGCAGATAATGTTTCATTTCCCAATTTTAACTTGCATAAATGTTATTTCTCAACCATTCTCTCAAGAAGAGGAGTCAGTCTGTCCATTCTCTCCCTTTTCGCGCTTTCTTTCTTTTATCATTCTTTTTTCTGCACTTTCTTTAAATACAAATTAGAGATCTGCTTGGGGCTGATTTTTTCGTCCCGCTCCCGCTATAGGATCTATTCCACACCTTCCCGCTCGCGCTTAAAATTCACTCCGTGTTCACCCGCTAGAATTATCTTATTACGACATCTGTCACTCAAAATTATAAGCCAAAATACAAATAAACGAAAACTGTTGACTTACTAGCTACTGCAAAATGAAGTCTTTTATATGAATGAATGAATGAATGTCGCTCACTGACGACGGTCCATTACCGAAAGTCTCCTCCAAAGGCTGAATGTTCTCTAAACTCGTAGCCGGGATGCAGAGAGCAATTGTTTTATATATTTTTCTATATATTATTTTTTTTAATCTCTTAGTCTTTACTTTAGCAATATTTCTACCGCCCGCCCCCTGCTTTTGGCACATTTTGGCTGTGATTCCACTACTTTTGAATAGCAATTGGAGGGGCTTTGTTGTGCAGACCTGGCAACCCTGTCCCTCGGTTCGGCCTTCGTGCACTTCGAAGCGTGCAGCCTTCACATTGGGACACAGCTAAAGTATACATAGTTTTCAGTCACGTGACTGAGCCCTTAACGTGAAAAACACTTATAGGTGAGTTGCACCAATAAGGATTAAATTAAGCAAAGTTTAATGCTAATAAAGGATTTGCTGATATGGGTTTTATTTTAAATTGATTTGTGCTGCACCACTTAATTTTAAACACAGATTAACTATGTTGAAAGACCGTTAGAATTAAAGGGCTGATTGGGATGAACCGACGCCAGGCTAAAGAATCCTTATTAGTGCAACCCTCCTTAAAGTGCCTTAATGTACTATAACAGTGGTATTAAAAGATTAAATTCAGTTTACACTTTTTTGATGATGCATACTATATACAGGCACGTAGAATATGAACGCAACGCATTTTCTTTATAATGGTTTTCGATGGGAAAAACACTTAACGAGAAACCTTATGCTGCATTAATATTCTGTGTTCATTTGCTTACCTGTACAAAGTATGCAACAATAAGGTGTATATTGAATTTGGTCTTATATTACTGTCTTACTACACAGCAAAATCCGAAGTGTTAAATTAACACTGCTGGTGTTTATGACTCCACACTCAGAGTGTGAAAAGGTAACACTGAATCAGTGTTGAAGTTATTAAGTAATTAATTAAGTGATGACTGAGCAATAATGTTGAACACCTGCTGTTAACAAGCAGAATCACTGAAGGACAGAGAAACACAAGAACTACAACTGATTTCAGCCACAGTTTGTCTGATTAAAACACCGTTAGATCTCCTGCTGTAGAGTCACAAGGATACTATAATCAATGACTCTCAAGAGATCAGCAAATAAGGCCACTATATGATGATAACAACTGCATCATCAATAACAACAAGCCAACATCATCTGTCATCCTCAATTTTCTCTTGCTGTTCTCGCCATAACCAACAGTTACAGCAGCCAGAGAAAAACTAATGTTGAAAAGTCAAGGGTCAAGAGCCCAACTAAAGCAAACACTGATCACCATAATGGTGACTTCAAACGAAACTGTTATTTTCAATAAATCATCAACATCTAAACCTCTGTTAATTCTCAATAAGAGCTTCTGTAGACGTATAACATACATAAAGTCAGTCTGGTTAGTAATGTGTGAAGCTGGTAATGCTGTTTGTGGAGTTGTTTAATCCTCCTCTGCTGAGATCTTCAGAGATTTAATGTCTTCTTTTATCTTCAGTTGATTTCATCTAAGGCTGTGGCTGAAGTCAGTTGTAGTTCTTGTGTTTCTCTTTCAGTGATTCTGATTGTTATAATCAGGTGTCTTCAATAATGCTCAATCATCACTTAATTAATCACTTAATTACCTAATTAACTTTAACACTGCTTCAGTGTTACTTATAACACTCTGAGTGTGGACTCATATAAACAATGAGCAGTGTTAATTTAACACTGGGACATTTGCTGTGTGCTTGGTAACAGCAGGTGTTCATCACTAATGCTCAATCATCACTTAATTAATTACTTAATTATCTCATTAACTTCAACACTGATTCGGTGTTACATTTTTACACTTTGAGTGTGGACTCATATAAACACCAGCAGTGTTGATTTAACACTGAGGATTTTGCTGTATACGTTAAAACCTACTACAAACCTGGTAAAAATTACTGGGGCAATGGAGGAAAGCCTTGTTTTGCCCTCCAGGTGGGCGTTCCTATAATGTTGTGATGTCACGTGAAAACTATGAATACTCAACCGCGGATGGCCGTGTGCAACACATGCGCAGTACCATAGAGTGGGGCAGGTATGGCTTCACTTTTGTTAGGTCCGCCCAATCGTCCCAATGAAGGCTTACGGTTGATGGGTGAAGGTTTCTTGCACGTTCGGCCTTTTCAGCGGGACAAAGTGATTTAATTCCAATTTATCTTTATCTGACTCCATTGTATCATGACCTCGAATTTAGGTTGGAATGCCAATTGGTTATTAGGTCATTTGTATAACAATTTAACTACACCTTCAATTATTCTATTCAACTCTTTACTCTTATTGGAATCATTCATTAGGTTCTCAGAGTCGCACAGGGTCCTCGCACCGGCCGTTATGCGGGCCCACGATCACAAACTCACCAGTCCGATCATTAACCAGAGGTTATGGCTAAAGCAATTTAACAATGTTGCCCATGCTTACTATTGTTAAAAAGTACCTATGTAGCCCCCTACAATCGCCTATATAACAACTTAGTTAAAGCTGAAACAGTAACCAGAGGTTATGACCAGTACCATAAGAAGAGTTTATCGCCGTTAAAACGTGTTCATAATGAGTTACACGCAAAGATGGAAGCACAGCGCTTCCAGACCACCTTGATAAACGTAAGTTTGATAATTAGACTGGTTTTATTAATCATGCTAGGTTTTTGCGCAGGTCTTTCTGCAGGCCTGGTTTAATGTGACGAGATCCCGATTGTCTGGTGGCTGTTTTACTGTGATTATTGCGTGCAATTCACTAAAATGGTGGGCGTTACATTTTGCTTTAATTTTTTGGTTTAAGGCAATGATTTGCTGCCACCTAGTGGCAGTTTTAGCTGCATTGCATTTTTTCCCCATCGTTTAATTTACAATCAGTTTTACGGGAGAATAATAATAATAATAATACTAATAATAATAATAAATACAGCTGTGAGCAGCAATTATCGGGGTTCAAGCGCTTTAATGCCTTTAAGCATATATGCGTAAAAAGATATTATGTCTTAATTAGCAAGATTGTAACCACTTAGATCATAGAAGGAAAAGACCATTTACAGCCAATACAGGCAATTTACCATATAAATGGTTTTTAAAGCTTTTTAACAGCTATAGTGCCACCTATGGTCCGATCGCCATAAAAGTTTGAATGCTTGTTTAGAATCATATGTCGCATATGCTCATCTATTTTCGTGAAGTTTTGATTTTTCGTATAGGATTTATAGGCTTTTGAGTAAATTTTGCTATGCCCATTTTATAAATGGTCCTGTTATAGCTACACAAAGGGAAAAGTTCAACATTTTTGATAATTATTGATCTAGAGAGTCCATTGTATTGTACTGCATTGTTTTTACTCAGATCACTGAGTCACTGCCAAGTACAGTTCAAACCCCAGATGTGTTCTTGATCTGCCCCTTTTATCGAGGATGCATCGAGAGGTGACTTGAGCGGACTGGAGACAGACCGGTATCCCAGAATGCATCTCGCACCAACCAGCAAGCGTCAATAGCGAATGAGAAAACCTGCATAATTTAAAAATACTACTGTTATTGTGTCACGAAATATAGTTCTAAAAGTTTTTCAGGCGAGAATGTACTTGTTTAAAGCTCAGATCTGTGGTTTATTTATAAAGACAGCACTATTTGAAAATGTTGTGAGATCCAGTAGATCACCGGGCGCTCAGCGCTCATTAACCCTGCCGAGAGGAGCCTTTCCTCGGCTAGTTCTTCTGACGTTTCTGATACCTCTGTAGTGGTTGAACATGAGATATAATTCATCTTGTGTAGATCTAACGGGCAATCTTTGGTCTCATGAATCTATAATTTGTTACCTGTCAAATTGTTTTTGGCTGAGGGCAAAGAGCAGCTTCATAACTTATATCTTTAGATTATTTAACTTTAACGTTGTAGCCTACTAGCGCTGACTTTGTTTGACTGAATTGTTTGCTTTATTTCTTTTACTTTTAATTTTATAATGGCTATTATTGATCATTAAAACTGACATTTAACAAAGAGACGGGGGCTGTGTTTTATGTCGTATTTAATTTTATTACAGTAAAGACAATCATAAATACGCACACTTATTGCCTGAACCACATATTAATGTTTAATATTTTTTTAAATGTAAACGAAAAGAGGCAGGGTCGTGTTTTATATTTCGTTTTGTCATTAATATAACTGCAGTGAAGATATCAATGTAAGCATTGCCTGAACCAAATTTATGTGGCTATTAATATGTTTAAGATTTTTTTAAATGAAAATGAAAAGAGGTTTTTATGACTTATTTAATTTTATTGTAGCCTCAAATATACACACAGAGATAACCGGAGTAGCCAGAGCGAGTGACGCTATCAAGAACGCTGCTGCTCCATTAGCATTACCGGACTTGTGTCCTCCCGTTCTCTGGAGTTCGTTCTCCTGAGTCGAACTTGGCAAGTCTGAACTACCAAGAACGCAAGTCCGAACATCACATACTTGGTATTGAGAAATGGCCCTTGTCTAATAGGTGCTCAAACTTCATTGGCCGATGGCAGCCATGTTTTTTGAGATATGCCAATGTCCTCATAGACAATCATGGCACCTTGGACAAAGACAGAGCATGCCAATTTTCAAGTCAATCAGACTAATGATCGGGTGGTAATAGCCATTTTCATGTTATACCGCCACCAAGTGTTCAATCGCTGTGATTTTTTTTCACATGACCAAAAACTGAGCCTGTACATACACTATATTGCCAAAGGTATTGGGACACCCCTCCAAATCATTGAACTTAGGTGTTTTAATCACTTCCATAGCCACAGGTGTATAAAATCAAACACTAGGCATGCAGACGCTTCTACAAACATTTGTGAAAGAATGGGTCGCTCTCAGGAGCTCAGTGAACTCAAGCGTGGTACCGTGATAGGTTGCCACCTGTGCAATAAATTCATTCATGAAATTTCCTCACTACTAAATATTCTACAGTCAACTGTTAGTGGTATTATAACAAAGTGGAAGCAATTGGGAACAACAGCAACTCAGCCATGAAGTGGTAGGCCACGTAAAGTCACAGAGCGGGGTCAGCGCATGCTGAGGGTCACAGTGCACAGAAGTCACCAACTTTCTGCAGAGTCAATAGTTACAGACCTCCAAACTTTGTGTGGCCTTCCGATTAGCTCAAGAACAGTGAATAGAGAGCTTCATGAATGGGTTTCCATGGCCGATTAGCTCATCCAAACCTTACATCACCAAGTGCAATGCAAAGCGTGGGACGTAGTGGTGTAAAGCATGCCACCACTGGACTCTAGAGCAGTGGAGACGTGTTCTCTGGAGTGACCAATCACACTTCTCTGTCTGGCAATCTGAAGGACGAGTCTGGGTTTGGCGGTTGCCAGGAGAACGGCGGTTGCCTGACTGCATTGTGCCAAGTGTAAAGTTTGGTGGAGGGGGGATTATTGTGTGGGGTTGTTTTTCAGGGGTTGGGCTTGGCCCCTTAGTTCCAGTGAAAGGAACTCTTAATGCTTCAGGATACCAAGACATTTTGGACAATTTCATGCTCCCAACTTTGTGGGAACAGTTTGGGGATGGCCCCTTCCTGTTCCAACATGACTGCGCACCAGTGCACAAAGCAAGGTCAATAAAGACATGGATGAGTGAGTTTGGTGTGGAGGAACTTGACTGGCCTGCACAGAGTCCTGATCTCATCCCAATAGAACACCTTTGGGATGAATTAGAGTGGATACTGCGAGCCAGGCCTTCTCGTCCAACATCAGTGCCTGACCTCACAAATGCGCTTCTAGAAGAATGGTCAAAAATTCCCATAAACGCACTCCTAAACCTTGTGGAAAGCCTTCTCAGAAGAGTTGAAGCTGTTATAGCTGCAAAGGGTGGGCCAACTCCAAATAAACCCTACGGATTAAGAATGGGATGTCATTAAATTTCATGTGCATACAGAGGTGCAAAGCGTACCTGAAAACCACACTTGAGTAAAAGTACAGATTCCTTACAGAGAAAACTCCAATACAAGTTACAAGTCATCAATTCCAATACGACTTGAGTAAAAGTCTTAGAGTATCTGATTTTAACACTACTATGTATTTTACTCGTCTGAATGTAGGCTCAAAGATGCACTAGTGCTCAACACTTAAGAGACATGCCAGTGAACATAAGAAACTATTGATTTGTAAGATTAGAAATCATGTTTATTTTCTAAAAGTCAAAGCCTTCTTGCACTGGATGTGCTGGTTTCGGCCTCATCACCGGCTGCAGTCATGACCTCATCTCATAAATCAAACACCTGTGATTCATAAACTCCCTGCTAATGCACTCGCATTCACGAAAAGTAGCCTCATTGACAAGTTTGGGTGAGTAAAGGCAAAACACACCAGATATAGTACCTGGCGAATGTGATTTCACTTCTTTATAGTAGAAACAAACTACTGCTTAGGTGCCATGCAAAATGTAATGTGTAACTGCATTACTCATCACAAATGTATTGGAGTAAAAAAGTACATTTACACATATAAACATATACATTCACATATTATACAGACACTTATATTTAATCTTATTAGATGATTCATTAGTTGCATTGGATAGATTTTGTTTCTCCCATCACTACAAATAACATCCATCTCCATTGCTGTGTTCAAAATCGCCCCCGATCCCCTCATTCACTAATCCCTACATTAGTCCACTGATATAGTTCACTTGAGTGAGTGAATGAAAACGAGTGAGTGAATTCGGACACTTAGTGCACAGGAAGGGCTGCCGCTTTTGCATAGTTTGTGCTTGCTGTTTAATACTGGCAGCTCCAGTAATGAAAAGATTTATCTTGAACTCTGCCGTGGAAACGAGCATGTATAAACCGTAAACAATTTAATAATCAATTAAAAAGGAATTTATAACTATATTGACCAGCGAGGTAGATCATACCTGTTTGTATTCTTTTCATTATCACTGTGTATTTACGGTTGGTGCGCCCTGTTCTCTTAATGAGTCATGGGTGTGTTTTGGGCGTAACGTGCAATGAACCAATCAGAGTCTTATCTCCCATTCCCTTTAAAAGCCAGATTCACTATTCGCTATTTACATGGAGGAATAGAGACACCCTCAACCTGACTATTCAGTTTAAATACATGTGTGTATTGCAACGATTGGTCAAATAATTAACCAATTAGCCAAATATTGTCCTATCCTAAAAAACCATATATCAATGGAAAGCTTATTTATTCAGCTTTCAGACGATGTATAAATCTCAAAAATGACCCTTATGACTGGTTTTGTGGTCCAGGGTCACATATTTAATTACATTAGACATTAATTGCATCCATATCCAGTGTTTCATAAAATGTTTATTAAGCACACACACACACACTCTCACACACACACACACACACTATATTTGATTTACAGTATTTTTTAATTTTTAAGTTTGTATAGTGCATTTTCACATCTATTCTCAAAAGAGGTTGGTGACAGTTAAGGGGTTAAAAACAATGACAGTTGGTGATGTATCGATGTTCCCTTATTCCTTATGGAACGAGCAGTGAACACTGCGTAGGGAGCCTTCTTGTGCTTGGATCTGTAATTGCATCTTTTTTTCCTCGCACTTGAGGATTCTCTCTGGGTTTCTTCTGTTTTTCGCTCTGCCTCTCATGATGGTGTCTTACTTTGTATCTTTGATCTGTGCACCATTTTTAATCGGTGCTCTGCCGGACTTCATTTTGGCTGCCTGCTTGTGTATCCTGTGGCTGTTGTTTTTACTTGCGCACGAGATCCTGATTGAGGACTGCCAGCTGCTTCAGGAACTCTGTGTCGGGCTTGATGTGCCGCACCTTTATGAGATGATCAATGGCCTCCTCCACAGTCATGTTATGGTGGATCATGAGGTATGCCAGGAAAAGTGTAGGGGCGCAGCTGATACCCTCTGTGCAGTGAATGAACACCTTATCTGTGGAAATAAAATTTTTTTGAGAGATGAGTAAAAAAAAAAAGTACCAAGCAGTTTGTCACTCCAGAACACTTGATAAAAGATCTTACTTTCTGGGTTTTTCTTGGCCTTGTGGATGAATTTGGCAGCTTTGAAGAAGTATTTGCTGATGTCTGAACCGCGCGTTGCAGGCAAGCCACAATATTTGATGTTCATGCCTCTGTAATAACTCGCCCCTGTATTAACTGTTTCTCTCAGGTCTTTCTCCCAGGGCAGTCCCAACCAGACCCTCAGTTTGTTCTTCACCGCAGCCGCATTCAGGACGTGAGTAATTCCCAGCTCCTTCAGTCTCATTCGGTCCCGTGCTATCTCTCTGCACAAGAACACAACAGCCTAGATTAGTCTTGGAGGATTTACAATGTAGAAATATATCCTGTTCACACATGGTTTATTTGAGTGTAAATGTGTTGTAGACTTACTCATTTCCAACGAAGATGTTGTTCCAGACTGCAGTGACAGGTCTTTGACGCTGTGTACAGCCCTTCACACGCTCCTCCAGAAGGATCCAGTCTTCTTCTGGAAATAGTTCCTGCTCGGAAGTGCTCACGTCAGGCTTTGGCACAGAACTGCTTGAACCTGGGACACAGGATTCATCTGAATCAAGCAGATCTGATTCAGATTCTGACTCAGGAACGCTTGGGACACACGATTCCTTGGGATCGACCAGATCCAATTCAGGTTCCGACTCAGGAACGCTTGCATCTGGGACACACAAGGGCTCAGTTATTAGAAACATCACTAACCGCAAATCAAAAATGAATAATTAGTCCAACTTGAAAGACATTTCTGTTTGCATCTCATTCGTTCTGTACACACACAGTTCAGTAATTTACGGGAGTGGCAACCGCATTTACAAAAACTATACGCAGTGTGTACGGAACAACTCGTTGTTAATGCCGTTAAATGCGGTTGTCACTCCTGAAACTTTACAGTGTGCACATGGTTATTGTAATGTTGCATCTCCAGTGCTCTGCTAACATTCACCTTCTGGGCCGTTCTTTTCATGGGTGTCAGGAGAAGCATCCGTGCCATCATTGACGTCAACCTCCTGACCTTCTGCAGACACAGGTTCACCTTCTGGGCCGTTCATTTCAGGGGTTTCAGGAGAATCCATGCCACCCTGATCGATCCCACTGCTGCTTCCCGACACTTCTGCTGGCCAGCAGATGCCAACCAGATCCAATTCAGGTTCCGGTTCAGGAACTCTTGGAACTCGGACCAGATCCTTTTCAGATCTTAGCTCAGGAACAGCCGGATCCATCCCAAAAAGCATTTGAAAAAATCCACCAATTTTTTTCATCATCCACTCTTTGGTACTTTCTGAAAAACAAATAATATGTTGTTAGAAACATCTCAAACCCCAGATTAGACATGAATAATTAGTCTGACTCGAAGGTCATTTCTGTTTGCATCTCATCTCAAATGCTCTGTTGACATCAGGGTTGGGAAGGTTACTTTTAAAATGTATTTCACTACAGATTACAAAATACATGCTTTAAAAAGTCATTTGTAATGTATTTCGTTAGATTACACAAGTTTGGTAACCAAACATAGGACTTGGTTTTCCTCTGCATATTATTTTAAACAACATCAGTTGTCCACAATATTTATTGAAGCAAAAAATGCAGACAATCTTAGAAAAAAGACACCTCATCCTATTCAAAAGTTTTCACCCCCGGCTCTCAATGCATCATGTGTTTTGTTTTTTTTTAAGTTGCAATTCTGAGAAAAAACATCAGTCTTTTTCCCCCCTCATAATTGGACAATTATAACTCGTAATTGTGAGTTCATATCTCACAAGTTAACGATCTGAAAGAACCCATACGTTTACCCGCCAATAGACCCTCCGCTCAAAGAAATCAGGACAGAAGTGGTTAAAGTGGACAAAAGAGATGATGAAAACACCAGGTGTAAACAGGAATGTGTCTCCTTCGTCTACTTGTGATCCGATCGACCAAACGCATCTTAATACCAGGTGTGAACAGGGCCCAAGTAATGTTCATATGTCAGAAATGTACAGTTCTAACACAACACAAATCATGCAGTTCGCTAACATCATGCATTCATTTAAGCAGAAACAATGATCTCATTAAAACAGTTATTATTATAAGTTTTGATCATCATAATGATTCCAGTAAGTTATATAGAAAATGTGTCAGTGGTGCGTGTTGAGCATTCACCTGTCGGGCTGTTCTCAGGGGTTTTAGGTTTTAGGGTAGAGGTTGGGAGCTTCATGTCGATGTCGATCTGCACATCGTCCCCCTCTAAAGCGCAGTGACTGACTGACATGCACTCATCCGTGTCCACCTCCAGCTGTGCGGTGATCTCGCCCGGTGAGCAGCCGAGAAGGTCGTAGATGTGATCGGTGACCATAAACTCCACCTGCACATCTTCCTCATCCGGGACCCAGACACTGTCAGTGCAGTAGAACTCTCCATTCACGTATATCTCCAGACACACCTCTCTGCTGTTTGTAGACATCGTGTTTAATGCTGAAAAAGTTAGTATCGGTCGGTCTCTGCTGTAATGTATCGGTCGGTCTCTGCTGTAATGTATCGGTCGGTCTCTGCTGTAATGTATCGGTCGGTCTCTGCTGTAATGTATCGGTCGGTCTCTGCTGTAATGTATCGGTCGGTCTCTGCTGTAATGTATCGGTCGGTCTCTGCTCTAATGTATCGGTCGGTCTCTGCTCTAATGTATCGGTCGGTCTCTGCTGTAATGTATCGGTCGGTCTCTGCTGTAATGTATCGGTCGGTCTCTGCTGTAATGTATCGGTCGGTCTCTGCTGTAATGTATCGGTCGGTCTCTGCTCTAATGTATCGGTCGGTCTCTGCTCTAATGTATTGGTAGATGTGTCGCTGCACTGAGAGACTGCGAGTTCGAGTCTTTATTGTAAGCGCTGTCTGTGATGTAATAATACATGAAGCTCCATGGTTGCCATAGAAACGCATTGATTGGCAGTAGCAGCGGCTCTCAACGGTTTATGTTGTCGTGGACTCATTAATGATCTATATATTATTATAATTAATAAATTAAATAATTTAACACAATTTCCTGTACTCAGATTACGTTTACTGACTCGATTTGAATCACCTTAGAGGTGGGTAACAATATATACACGATTACCAGTGTTTGCGATGCGGACTCTCCAGCGCCACTATATATATATATATATATATATAAACATATTTACCAGATGTGTCCCAATGTGAAGGCTGCACCCTCTTTTTTTTTTTTTTTTTTTTTCCAAGAAAAAACTAATTACAATAGTGCAAACACGCATCTCTTAGAAATCTATAACATATCCAACAATGAACATATTAAACAAGTAAAATAATTTGTACAATCATAGGACAAAAAAACATGAAAAATCTCATCATATTTCTTCAAAAAAAGAAGTACATTTTCTATTATCAATTATTTTTAGTGATTTGATTAAATATTCTGCTTCACATAAGACATCTTTAAAAGTAGGAATTTTCTTAAGAAACCTTTGTTTGTGAAAATAAAACTTTGCCACAAGGATAAGGAAGTTAACAGTAGACTCTAAAGATTTGTTTGGGTTTTCAAAAAGACAAATGACATCCTTAATGCGTAGATTACAGTTCATATTAACTTTAGAAAAACAATAAGAGCTCAAATCATTCCAGAAAATTGATGATACATTACAAGAGAAAAACAAATGACAGATGTCTTCATTTTCATTCGTACAGAAGGTGCATATATCAGCCACATCACAGTATCTGGACAAAAGTGCATTACAAGGGTATACATTATGCAGATTTTTAAAGTGCACTTCCTCATTTTATTGGGTGCACTTCCTCAATATTTATATGGTAGTAAGCATGTTTTCCTCCATTGAATGTTATCTATTATAGAACCCCAAAAAAATTCCCTTTGGAGTAATTCAGTTTCTTGACTGAGAGAGTTGACGAATAAACGTATTATTACAATCTTTACTTAAAAGGGAAACACCTCCCAAACATAACAAAGATAGTTGTTTAGAACATGACTCATGGGTTAGGGAAGCTTTCATCACACATACTAAACCACTTGGAATAGCCTTTATAACAGAGTTCAATTCTTTAAACGGGACAGGATATTGGTAGATATTCATAAAACTCTCATACGATAACAGATCAACATTAGAGTTGAATACATCAGCATTAAAAATTATGTTTTTATTAAACCATTTATCAAAAAAATTGATCTATTTCTAATTTTAACATCTGAATTATTGCATAAGATGGTTTTGTGGGGGGGAAAGTTGTGGTTGTAAACCATTTTCCAGGCTAACAGAGCTTGTAGATGAAATCTAGCCAATGTAATGGGTAATTTACCAGTGGAGTAATTACATTTCATCAAAAAAGAGAGGCCACCTACCCTTTTAAATATATTATTAGGGATAGAAAACCACATCGAATCTGACCCAAGCAAGCATCTTGTAACATTCAGTCCACTGGAGACGAGTTTGCTGAACCCAAGTGCAGTTTATTAAACGACATTCAAACATAAAACAAAGACGACTTGACTTGACTTGACTTGACTTGACTTGACTTGACTTGACTTGACTTGACTTGACTTGACTTGACTTGACTTGACTTGACCAAAGACTCACCAACACGTGGGTTACACATTCAATATCAGACCAGGACACATGGCCAACAAGAGGGTTAAATACACATTGACTAAGGACAAGAGGAGGAACACCTGTGAACACTGATTACCCAATGAACCAATGACATGACAACAGACATGAGGGCATGGGAATCACATGACAAAAACCAGGAAGTGCATGGCAAGCTAGAAACATAGACAGTGAACATGGCAAACTTAAACACATGAAACATAACCAAAACACCCTGTGACACATCTCTTCAACCAATTCATTTTGAATGTGTTGTTAGTATCATCAAAATTCAGGACTTCAAGAGATTTATTATTCCAGATAAAATCAAGAGAAATCTTATCAATATTTTTTGAAGTGTGATTATCTAAAGACAGGGAAGGGTACACACATCTAGATAATCCATCTGTTTTGGATAAAAAGACTCTGCCTAAAATGGACGGATCTCTTTGGAGCCAACTATTAAAAATATATTTAGTTTTGGATAATCGTGGAGAAAAATGCAGAGATTGTCTACTTATTACGTTTTTCGTTATATGAATCCCCAAATATTTCACTTCATTTTTAATTGGTATATTTTCAGTTTCTTCATTGTCACATAAGCACATCATTTCACACTTGAGTAAATTAAGTTTGAGTCCAGAAGCATTAGAGAAAGCATTCATTGTAGTTAAGACTGGAGAAACTGGCTCTTTATCTTTTAAGAATAAAGTGGTATCGTCTGCTAATTGTGAGATTCGAATCTCTGTTAAAGATATTAAGACCAACAAAGTTATTATTGCGCAAGATATCAATAGATAATGTTTCTACAACAAATAAAAATAAAAATGGGCTTAAAGGGCAACCCTGTCTTATTCCGTGAAGAGTAGGAAACCTTGGAGATGTACGTGAATTTAAAATAATACAACTATCAATATCTCTGGACAACATTTGGACAACATTAATAAAATTGGAGGGGAATCCAAAAGCCTTTAAAGAGTTTATAAGAAACTGGTGCTCTACAGTGTCGAGGAATAAGATAATTGCATCAGCCTTAATTTCTTCTTTATAATCTTTGATAGTAGTTTGTGTATTTTCAGTGTTATTTGTTTAGGCATAACAATTACAGTTTTTTTAATGAATGTGATTTTGTTTCATGGGTTGACCTATTGTGTATTTTTGTTTTATTTATTGTCTTTTCTCTTTTGGAGTTCTGTCTTGTGCTGTTGATCACTGTTTTTCCCTACCTTTTAGTTGTTTTTGGTTTATTTAGAATTCTATGGTTTTGTGAAATATTCTATATTCAGTTTTTTGTTTTTCTATTGTTTTGTTGGCCCAGTACTAGTCTATTGTGTGTGTGTTTTTTAATGGTTTATTTTGTATTACAGCTAGGCCATTACTTGTAGCTTGGTATTGTAACTAAGGGGGGGATACTCACTCCCACCTATACAAGTGTGATGTGGAATTGGTGTGTGCTTGAGTTTCTTGTGTATTAGTGTGGTTTATAGGAAATTGTATTTCTTTTTGGGGTTGATTGTATTTATTTATTTCATTTTGTGGGTGTTTCTTTTGAAGTGTTATGTCACACCCTCTAGTTACCGCTACCTTGTATAAGTCGGGCCAGCTTTTGAGTGAAACCAAATGAGACCAGAATCCATGAATTTAAATCAAAATATGCTTTGTTTATAGTAATTTTGCCTTAAGTATATTCATTGAATTGAATAGCCGTGTGGGGAAACCTTCAGGTGATCTGGGATCTCCTACCCAAATAAAATTGGAGTGGCGTAGTCAAGAGCAGTTTAAAACAAAAACACACATCCCTTAGCCCCATTACAAATTTTAGCGGCATCTAGTGGTGAGATTGTGAATTGCAATCGCCCAACGCTCACCCCTCCCTTTCAGAGCACATAGAGAATCTATGGTGGCCGACACAGGACAAAAATGCCGTCGTCAGAGAGAGCAGAGAGTGACTAGCACTCTGTAGAGCAGTTTGTCCGTTTAGGGCTACCGTAGAAACATGACAGTGCAAAATGGTGATTTCACTGTAAGGGGACCCGCGGCGTATGGAGATAGAAATGGCTACTGAAAACATAACGGTTCATTATGTAAGGTCTTTATACACCACTGAAAACATAGTTATGGATAATATATTGCATTTCTGTCAATAGATCCTCATTATACTACACACTGCACCTTTAAATTGTCAATTTTTTTTTTTTTTTTATGTTTTAATGTCCTTTATTTTGCAAAACGCTTTTCTTTCCCAGCGTGCATTGTGGTTTCCACATATCCCGTGAGCCAAACGCATACATGTTTCCTTCGTAGGGCTCTTAGAATGGGAAACATTGATGATAGCTACACTGTAGGATCATTCCATACAGAATTTTCAATATAAATCACTTAATCATTCGGAACTCATTTTTTGTTATTTTAGAGTCCTACTACACCTTTTATCCTTCCAAAACTCAGGGTGAAGTCTTCGAAGGGAATAGGGTATAGGGACTTTCACTACTGAACGGTTACGCCCCTTGTCACGTGGTTCGTGGCGTTCCAGCGCTATAAAAGCAGACGCTCCCTGCTCGTCGCTCTCTTTTGCCGTGCAGCATGTGGACCTTGAGCTCTTCCTCAGACGCAAAGAAGAGTTTATCGCTGTTAAAACGTGTTCATAATGAGTTACACACGAAGATGCGAGCACAGCGCTTCCAGACCACCTTGATAAACGTAAGTTTGATAATTAGACTGGTTTTATTAATCATGCTAGGTTTTTGCGCAGTAATGGCGGTTGTGTTTAACTTTGCACTGTTTGTCGACTTTCTGCAGGCCTGGTTTAATGTGACGAGATCACGATTGTCTGGTGGCTGTTTTACTGTGATTATTGCGTGCAATTCACTAAAATGGTGGGCGTTACATTTTGCTTTTATTTTTTGGTTTAAGGCAATGATTTGCTGCCACCTAGTGGCAGTTTTAGCTGCATTGCATTTTTTCCCCATCGTTTAATTTACGATCAGTTTTACGGGAGAATAATACTAATAATAATAATAAATACAGTTGTGAGCAGCAATTATCGGGGTTCAAGCGCTTTAATGCCTTTAAGCATATATGCGTAAAAAGATATTATGTCTTAATTAGCAAGATTGTAACCACTTAGATCATAGAAGGAAAAGACCATTTACAGCCAATACAGGCAATTTACCATATAAATGGTTTTTAAAGCTTTTTAACAGCTATAGTGCCACCTATGGTCCGATCGCCATAAAAGTTTGAATGCTTGTTTAGAATCATATGTCGCATATGCTCATCTATTTTCGTGAAGTTTTGAGTTTTCGTATAGGATTTATAGGCTTTTGAGTACATTTTGCTATGCCCATTTTATAAATGGTCCTGTTATAGCTACCCAAAGGGAAAAGTTCAACATTTTTGATAATGTGAGATATATTTTGTTATTATTTTGTAATATGTAAATTGAGTAATTTGGTTTGCTGTTCATGTTTGATGCAATGGTGACGTTATTAAATACGTATGGGGAATCGGCGCGCTGACATGCGCAGTTATTGTTATATGTAAAAAAGGGACATACGCAAAGGAAGTGGGGGCGAGCGCAGGTGAAGTGAGTTGGACTGGAGTGTGTACGTGTCTCACGATATGAGCTCTGACAAATAAAGTCCCTAAAGTTGCATATTTACGTGTATGTCTACATTATTACATTGGACCCATTTACAAGAGACTGGAGCTTACTCGGGTGTTACATAGCCCCTCTTACAATAATTATTGATGTAGAGAGTCCATTGTATTGTACTGCATTGGTTTTACTCAGATCACCGAGTCACTGCCAAGTACAGTTCAAATCCCCAGATGTGTTCTTGATCCGCCCCTTTTATCGAGGATGCATCGAGAGGTGACTTGAGCGGACTGGAGACAGACCAGTATCCCAGAATGCATCTCGCACCAACCAGCAAGCGTCAATAGCGAATGAGAAAACCCGCATAATTTAAAAATACTTCTGTTATTGTGTCAGGAAATGTAGTTTTTAGAGTTTATTCAGGCAATAATGTGCTTGTTTAAAGCTCAAATCTGTGGTTTATTTATAAAGACAGCACTATTTGAAAATTTGACGTTTTTGGAGTTGAGATCCAGTAGATCACCGGGCGCTCAGCGCTCATTAACCCTGCCGAGAGGAGCCTTTCCTCGGCTAGTCCTTCTGACGTTTCTGATACCTCTGTAGTGGTTGAACATGAGATATAATTCATCTTGTGTAGATCTAACGGGCAATCTTTGGTCTCATGAATCTATAATTTGTTACCTGGCAAATCGTTTTGGCTGAGGGCAAAGAGCAGCTTGTCTAATAGGTGCTCAAACTTCACTGGCCGATGGCAGCCATGTTTTTTGAGATATGCCAATGTCCTCATAGACAATCATGGCACCTTGGACAAAGACAGAGCATGCCATTTTTCAAGTCAATCGGACTATCAAAATGTTCATGTTTTTTTCATGTTATAGCGCCACCAAGTGTTCAATCGCTGTGATTTTTTTTCACATGACCAAAAATTGAGCCTGTACATACACTATATTGCCAAAGGTATTGGGACACCCCTCCAAATCCAGTGAAAGGAATTCTTAATGCTTCAGCATACCAAGACATTGTGGAAAATTTCATGCTCCCAACTTTGTGGGAACAGTTTGGGGATGGCGCCTTTCTGTTCCAACATGACTGCGCACCAGTGCACAAAGCAAGGTCCATAAAGACATGGATGATGAGTTTGGTGTGGAGGAACTTGACTGGCCTGCACAGAGTCCTGACCTAAACCCGATAGAACACCTTTGGGATGAATTAGAGCGGAGACTGCGAGCCAGGCCTTCTCGTCCAACATCAGTGCCTCACAAATGCGCTTCTAGAAGAATGGTCAAAAATTCCCATAAACACACTCCTAAACCTTGTGGAAAGCCTTCCCAGAAGAGTTGTAGCTGTTATAGCTGCAAAGGGTGGGCCAACTCCATATTAAACATACGGATTAAGAATGGGATGTCATTAAAGTTCATGTGCATACAGAGGTGTAAAGCATACCTGAAAACCACACTTGAGTAAAAGTACAGATTCCTTACAGAGAAAACTCCAAAACAAGTTACAAGTCATCAATTCCAATACGACTTGAGTAAAAGTCTTAGAGTATCTTATTTTAACTAAAGTGTTTTACTCGTCTGAATGTAGGCTCAAAGATGCACTAGTGCTCAACACCTAAGAGACATGCCAGTGAACATAAGAAACTATTGATTTGTAAGATTAGAAATCATGTTTATTTTCTAAAAGTCAAAGCCTTCTTGCACTGGATGTGCTGGTTTCGGCCTCATCTGCAGCTGCAGTCATGACCTCATCTCATAAATCAAACACCTGTGATTCATAAACTCCCTGCTAATGCACTCGCATTCACGAAAAGTAGCCTCATTGACAAGTTTGGGTGAGTAAAGGCAAAACACACCAGATATAGTACCTGGCGAATGTGATTTCACTTCTTTATAGTAGAAACAAACTACTGCTTAGGTGCCATGAAAAATGTCATGTGTAACTGCATTACTCATCACAAATGTATTGGAGTAAAAAAGTACATTTACTTGTTCATAAATGTAGTCAAGTAGAGAGTAAAAGTTGCTAATATATTTGATACTCAGTAAAACTACAAAGTAGCCAAAAAGATACTTAAGTACAGTAACTAATTACATTTACTCAAATACTTTACACCACTGTCCCAAAACATTTGGCAATATAGTGTATGTGTACCAAGTTTGGTGAAACTTTCTCATTTCGTTCTCGAGTTATAGCCATTTTAGTAAAAGTGGCTCCGCCCACTTAGAACATTTTGCCGCCCCCTAGCGTCCGGGAATCAAGATTTTTTTGATAATTATTGATGTTCAGACTCCAGGGAATATTTCTGCACTGGTTTGGCACATCGTTTAAAGATGATCTAAATCATACCTGCGGTCCACCATGCTGCAGGAAAGATTGTCCGCACTTGCTCAGATGTCAATTCAACACAACAATGAGATCACTGGATAAGGATAAACTTATCAGAGCTTCTGCAGCACCCCGTTATCATAGTTTGAAATGTCAAAATCGGAGTAAGTGTAAACATTCCTTTATCTAAAATGATAAAGGATTGCCTGTTTTCCCATTCATTTTTTGTAAACAAAAAAAATTATTTGTATAGGGTCGCTAACGACCCGAGGTGTGTAAGAGTGTAAGTATATTTTTTCTTTACAATAATTGAATCTTCGATGACTGAATACGTGCAATTCACCTTTATTCCACAAGGTGGCGATGTCTGACACACAATGATGAAGTGACGTTTCACTCATAGTCACCGCAGGCAGAAAACAAAAGAATAATAAACTTGAACTGGCTCAGTGATTTACTGCAGAGCAAGAACTGAACTCAATCAAATATTACTGGCACTGGCACTTGATGCTGGATCTGCTGAAGAAGCTGTCAGCGATCAAAATATTGATTTCTAAAGATGTTTTGAGAATTTGTTTGAGATGGTGAATATGAGGCAGATGCTGAATGAACTGAAATGAGCTCTGACGAGGACAGTGATGATGGGATAAAACATCTCAAACTGAACCCTTCCAAGCTCCAAAAGTAACAAAATATGCTTTATTTTATTCTTCTGTGATTGTTACTCTGATATCAGGAGAGTTTTATATTATCACGACAGGTAGAGATCCATCCGTGTCAGATATAAATCCGGGTCACTAACGACCCGAATATGTTATAATGATTGGGGAAACATTCATGCATTTAAGTGTTAAATCATTTATATGTCCCTGTTCTCTATTTTTTTATTTCTCTGCTTTCATGGCCTGGTCATTACAAGTGGTGCTCACTGCAGAGCCAAATAATTAGTGATGGGCGATTTCGAAACACTGCTTCACGAAGCTTCGAAACCTTTATGAATCTTTTGTTTCGAATCAGTGGTTCGGTGCATGTTTGATACTGCCTGAGTCACGTGAGTTACATCATCACTGTTTCGGACATAGACTGTAAAAAAGATGGACGGCTCCCCATCACTACCTTCCATTGAAGAAAAGTGAAGCCGCCAATGTCTGAATATGGCGCTGACATCTTGCGCTGATTTGGGACCTGAGTCTGCGCAGTAGTGACCTCGGGACCTGAGTCTGCACAGTAGTGACCTCGGGACCTGAGTCTACACAGTAGAGAGCAGGAAGTAGAGCCACTATATCAAAAGCCCGCCCACACTTTAGTTGTGAAATGTAAAAAATTAAAGCCAAAGCTCCAATCTCCTCACGAAAATCCTGAAAAAAGTCTGTTGGTGCCTCAGTGACTACACTCAGAAGCTGTCAATCACAGCTGTCAACCATGACGTCACACCCCTGTTTTTATAGCATCAAATAACTAACTAAAACCAAACTTATAGAACGATTACTTGGACTTACATCAGCGTGATAAAAACAGCCTAAAATGACAGAAACCCTCATTGGAAAATTTTTATTTGAAGTATAATTTGATGTTTGGTTTGTCTCGCGTCCCATTTGAACACATGGAGGGGGCGGGGCTTATGAGCTTTACTGGGACCAGACACATGGGGGCGATCAAGACGCTTTGGCTTCACTTTTCAGGACGTGTGCGGCACGCTTGGGTTTACCTGATATCGGATCAGTTTTATACATTTGTACACATTTTAATGAAGACATTAGTATAATTAGGAATAATAGTAGTTAATAGTCTTTTATTGGCCTGTTTAGCGGAGCAATACATGGAACAAACAAAACAAGCCCTGAAAATGGATAAAGGAACACATATTATACAGACACTTATATTTAATCTTATTAGATGATTCATTAGTTGCATTGGATAGATTTTGTTTCTCCCATCACTACAAATAACATCCATCTCCAATGCTTTGTTCGAAATCGCCCCCGATCCCCTCATTCACTAATCCCTACATTAGTCCACTGATATAGTTCACTTGAGTGAGTGAATGAAAACGAGTGAGTGAATTCGGACACTTAGTGCACAGGAAGGGCTGCCGCTTTTGCATAGTTTGTGCTTGCTGTTTAATACTGGCAGCTCCAGTAATGAAAAGATTTATCTTGAACTCTGCCGTGGAAACGAGCATGTATAAACCGTAAACAATTTAATAATCAATTAAAAAGGAATTTATAACTATATTGACCAGCGAGGTTTGGAGAATAGAAGAATGAATGATTCAGCTGCGGGCGCCATCTCCCTCTTCATTCAGCGCGCAGTAGCTTAAATAGTGCCCTATTTAAGGGTATAGGGGGCGATCCCAGACACAGCCCTAGTTGGTCACCACGGTGATTTGACGATCATACCTGTTTGTATTCTGTTCATTATCACTGTGTATTTACTGTCTGGTATTGTTTGTGCTGTGCACACTGTTTCGTAGACTCTTGCTTTTGTTTGTACCTGAGTGGATTTAATTTAATTAATTAAATTTTGATTCTGAATCATCTTCATCTTAATTGGAACCTAAAAACGTTACATTAATGTCATTTTTATTGAACTTGTTTTTTAATTACATGTCTTAATGTCTTGTAATTACGCCTTTGTAGGGATGAAGCTGCAATTTAGTATATTTCAAACATTGGGCCCTATTTTAACGTTCTGAGCACATGGTCTGAAGCGCACGGCGCAGGTGCACTCAGGGCGTGTCCGAATCCACTTTTGCTAATGATGGGAAAAACGGTTGGTGTTGTCCCTATTCTCTTAATGAGTCATGGGTGTGTTTTGGGCGTAACGTGCAATGAACCAATCAGAGTCTTATCTCCCATTCCCTTTAAAAGCCAGATTCACTATTCGCTATTTACATGGAGGAATAGAGACACCCTCAACCTGACTATTCAGTTTAAATACATGTGTGTATTGCAACGATTGGTCAAATAATTAACCAATTAGCCAAATATTGTCCTATCCTAACAAACCATACATCAATGGAAAGCTTATTTATTCAGCTTTCAGATGATGTATAAATCTCAAAAATGACCCTTATGACTGGTTTTGTGGTCCAGGGTCACATATTTAAAACAACCTTTACTAGACATTAATTGCATTCATATCCAGTGTTTCTTAAAATGTTTATTACGCACACACACACACACACACACACACACACACTCACACACACACACTATATTTGATTTACAGTATTTTTTAATTTTTAAGTTTGTATAGTGCATTTTCACATCTATTCTCAAAAGGGGGGTGACAGTTAAGGGGTTAAAAACTCTTTCAACGGCTCTGCTTTATCGTTAGTTTAGACTGGCGACGCAACGCACAATGACAGTTGGTGATGTATCGATGTTCCCTTATTCCTTATGGAACGAGCAGTGAACACTGCGTAGGGAGCCTGTTGAATGGAACGCAGCTACACACACACACACACACACACACACAAATATTATATCTAAATATTTCTTCTTCTTCTTGTGCTTGGATCTGTAATTGCATCTTTTTTTCCTCGCACTTGAGGATTCTCTCTGGGTTTCTTCTGTTTTTCGCTCTGCCTCTCATGATGGTGTCTTACTTTGTATCTTTGATCTGTGCACCATTTTTAATCGGTGCTCTGCCGGACTTCATTTTGGCTGCCTGCTTGTGTATCCTGTGGCTGTTGTTTTTACTTGCGCACGAGATCCTGATTGAGGACTGCCAGCTGCTTCAGGAACTCTGTGTCGGGCTTGATGTGCCGCACCTTTATGAGATGATCAATGGCCTCCTCCACAGTCATGTTATGGTGGATCATGAGGTATGCCAGGAAAAGTGTAGGGGCGCAGCTGATACCCTCTGTGCAGTGAATGAACACCTTATCTGTGGAAATAAATTTTTTTTTGAGAGATGAGTAAAAAAAAAAAGTACCAAGCAGTTTGTCACTCCAGAACACTTGATAAAAGATCTTACTTTCTGGGTTTTTCTTGGCCTTGTGGATGAATTTGGCAGCTTTGAAGAAGTATTTGCTGATGTCTGAACCGCGCGTTGCAGGCAAGCCACAATATTTGATGTTCATGCCTCTGTAATAACTCGCCCCTGTATTAACTGTTTCTCTCAGGTCTTTCTCCCAGGGCAGTCCCAACCAGACCCTCAGTTTGTTCTTCACCGCAGCCGCATTCAGGACGTGAGTAATTCCCAGCTCCTTCAGTCTCATTCGGTCCCGTGCTATCTCTCTGCACAAGAACACAACAGCCTAGATTAGTCTTGGAGGATTTACAATGTAGAAATATATCCTGTTCACACATGGTTTATTTGAGTGTAAATGTGTTGTAGACTTACTCATTTCCAACGAAGATGTTGTTCCAGACTGCAGTGACAGGTCTTTGACGCTGTGTACAGCCCTTCACACGCTCCTCCAGAAGGATCCAGTCTTCTTCTGGAAATAGTTCCTGCTCGGAAGTGCTCACGTCAGGCTTTGGCACAGAACTGCTTGAACCTGGGACACAGGATTCATCTGAATCAAGCAGATCTGATTCAGATTCTGACTCAGGAACGCTTGGGACACATGATTCCTTGGGATCGACCAGATCCAATTCAGGTTCCGACTCAGGAACACTTGCATCTGGGACACACAAGGGCTCAGTTATTAGAAACATCACTAACCACAGATCAAAAATGAATAATTAGTCCAACTTGAAAGACATTTCTGTTTGCATCTCATTCGTTCTGTACACACACAGTTCAGTAATTTACGGGAGTGGCAATCGCATTTACAAAAACTATACGCAGTGTGTACGGAACAACTCGTTATTAATGGCGTTAAATGCGGTTGTCACTCCTGAAACTTTACAGTGTGCACATGGTTATTGTAATGTTGCATCTCCAGTGCTCTGCTAACATTCACCTTCTGGGCCGTTCTTTTCATGGGTGTCAGGAGAAGCATCCGTGCCATCATTGACGTCAACCTCCTGACCTTCTGCAGACACAGGTTCACCTTCTGGGCCGTTCATTTCAGGGGTTTCAGGAGAATCCATGCCACCCTGATCGATCCCACTGCTGCTTCCCGACACTTCTGCTGGCCAGCAGATGCCAACCAGATCCAATTCAGGTTCCGGTTCAGGAACTCTTGGAACTCGGACCAGATCCTTTTCAGATCTTAGCTCAGGAACAGCCGGATCCATCCCAAAAAGCATTTGAAAAAATCCACCAATTTTTTTCATCATCCACTCTTTGGTACTTTCTGAAAAACAAATAATATGTTGTTAGAAACATCTCAAACCCCAGATTAGACATGAATAATTAGTCTGACTCGAAGGTCATTTCTGTTTGCATCTCATCTCAAATGCTCTGTTGACATCAGGGTTGGGAAGTTTACTTTTAAAATGTATTTCACTACAGATTACAAAATACATGCTTTAAAAAGTCATTTGTAATGTATTTCGTTAGATTACACAAGTTTGGTAACCAAACATAGGACTTGGGTTTCCTCTGCATATTATTTTAAACAACATCAGTTGTCCACAATATTTATTGAAGCAAAAAATGCAGACAATCTTAGAAAAAAGACACCTCATCCTATTCAAAAGTTTTCACCCCCGGCTCTCAATGCATCATGTGTTTTTTTTTTTTTTTTAAGTTGCAATTCTGAGAAAAAACATCAGTCTTTTTCCCCCCTCATAATTGGACAATTATAACTCGTAATTGTGAGTTCATATCTCACAAGTGAACGATCTGAAAGAACCTATACGTTTACCCGCCCATAGACCCTCCCGCTCAAAGAAATCAGGACAGAAGTGGTTAAAGTGGACAAAAGAGATGATGAAAACACCAGGTGTAAACAGGAATGTGTCTCCTTCGTCTACTTGTGATCCGATCGACCAAACGCATCTTAATACCAGGTGTGAACAGGGCCCAAGTAATGTTCATATGTCAGAAATGTACAGTTCTAACACAACACAAATCATGCAGTTCGCTAACATCATGCATTCATTTAAGCAGAAACAATGATCTCATTAAAACAGTTATTATTATACGTTTTGATCATCATAATGATTCCAGTAAGTTATATAGAAAATGTGTCAGTGGTGCGTGTTGAGCATTCACCTGTCGGGCTGTTCTCAGGGGTTTTAGGTTTTAGGGTAGAGGTTGGGAGCTTCATGTCGATGTCGATCTGCACATCGTCCCCCTCTAAAGCGCAGTGACTGACTGACATGCACTCATCCGTGTCCACCTCCAGCTGTGCGGTGATCTCGCCCGGTGAGCAGCCGAGAAGGTCGTAGATGTGATCGGTGACCATAAACTCCACCTGCACATCTTCCTCATCCGGGACCCAGACACTGTCAGTGCAGTAGAACTCTCCATTCACGTATATCTCCAGACACACCTCTCTGCTGTTTGTAGACATCGTGTTTAATGCTGAAAAAGTTAGTATCAGTCGGTCTCTGCTGTAATGTATCGGTCGGTTTCTGCTGTAATGTATCGGTCGGTCTCTGCTGTAATGTATCGGTCGGTCTCTGCTGTAATGTATCGGTCGGTCTCTGCTGTAATGTATCGGTCGGTTTCTGCTGTAATGTATCGGTCGGTCTCTGCTGTAATGTATCGGTCGGTCTCTGCTGTAATGTATCGGTCGGTCTCTGCTGTAATGTATCGGTCGGTCTCTGCTGTAATGTATCGGTCGGTCTCTGCTCTAATGTATCGGTCGGTCTCTGCTCTAATGTATCGGTCGGTCTCTGCTCTGATGTATCGGTCGGTCTCTGCTGTAATGTATCGGTCGGTCTCTGCTCTGATGTATCGGTCGGTCTCTGCTGTAATGTATCGGTCGGTCTCTGCTGTAATGTATCGGTCGGTCTCTGCTGTAATGTATCGGTCGGTCTCTGCTGTAATGTATTGGTAGATGTGTCGCTGCACTGAGAGACTGCGAGTTCGAGTCTTTATTGTAAGCGCTGTCTGTGATGTAATAATACATGAAGCTCCATGGTTGCCATAGAAACGCATTGATTGGCAGTAGCAGCGGCTCTCAATGGTTTATGTTGTCGCGGACTCACTAATGATCTATATATTATTATAATTAATAAATTAAATAATTTAACACAATTTCCTGTACTCAGATTACGTTTACTGACTCGATTTGAATCACCTTAGAGGTGGGTAACAATATATACACGATTACCAGTGTTTGCGATGCGGACTCTCCAGCGCCACTATATATATATATAAACATATTTACCAGATGTGTCCCAATGTGAAGGCTGCACCCTCTTTTTTTTTTTTTTTTTCAAGAAAAAACTAATTACAATAGTGCAAACACGCATCTCTTAGAAATCTATAACATATCCAACAATGAACATAATAAACAAGTAAAATAATTTGTACAATCATAGGACAAAAAAACATGACAAATCTCATCATATTTCTTCAAAAAAAAAAGTACATTTTCTATTATCAATTATTTTTAGTGATTTGATTAAATATTCTGCTTCACATAAGAAATCTTTAAAAGTAGGAATTTTCTTAAGAAACCTTTGTTTGTGAAAATAAAACTTTGCCACAAGGATAAGGAAGTTGACAGTAGACTCTAAAGATTTGTTTGGGTTTTCAAAAAGACAAATGACATCCTTAATGCGTAGATTACAGTTCATATTAACTTTAGAAAAACAATAAGAGCTCAAATCATTCCAGAAAATTGATGATACATTACAAGAGAAAAACAAATGACAGATGTCTTCATTTTCATTCGTACAGAAGGTGCATATATCAGCCACATCACAGTATCTGGACAAAAGTGCATTACAAGGGTATATATTATGCAGATTTTTAAAGTGCACTTCCTCAATATTTATATGGTAGTAAGCATGTTTTCCTCCATTGAATGTTATCTATTATAGAACCCCAAAAAAATTCCCTTTGGAGTAATTCAGTTTCTTGACTGAGAGAGTTGACGAATAAACGTATTATTACAATCTTTACTTAAAAGGGAAACACCTCCCAAACATAACAAAGATAGTTGTTTAGAACATGACTCATGGGTTAGGGAAGCTTTCATCACACATACTAAACCACTTGGAATAGCCTTTATAACGGAGTTCAATTCTTTAAACGGGACAGGATATTGGTAGATATTCATAAAACTCTCATACGATAACAGATCACCATTAGAGTTGAATACATCAGCATTAAAAATTATGTTTTTATTAAACCATTTATCAAAAAAATTTATCTATTTCTAATTTTAACATCTGAATTATTGCATAAGATGGTTTTGTGGGGGGGAAAGTTGTGGTTGTAAACCATTTTCCAGGCTAACAGAGCTTGTAGATGAAATCTAGCCAATGTAATGGGTAATTTACCAGTGGAGTAATTACATTTCATCAAAAAAGAGAGGCCACCTACCCTTTTAAATATATTATTAGGGATAGAATACCACATCGAATCTGACCCAAGCAAGCATCTTGTAACATTCAGTCCACTGGAGACGAGTTTGCTGAACCCAAGTGCAGTTTATTAAACGACATTCAAACATAAGACAAAGACAAAGACAAAGACAAAGACAAAGACAAAGACAAAGACAAAGACAAAGACAAAGACAAAGACTCACCAACACGTGGGTTACACATTCAATATCAGACCAGGACACACGGCCAACAAGAGGGTTAAATACACATTGACTAAGGACAAGAGGAGGAACACCTGTGAACACTGATTACCCAATGAACCAATGACATGACAACAGACATGAGGGCATGGGAATCACATGACAAAAACCAGGAAGTGCATGGCAAGCTAGAAACATAGACAGTGAACATGGCAAACTTAAACACATGAAACATAACCAAAACACCCTGTGACACATCTCTTCAACCAATTCATTTTGAATGTGTTGTTAGTATCATCAAAATTCAGGACTTCAAGAGATTTATTATTCCAGATAAAATCAAGAGAAATCTTATCAATATTTTTTGAAGTGTGATTATCTAAAGACAGGGAAGGGTACACACATCTAGATAATCCATCTGTTTTGGATAAAAAGACTCTGCCTAAAATGGACGGATCTCTTTGGAGCCAACTATTAAAAATATATTTTGTTTTGGATAATCGTGGAGAAAAATGCAGAGATTGTCTACTTATTACGTTTTTCGTTATATGAATCCCCAAATATTTCACTTTTTTTTTGGTATATTTTCAGTTTCTTCATTGTCACATAAGCACATCATTTCACACTTGAGTAAATTAAGTTTGAGTCCAGAAGCATTAGAGAAAGCATTCATTGTAGTTAAGACTGGAGAAACTGGCTCTTTATCTTTTAAGAATAAAGTGGTATCGTCTGCTAATTGTGAGATTCGAATCTCTGTTAAAGATATTAAGACCAACAAAGTTATTATTGCGCAAGATATCAATAGATAATGTTTCTACAACAAATAAAAATAAAAATGGGCTTAAAGGGCAACCCTGTCTTATTCCGCGAAGAGTAGGAAACCTTGGAGATGTACGTGAATTTAAAATAATACAACTATCAATATCTTTGTACAACATTTGGACAACATTAATAAAATTGGAGGGGAATCCAAAAGCCTTTAAAGAGTTTATAAGAAACTGGTGCTCTACAGTGTCGAGGAATAAGATAATTGCATCAGCCTTAATTTCTTCTTTATAATCTTTGATAGTAGTTTGTGTATTTTCAGTGTTATTTGTTTAGGCATAACAATTACAGTTTTTTTAATGAATGTGATTTTGTTTCATGGGTTGACCTATTGTGTATTTTTGTTTTATTTATTGTCTTTTCTCTTTTGGAGTTCTGTCTTGTGCTGTTGATCACTGTTTTTCCCTACCTTTTAGTTGTTTTTGGTTTATTTAGAATTCTATGGTTTTGTGAAATATTCTATATTCAGTTTTTTGTTTTTCTATTGTTTTGTTGGCCCAGTACTAGTCTATTGTGTGTGTTTTTTTTAATGGTTTATTTTGTATTACAGCTAGGCCATTACTTGTAGCTTGGTATTGTAACTAAGGGGGGGATACTCACTCCCACCTATACAAGTGTGTTGTGGAATTGGTGTGTGCTTGAGTTTCTTGTGTATTAGTGTGGTTTATAGGAAATTGTATTTCTTTTTGGGGTTGATTGTATTTATTTATTTCATTTTGTGGGTGTTTTTTTTTAAGTGTTATGTCACACCCTCTAGTTACCGCTACCTTGTATAAGTCGGGCCAGCTTTTGAGTGAAACCAAATGAGACCAGAATCCATGAATTTAAATCAAAATATGCTTTGTTTATAGTAATTTTGCCTTAAGTATATTCATTGAATTGAATAGCCGTGTGGGGAAACCTTCAGGTGATCTGGGATCTCCTACCCAAATAAAATTGGAGTGGTGTAGTTAAGAGCAGTTTAAAACAAAAACAAACATCCCTTAGCCACATTACAAATTTTAGCGGCATCTAGTGGTGAGATTGTGAATTGCAATCGCCCAACGCTCACCCCTTCCTTTCAGAGCACATAGAGAATCTATGGTGGCCGACACAGGACAAAAAGGCCGTCGTCAGAGAGAGCAGAGAGTGACTAGCACTCTGTAGAGCAGTTTGTCCATTTAGGGCTACCGTAGAAACATGACAGTGCAAAATGGTGATTTTACTGTAAGGGGATCCGCGGCGTATGGAGATAGAAATGGCTACTGAAAACATAACGGTTCATTATGTAAGGTCTTTATACACCACTGAAAACATAGTTATGGATAATATATTGCATTTCTGTCAATAGATCCTCATTATACTACACACTGCACCTTTAAACGGTTAATTATTATTTTTAAAAATGTTTTAATGTCCTTTATTTTGCAAAACGCTTTTCTTTCCCAGCGTGCATTGTGGTTTCCACATATCCCGTGAGCCAAACGCATACATGTTTCCTTCGTAGGGCTCTTAGAATGGGAAACATTGATGATAGCTACACTGTAGGATCATTCCATACAGAATTTTCAATATAAATCACTTAATCATTCGGAACTCATTTTTTGTTATTTTAGAGTCCTACTACACCTTTTATCCTTCCAAAACTCAGGGTGAAGTCTTCGAAGGGAATAGGGTATAGGGACTTTCACTACTGAACGGTTACGCCCCTTGTCACGTGGTTCGTGGCGTTCCAGCGCTATAAAAGCAGACGCTCCCTGCTCGTCGTTCTCTTTCGCCGTGCAGCACGTGGACCTTGAGCTCTTCCTCAGACGCGAAGAAGAGTTTATCGCCGTTAAAACGTGTTCATAATGAGTTACACGCGAAGATGCGAGCACAGCGCTTCCAGACCACCTTGATAAACGTAAGTTTGATAATTAGACTGGTTTTATTAATCATGCTAGGTTTTTGCGCAGTAATGGCGGTTGTGTTTAACTTTGTACTGTTTGTCGTCTTTCTGCAGGCCTGGTTTAATGTGACGAGATCACGATTGTCTGGTGGCTGTTTTACTGTGATTATTGCGTGCAATTCACTAAAATGGTGGGCGTTAAATTTTGCTTTTATTTTTTGGTTTAAGGCAATGATTTGCTGCCACCTAGTGGCAGTTTTAGCTGCATTGCATTTTTTCCCCATCGTTTAATTTACGATCAGTTTTACGGGAGAATAATAATAATAATAATAATAATAATAATAAATACAGCTGTGAGCAGCAATGATCGGGGTTCAAGCGCTTTAATGCCTTTAAGCATATATGCGTAAAAAGATATTATGTCTTAATTAGCAAGATTGTAACCACTTAGATCATAGAAGGAAAAGACCATTTACAGCCAATACAGGCAATTTACCATATAAATGGTTTTTAAAGCTTTTTAACAGCTATAGTGCCACCTATGGTCCGATCGCCATAAAAGTTTGAATGCTTGTTTAGAATCATATGTCGCATATGCTCATCTATTTTCGTGAAGTTTTGAGTTTTCGTATAGGATTTATAGGCTTTTGAGTAAATTTTGCTATGCCCATTTTATAAATGGTCCTGTTACAGCTACCCAAAGGGAAAAGTTCAACATTTTTGATAATGTGAGATATATTTTGTGATTATTTTGTAATATGTAAATTGAGTAATTTGGTTTGCTGTTCATGTTTGATGCAATGGTGACGTTATTAAATACGTATGGGGAATCGGCGTGCTGACATGTGCAGTTATTGTTATATGTAAAAAAGGGACATACGCAAAGGAAGTGGGGGCGAGCGCGCAGGTGAAGTGAGTTGGACTGGAGTGTGTACGTGTCTCACGATATGAGCTCTGACAAATAAAGTCCCTAAAGTTGCATATTTACGTGTATGCCTGCATTATTATGTTGGACCAATTTACAAGAGACTGGAGCTTACTCGGGTGTTACATAGCCCCTCTTACAATAATTATTGATGTAGAGAGTCCATTGTATTGTACTGCATTGGTTTTACTCAGATCACTGAGTCACTGCCAAGTACAGTTCAAATCCCCAGATGTGTTCTTGATCCGCCCCTTTTATCGAGGATGCATCGAGAGGTGACTTGAGCGGACTGGAGACAGACCAGTATCCCAGAATGCATCTCGCACCAACCAGCAAGCGTCAATAGCGAATGAGAAAACCCGCATAATTTAAAAATACTTCTGTTATTGTGTCAGGAAATGTAGTTTTTAGAGTTTATTCAGGCAATAATGTGCTTGTTTAAAGCTCAAATCTGTGGTTTATTTATAAAGACAGCACTATTTGAAAATTTGACGTTTTTGGAGTTGAGATCCAGTAGATCACCGGGCGCTCAGCGCTCATTAACCCTGCCGAGAGGAGCCTTTCCTCGGCTAGTCCTTCTGACGTTTCTGATACCTCTGTAGTGGTTAAACATGAGATATAATTCATCTTGTGTAGATCTAACGGGCAATCTTTGGTCTCATGAATCTATAATTTGTTACCTGGCAAATCGTTTTGGCTGAGGGCAAAGAGAAGCTTCATAACTTTATATCTTTAGATTATTTAACTTTACCGTTGTAGCCTACTAGCGCTGACTTTGTTTGACTGAATTGTTTGCTTTATTTCTTTTACTTTTAATTTTATAATGGCTATTATTGATCATTAAAACTGACATTTAACAAAGAGACGGGGGCTGTGTTTTATGTCATATTTAATTTTATTACAGTGAAGACAATCATAAATATGCACACTTATTGCCTGAACCACATATTAATGTTTAATATTTTTTTTAAATGTAAACGAAAAGAGGCAGGGTCGTGTTTTATATTTCGTTTTGTCATAAATATAACTGCAGTGAAGATATCAATGTAAGCATTGCCTGAACCAAATTTATGTGGCTATTAATATGTTTAAGATTTTTTTAAATGAAAATGAAAAGAGGTTTTTTATGACTTATTTAATTTTATTGTAGCCTCAAATATACATACAGAGATAACCGGAGTAGCCAGAGCGAGTGATGCTATCAAGAACGCTGCTGCTCCATTAGCATTACCGGACTTGTGTCCTCCCGTTCTCTGGAGTTCGTTCTCCTGAGTTGAACTTGGCAAGTCTGAACTACCAAGGATGCAAGTCCGAACATCACATACTTGGTATTGAGAAATGGCCCTTGTCTAATAGGTGCTCAAACTTCACTGGCCGATGGCAGCCATGTTTTTTAAGATATGCCAATGTCCTCATAGACAATCATGGCACCTTGGACAAAGACAGAGCATGCCATTTTTCAAGTCAATCGGACTATCAAAATTTTCATGTTTTTTTCATGTTATAGCGCCACCAAGTGTTCAATCGCTGTGATTTTTTTTCACATGACCAAAAATTGAGCCTGTACATACACTATATTGCCAAAGGTATTGGGACACCCCTCCAAATCCAGTGAAAGGAATTCTTAATGCTTCAGCATACCAAGACATTGTGGAAAATTTCATGCTCCCAACTTTGTGGGAACAGTTTGGGGATGGCGCCTTTCTGTTCCAACATGACTGCGCACCAGTGCACAAAGCAAGGTCCATAAAGACATGGATGATGAGTTTGGTGTGGAGGAACTTGACTGGCCTGCACAGAGTCCTGACCTAAACCCGATAGAACACCTTTGGGATGAATTAGAGCGGAGACTGCGAGCCAGGCCTTCTCGTCCAACATCAGTGCCTCACAAATGCGCTTCTAGAAGAATGGTCAAAAATTCCCATAAACACACTCCTAAACCTTGTGGAAAGCCTTCCCAGAAGAGTTGTAGCTGTTATAGCTGCAAAGGGTGGGCCAACTTCATATTAAACCCTACGGATTAAGAATGGGATGTCATTAAAGTTCATGTGCATACAGAGGTGTAAAGCATACCTGAAAACCACACTTGAGTAAAAGTACAGATTCCTTACAGAGAAAACTCCAAAACAAGTTACAAGTCATCAATTCCAATACGACTTGAGTAAAAGTCTTAGAGTATCTTATTTTAACTAAAGTGTTTTACTCGTCTGAATGTAGGCTCAAAGATGCACTAGTGCTCAACACCTAAGAGACATGCCAGTGAACATAAGAAACTATTGATTTGTAAGATTAGAAATCATGTTTATTTTCTAAAAGTCAAAGCCTTCTTGCACTGGATGTGCTGGTTTCGGCCTCATCACCGGCTGCAGTCATGACCTCATCTCATAAATCAAACACCTGTGATTCATAAACTCCCTGCTAATGCACTCGCATTCACGAAAAGTAGCCTCATTGACAAGTTTGGGTGAGTAAAGGCAAAACACACCAGATATAGTACCTGGCGAATGTGATTTCACTTCTTTATAGTAGAAACAAACTACTGCTTAGGTGCCATGCAAAATGTCATGTGTAACTGCATTACTCATCACAAATGTATTGGAGTAAAAAAGTACATTTACTTGTTCATAAATGTAGTCTAGTAGAGAGTAAAAGTTGCTAATATATTTGATACTCAGTAAAACTACAAAGTAGCCAAAAAGATACTTAAGTACAGTAACTAATTACATTTACTCAAATACTTTACACCACTGTCCCAAAACTTTTGGCAATATAGTGTATGTGTACCAAGTTTGGTGAAACTTTCTCATTTCGTTCTCGAGTTATAGCCATTTTAGTAAAAGTGGCTCCGCCCACTTAGAACATTTTGCCGCCCCCTAGCGTCCGGGAATCAAGATTTTTTTGATAATTATTGATGTTCAGACTCCAGGGAATATTTCTGCACTGGTTTGGCACATCGTTTAAAGATGATCTAAATAATACCTGCGGTCCACCATGCTGCAGGAAAGATTGTCCGCACTTGCTCAGATGTCAATTCAACACAACAATGAGATCACTGAATAAGGATAAACTTATCAGAGCTTCTGCAGCACCCCGTTATCATAGTTTGAAATGTCAAAATCGGAGTAAGTGTAAACATTTCTTTATCTAAAATGATAAAGGATTGCCTGTTTTCCCATTCATTTTTTGTAAACAAAAAAAAATTATTTCTATAGGGTCGCTAACGACCCGAGGTGTGTAAGAGTGTAAGTATATTTTTTCTGTACAATAATTGAATCTTCGATGACTGAATACGTGCAATTCACCTTTATTCCACAAGGTGGCGATGTCTGACACACAATGATGAAGTGACGTTTCACTCATAGTCACCGCAGGCAGAAAACAAAAGAATAATAAACTTGAACTGGCTCAGTGATTTACTGCAGAGCAAGAACTGAACTCAATCAAATATTACTGGCACTGGCACTTGATGCTGGATCTGCTGAAGAAGCTGTCAGCGATCAAAATATTGATTTCTAAAGATGTTTTGAGAATTAGTTTGAGATGGTGAATATGAGGCAGATGCTGAATGAACTGAAATGAGCTCTGACGAGGACAGTGATGATGGGATAAAACATCTCAAACTGAACCCTTCCAAGCTCCAAAAGTAACAAAATATGCTTTATTTTATTCTTCTGTGATTGTTACTCTGATATCAGGAGAGTTTTATATTATCACGACAGGTAGAGTTCCATCCGTGTCAGATATAAATCCGGGTCACTAACGACCTGAATATGTTAAAATGATTGGGGAAACATTCATGCATTTAAGTGTTAAATCATTTATATGTCCCTGCTCTCTATTTTTTTATTTCTCTGCTTTCATGGCATGGTCATTACAAGTGGTGCTCACTGCAGAGCCAAATAATTAGTGATGGGCGATTTCGAAACACTGCTTCACGAAGCTTCGAAACCTTTATGAATCTTTTGTTTCGAATCAGTGGTTCGGTGCATGTTTGATACTGCCTGAGTCACGTGAGTTACATCATCACTGTTTCGGACATAGACTGTAAAAAAGATGGACGGCTCCCCTTCACTACCTTCCATTGAAGAAAAGTGAAGCCGCCAATGTCTGAATATGGCGCTGACATCTTGCGCTGATTTGGGACCTGAGTCTGCGCAGTAGTGACCTCGGGACCTGAGTCTGCGCAGTAGTGACCTCGGGACCTGAGTCTGTGCAGTAGTGACCTCGGGACCTGAGTCTGCGCAGTAGTGACCTCGGGACCTGAGTCTGCACAGTAGTGACCTCGGGACCTGAGTCTGCCCAGTAGTGACCTCGGGACCTGAGTCTGCACAATAGTGACCTCGGGACCTGAGACTGCACAGTAGTGACCTCGGGACCTGAGTCTGCACAATAGCGACCTCGGGACCTGAGTCTGCACAGTAGTGACCTCGGGACCTGAGTCTGCACAATAGTGACCTCGGGACCTGAGTCTGCGCAGTAGCGACCTCGGGACCTGAGTCTGCACAGTAGTGACCTCGGGACCTGAGTCTACACAGTAGTGACCTCGGGACCTGAGTCTGCACAATAGTGACCTCGGGACCTGAGTCTGCGCAGTAGCGACCTCGGGACCTGAATCTGCACAGTAGTGACCTCGGGACCTGAGTCTGCACAGTAGTGACCTCGGGACCTGAGTCTGCGCAGTAGAGAGCAGGAAGTAGAGCCACTATATCAAAAGCCCGCCCACACTTTAGTTGTGAAATGTAAAAAATTTAAGCCAAAGCTCCAATCTCCTCCCGAAAATCCTGAAAAAAGTCTGTTGGTGCCTCAGTGACTACACTCAGAAGCTGTCAATCACAGCTGTCAATCATGACGTCACACCCCTGTTTTTATAGCATCAAATAACTAACTAAAACCAAACTTATAGAACGAACACTTGGACTTACATCAGCGTGATAAAAACAGCCTAAAATGACAGAAACCCCTGATTGGAAAATGTTTATTTGAAGTGTAATTTGATGTTTGGTTTGTCTCGCGTCCCATTTGAACACATGGAGGGGGCGGGGCTTATGAGCTTTACTGGGACCAGACACATGGGGGTGATCAAGACGCTTTGGCTTCACTTTTCAGGACGTGTGCGGCACGCTTGGGTTTACCTGATATCGGATCAGTTTTATACATTTGTACACATTTTAATTAAGACATTAGTATAATTAGGAATAATAGTAGTTAATAGTCTCTTATTGGCCTGTTTAACGGAGCAATACATGGAACAAACAAAACAAGCCCTGAAAATGGATAAAGGAACACATATTATACAGACACTTATATTTAATATTATTAGATGATTCATTAGTTGCATTGGATAGATTTTGTTTCTCCCATCACTACAAATAACATCCATCTCCAATGCTGTGTTCGAAATCGCCCCCGATCCCTTCATTCACTAATCCCTACATTAGTCCACTGATATAGTTCACTTGAGTGAGTGAATGAAAACGAGTGAGTGAATTCGGACACTTAGTGCACAGGAAGGGCTGCCGCTTTTGCATAGTTTGTGCTTGCTGTTTAATACTGGCAGCTCCAGTAATGAAAAGATTTATCTTGAACTCTGCCGTGGAAACGAGCATGTATAAACCGTAAACAATTTAATAATCAATTAAAAATGAATTTATAATTATATTGACCAGCGAGGTTTGGAGAATAGATGAATGAATGATTCAGCTGCGGGCGCCATCTCCCTCTTCATTCAGCGCGCAGTAGCTTAAATAGTGCCCTATTTAAGGGTATAGGGGGCGATCCCAGACACAGCCCTAGTTGGTCACCACGGTGATTTGACGATCATACCTGTTTGTATTCTGTTCATTATCACTGTGTATTTACTGTCTGGTATTGTTTGTGCTGTGCACACTGTTTCATAGACTCTTGCTTTTGTTTGTACCTGATTGGATTTAATTTAATTAATTAAATTTTGATTCTGAATCATCTTCATCTAAATTGGAACCTAAAAACGTTACATTAATGTCATTTTTATTGAACTTGTTTTTTAATTACATGTCTTAATGTCTTGTAATTACACCTTTGTAGGGATGAAGCTGCAATTTAGTATATTTCAAACATTGGGCCCTATTTTAATGTTCTGAGCACATGGTCTGAAGCGCACGGCGCAGGTGCACTCAGGGCGTGTCCGAATCCACTTTTGCTAACGATGGGAAAAACGGTTGGTGTTGTCCCTATTCTCTTAATGAGTCATGGGTGTGTTTTGGGCGTAACGTGCAATGAACCAATCAGAGTCTTATCTCCCATTCCCTTTAAAAGCCAGATTCACTATTCGCTATTTACATGGAGGAATAGAGACACCCTCAACCTGACTATTCAGTTTAAATACATGTGTGTATTGCAACGATTGGTCAAATAATTAACCAATTAGCCAAATATTGTCCTATCCTAAAAAACCATATATCAATGGAAAGCTTATTTATTCAGCTTTCAGATGATGTATAAATCTCAAAAATGACCCTTATGACTGGTTTTGTGGTCCAGGGTCACATATTTAAAACAACCTTTATTAGACATTAATTGCATTCATATCCGGTGTTTCTTAAAATGTTTATTACGCACACACACACACACACACACACTCTCACACACACACACACACACACACACACACACACACTATATTTGATTTACAGTATCTTTTAATTTTTAAGTTTGTATAGTGCATTTTCACATCTATTCTCAAAAGGGGGGTGACAGTTAAGGGGTTAAAAACTCTTTCAACGGCTCTGCTTTATCGTTACTTTAGACTGGCGACGCGACGCACAATGACAGTTGGTGATGTATCGATGTTCCCTTATTCCTTATGGAACGAGCAGTGAACACTGCGTAGGGAGCCTGTTGAATGGAACGCAGCTACACACACACACACACACACACACAAATATTAATCTAAATATTTCTTCTTCTTCTTGTGCTTGGATCTGTAATTGCATCTTTTTTTCCTCGCACTTGAGGATTCTCTCTGGGTTTCTTCTGTTTTTCGCTCTGCCTCTCATGATGGTGTCTTACTTTGTATCTTTGATCTGTGCACCATTTTTAATCGGTGCTCTGCCGGACTTCATTTTGGCTGCCTGCTTGTGTATCCTGTGGCTGTTGTTTTTACTTGCGCACGAGATCCTGATTGAGGACTGCCAGCTGCTTCAGGAACTCTGTGTCGGGCTTGATGTGCCGCACCTTTATGAGATGATCAATGGCCTCCTCCACAGTCATGTTATGGTGGATCATGAGGTATGCCAGGAAAAGTGTAGGGGCGCAGCTGATACCCTCTGTGCAGTGAATGAACACCTTATCTGTGGAAATAAATTTTTTTTTGAGAGATGAGTAAAAAAAAAAAGTACCAAGCAGTTTGTCACTCCAGAACACTTGATAAAAGATCTTACTTTCTGGGTTTTTCTTGGCCTTGTGGATGAATTTGGCAGCTTTGAAGAAGTATTTGCTGATGTCTGAACCGCGCGTTGCAGGCAAGCCACAATATTTGATGTTCATGCCTCTGTAATAACTCGCCCCTGTATTAACTGTTTCTCTCAGGTCTTTCTCCCAGGGCAGTCCCAACCAGACCCTCAGTTTGTTCTTCACCGCAGCCGCATTCAGGACGTGAGTAATTCCCAGCTCCTTCAGTCTCATTCGGTCCCGTGCTATCTCTCTGCACAAGAACACAACAGCCTAGATTAGTCTTGGAGGATTTACAATGTAGAAATATATCCTGTTCACACATGGTTTATTTGAGTGTAAATGTGTTGTAGACTTACTCATTTCCAACGAAGATGTTGTTCCAGACTGCAGTGACAGGTCTTTGACGCTGTGTACAGCCCTTCACACGCTCCTCCAGAAGGATCCAGTCTTCTTCTGGAAATAGTTCCTGCTCGGAAGTGCTCACGTCAGGCTTTGGCACAGAACTGCTTGAACCTGGGACACAGGATTCATCTGAATCAAGCAGATCTGATTCAGATTCTGACTCAGGAACGCTTGGGACACATGATTCCTTGGGATCGACCAGATCCAATTCAGGTTCCGACTCAGGAACACTTGCATCTGGGACACACAAGGGCTCAGTTATTAGAAACATCACTAACCACAGATCAAAAATGAATAATTAGTCCAACTTGAAAGACATTTCTGTTTGCATCTCATTCGTTCTGTACACACACAGTTCAGTAATTTACGGGAGTGGCAATCGCATTTACAAAAACTATACGCAGTGTGTACGGAACAACTCGTTATTAATGGCGTTAAATGCGGTTGTCACTCCTGAAACTTTACAGTGTGCACATGGTTATTGTAATGTTGCATCTCCAGTGCTCTGCTAACATTCACCTTCTGGGCCGTTCTTTTCATGGGTGTCAGGAGAAGCATCCGTGCCATCATTGACGTCAACCTCCTGACCTTCTGCAGACACAGGTTCACCTTCTGGGCCGTTCATTTCAGGGGTTTCAGGAGAATCCATGCCACCCTGATCGATCCCACTGCTGCTTCCCGACACTTCTGCTGGCCAGCAGATGCCAACCAGATCCAATTCAGGTTCCGGTTCAGGAACTCTTGGAACTCGGACCAGATCCTTTTCAGATCTTAGCTCAGGAACAGCCGGATCCATCCCAAAAAGCATTTGAAAAAATCCACCAATTTTTTTCATCATCCACTCTTTGGTACTTTCTGAAAAACAAATAATATGTTGTTAGAAACATCTCAAACCCCAGATTAGACATGAATAATTAGTCTGACTCGAAGGTCATTTCTGTTTGCATCTCATCTCAAATGCTCTGTTGACATCAGGGTTGGGAAGTTTACTTTTAAAATGTATTTCACTACAGATTACAAAATACATGCTTTAAAAAGTCATTTGTAATGTATTTCGTTAGATTACACAAGTTTGGTAACCAAACATAGGACTTGGGTTTCCTCTGCATATTATTTTAAACAACATCAGTTGTCCACAATATTTATTGAAGCAAAAAATGCAGACAATCTTAGAAAAAAGACACCTCATCCTATTCAAAAGTTTTCACCCCCGGCTCTCAATGCATCATGTGTTTTTTTTTTTTTTTTAAGTTGCAATTCTGAGAAAAAACATCAGTCTTTTTCCCCCCTCATAATTGGACAATTATAACTCGTAATTGTGAGTTCATATCTCACAAGTGAACGATCTGAAAGAACCTATACGTTTACCCGCCCATAGACCCTCCCGCTCAAAGAAATCAGGACAGAAGTGGTTAAAGTGGACAAAAGAGATGATGAAAACACCAGGTGTAAACAGGAATGTGTCTCCTTCGTCTGCTTGTGATCCGATCGACCAAACGCATCTTAATACCAGGTGTGAACAGGGCCCAAGTAATGTTCATATGTCAGAAATGTACAGTTCTAACACAACACAAATCATGCAGTTCGCTAACATCATGCATTCATTTAAGCAGAAACAATGATCTCATTAAAACAGTTATTATTATAAGTTTTGATCATCATAATGATTCCAGTAAGTTATATAGAAAATGTGTCAGTGGTGCGTGTTGAGCATTCACCTGTCGGGCTGTTCTCAGGGGTTTTAGGTTTTAGGGTAGAGGTTGGGAGCTTCATGTCGATGTCGATCTGCACATCGTCCCCCTCTAAAGCGCAGTGACTGACTGACATGCACTCATCCGTGTCCACCTCCAGGTGTGCGGTGATCTCGCCCGGTGAGCAGCCGAGAAGGTCGTAGATGTGATCGGTGACCATAAACTCCACCTGCACATCTTCCTCATCCGGGACCCAGACACTGTCAGTGCAGTAGAACTCTCCATTCACGTATATCTCCAGACACACCTCTCTGCTGTTTGTAGACATCGTGTTTAATGCTGAAAAAGTTAGTATCGGTCGGTCTCTGCTGTAATGTATCGGTCGGTCTCTGCTGTAATGTATCGGTCGGTTTCTGCTGTAATGTATCGGTCGGTCTCTGCTGTAATGTATCGGTCGGTCTCTGCTGTAATGTATCGGTCGGTCTCTGCTGTAATGTATCGGTCGGTTTCTGCTGTAATGTATCGGTCGGTCTCTGCTGTAATGTATCGGTCGGTCTCTGCTGTAATGTATCGGTCGGTCTCTGCTGTAATGTATCGGTCGGTCTCTGCTGTAATGTATCGGTCGGTCTCTGCTGTAATGTATCGGTCGGTCTCTGCTCTAATGTATCGGTCGGTCTCTGCTCTAATGTATCGGTCGGTCTCTGCTCTGATGTATCGGTCGGTCTCTGCTGTAATGTATCGGTCGGTCTCTGCTGTAATGTATCGGTCGGTCTCTGCTGTAATGTATCGGTCGGTCTCTGCTGTAATGTATTGGTAGATGTGTCGCTGCACTGAGAGACTGCGAGTTCGAGTCTTTATTGTAAGCGCTGTCTGTGATGTAATAATACATGAAGCTCCATGGTTGCCATAGAAACGCATTGATTGGCAGTAGCAGCGGCTCTCAATGGTTTATGTTGTCGCGGACTCACTAATGATCTATATATTATTATAATTAATAAATTAAATAATTTAACACAATTTCCTGTACTCAGATTACGTTTACTGACTCGATTTGAATCACCTTAGAGGTGGGTAACAATATATACACGATTACCAGTGTTTGCGATGCGGACTCTCCAGCGCCACTATATATATATATATATATATATAAACATATTTACCAGATGTGTCCCAATGTGAAGGCTGCACCCTCTTTTTTTTTTTTTTTTTCAAGAAAAAACTAATTACAATAGTGCAAACACGCATCTCTTAGAAATCTATAACATATCCAACAATGAACATAATAAACAAGTAAAATAATTTGTACAATCATAGGACAAAAAAACATGACAAATCTCATCATATTTCTTCAAAAAAAAAAGTACATTTTCTATTATCAATTATTTTTAGTGATTTGATTAAATATTCTGCTTCACATAAGAAATCTTTAAAAGTAGGAATTTTCTTAAGAAACCTTTGTTTGTGAAAATAAAACTTTGCCACAAGGATAAGGAAGTTGACAGTAGACTCTAAAGATTTGTTTGTGTTTTCAAAAAGACAAATGACATCCTTAATGCGTAGATTACAGTTCATATTAACTTTAGAAAAACAATAAGAGCTCAAATCATTCCAGAAAATTGATGATACATTACAAGAGAAAAACAAATGACAGATGTCTTCATTTTCATTCGTACAGAAGGTGCATATATCAGCCACATCACAGTATCTGGACAAAAGTGCATTACAAGGGTATACATTATGCAGATTTTTAAAGTGCACTTCCTCATTTTATTGGGTGCACTTCCTCAATATTTATATGGTAGTAAGCATGTTTTCCTCCATTGAATGTTATCTATTATAGAACCCCAAAAAAATTCCCTTTGGAGTAATTCAGTTTCTTGACTGAGAGAGTTGACGAATAAACGTATTATTACAATCTTTACTTAAAAGGGAAACACCTCCCAAACATAACAAAGATAGTTGTTTAGAACATGACTCATGGGTTAGGGAAGCTTTCATCACACATACTAAACCACTTGGAATAGCCTTTATAACAGAGTTCAATTCTTTAAACGGGACAGGATATTGGTAGATATTCATAAAACTCTCATACGATAACAGATCAACATTAGAGTTGAATACATTAGCATTAAAAATTATGTTTTTATTAAACCATTTATCAAAAAAATTGATCTATTTCTAATTTTAACATCTGAATTATTGCATAAGATGGTTTTGTGGGGGGGAAAGTTGTGGTTGTAAACCATTTTCCAGGCTAACAGAGCTTGTAGATGAAATCTAGCCAATGTAATGGGTAATTTACCAGTGGAGTAATTACATTTCATCAAAAAAGAGAGGCCACCTACCCTTTTAAATATATTATTAGGGATAGAATACCACATCGAATCTGACCCAAGCAAGCATCTTGTAACATTCAGTCCACTGGAGACGAGTTTGCTGAACCCAAGTGCAGTTTATTAAACGACATTAGGACAAGGACAAGGACAAGGACAAGGACAAGGACAAGGACAAGGACAAGGACAAGGACAAGGACAAGGACAAGGACAAGGACAAGGACAAGGACAAGGACAAGGACAAGGACAAGGACTCACCGACACGTGGGTTACACATTCAATATCAGACCAGGACACACGGCCAACAAGAGGGTTAAATACACATTGACTAAGGACAAGAGGAGGAACACCTGTGAACACTGATTACCCAATGAACCAATGACATGACAACAGACATGAGGGCATGGGAATCACATGACAAAAACCAGGAAGTGCATGGCAAGCTAGAAACATAGACAGTGAACATGGCAAACTTAAACACATGAAACATAACCAAAACACCCTGTGACACATCTCTTCAACCAATTCATTTTGAATGTGTTGTTAGTATCATCAAAATTCAGGACTTCAAGAGATTTATTATTCCAGATAAAATCAAGAGAAATCTTATCAATATTCTTTGAAGTGTGATTATCTAAAGACAGGGAAGGGTACACACATCTAGATAATCCATCTGTTTTGGATAAAAAGACTCTGCCTAAAATGGACGGATCTCTTTGGAGCCAACTATTAAAAATATATTTTGTTTTGGATAATCGTGGAGAAAAATGCAGAGATTGTCTACTTATTACGTTTTTCGTTATATGAATCCCCAAATATTTCACTTTTTTTTTGGTATATTTTCAGTTTCTTCATTGTCACATAAGCACATCATTTCACACTTGAGTAAATTAAGTTTGAGTCCAGAAGCATTAGAGAAAGCATTCATTGTAGTTAAGACTGGAGAAACTGGCTCTTTATCTTTTAAGAATAAAGTGGTATCGTCTGCTAATTGTGAGATTCGAATCTCTGTTAAAGATATTAAGACCAACAAAGTTATTATTGCGCAAGATATCAATAGATAATGTTTCTACAACAAATAAAAATAAAAATGGGCTTAAAGGGCAACCCTGTCTTATTCCGCGAAGAGTAGGAAACCTTGGAGATGTACGTGAATTTAAAATAATACAACTATCAATATCTTTGTACAACATTTGGACAACATTAATAAAATTGGAGGGGAATCCAAAAGCCTTTAAAGAGTTTATAAGAAACTGGTGCTCTACAGTGTCGAGGAATAAGATAATTGCATCAGCCTTAATTTCTTCTTTATAATCTTTGATAGTAGTTTGTGTATTTTCAGTGTTATTTGTTTAGGCATAACAATTACAGTTTTTTTAATGAATGTGATTTTGTTTCATGGGTTGACCTATTGTGTATTTTTGTTTTATTTATTGTCTTTTCTCTTTTGGAGTTCTGTCTTGTGCTGTTGATCACTGTTTTTCCCTACCTTTTAGTTGTTTTTGGTTTATTTAGAATTCTATGGTTTTGTGAAATATTCTATATTCAGTTTTTTGTTTTTCTATTGTTTTGTTGGCCCAGTACTAGTCTATTGTGTGTGTGTTTTTTAATGGTTTATTTTGTATTACAGCTAGGCCATTACTTGTAGCTTGGTATTGTAACTAAGGGGGGGATACTCACTCCCACCTATACAAGTGTGTTGTGGAATTGGTGTGTGCTTGAGTTTCTTGTGTATTAGTGTGGTTTATAGGAAATTGTATTTCTTTTTGGGGTTGATTGTATTTATTTATTTCATTTTGTGGGTGTTTTTTTTGAAGTGTTATGTCACACCCTCTAGTTACCGCTACCTTGTATAAGTCGGGCCAGCTTTTGAGTGAAACCAAATGAGACCAGAATCCATGAATTTAAATCAAAATATGCTTTGTTTATAGTAATTTTGCCTTAAGTATATTCATTGAATTGAATAGCCGTGTGGGGAAACCTTCAGGTGATCTGGGATCTCCTACCCAAATAAAATTGGAGTGGTGTAGTTAAGAGCAGTTTAAAACAAAAACAAACATCCCTTAGCCACATTACAAATTTTAGCGGCATCTAGTGGTGAGATTGTGAATTGCAATCGCCCAACGCTCACCCCTTCCTTTCAGAGCACATAGAGAATCTATGGTGGCCGACACAGGACAAAAAGGCCGTCGTCAGAGAGAGCAGAGAGTGACTAGCACTCTGTAGAGCAGTTTGTCCATTTAGGGCTACCGTAGAAACATGACAGTGCAAAATGGTGATTTTACTGTAAGGGGATCCGCGGCGTATGGAGATAGAAATGGCTACTGAAAACATAACGGTTCATTATGTAAGGTCTTTATACACCACTGAAAACATAGTTATGGATAATATATTGCATTTCTGTCAATAGATCCTCATTATACTACACACTGCACCTTTAAACGGTTAATTATTATTTTTAAAAATGTTTTAATGTCCTTTATTTTGCAAAACGCTTTTCTTTCCCAGCGTGCATTGTGGTTTCCACATATCCCGTGAGCCAAACGCATACATGTTTCCTTCGTAGGGCTCTTAGAATGGGAAACATTGATGATAGCTACACTGTAGGATCATTCCATACAGAATTTTCAATATAAATCACTTAATCATTCGGAACTCATTTTTTGTTATTTTAGAGTCCTACTACACCTTTTATCCTTCCAAAACTCAGGGTGAAGTCTTCGAAGGGAATAGGGTATAGGGACTTTCACTACTGAACGGTTACGCCCCTTGTCACGTGGTTCGTGGCGTTCCAGCGCTATAAAAGCAGACGCTCCCTGCTCGTCGTTCTCTTTCGCCGTGCAGCACGTGGACCTTGAGCTCTTCCTCAGACGCGAAGAAGAGTTTATCGCCGTTAAAACGTGTTCATAATGAGTTACACGCGAAGATGCGAGCACAGCGCTTCCAGACCACCTTGATAAACGTAAGTTTGATAATTAGACTGGTTTTATTAATCATGCTAGGTTTTTGCGCAGTAATGGCGGTTGTGTTTAACTTTGTACTGTTTGTCGTCTTTCTGCAGGCCTGGTTTAATGTGACGAGATCACGATTGTCTGGTGGCTGTTTTACTGTGATTATTGCGTGCAATTCACTAAAATGGTGGGCGTTAAATTTTGCTTTTATTTTTTGGTTTAAGGCAATGATTTGCTGCCACCTAGTGGCAGTTTTAGCTGCATTGCATTTTTTCCCCATCGTTTAATTTACGATCAGTTTTACGGGAGAATAATAATAATAATAATAATAATAATAATAATAAATACAGCTGTGAGCAGCAATGATCGGGGTTCAAGCGCTTTAATGCCTTTAAGCATATATGCGTAAAAAGATATTATGTCTTAATTAGCAAGATTGTAACCACTTAGATCATAGAAGGAAAAGACCATTTACAGCCAATACAGGCAATTTACCATATAAATGGTTTTTAAAGCTTTTTAACAGCTATAGTGCCACCTATGGTCCGATCGCCATAAAAGTTTGAATGCTTGTTTAGAATCATATGTCGCATATGCTCATCTATTTTCGTGAAGTTTTGAGTTTTCGTATAGGATTTATAGGCTTTTGAGTAAATTTTGCTATGCCCATTTTATAAATGGTCCTGTTACAGCTACCCAAAGGGAAAAGTTCAACATTTTTGATAATGTGAGATATATTTTGTGATTATTTTGTAATATGTAAATTGAGTAATTTGGTTTGCTGTTCATGTTTGATGCAATGGTGACGTTATTAAATACGTATGGGGAATCGGCGTGCTGACATGTGCAGTTATTGTTATATGTAAAAAAGGGACATACGCAAAGGAAGTGGGGGCGAGCGCAGGTGAAGTGAGTTGGACTGGAGTGTGTACGTGTCTCACGATATGAGCTCTGACAAATAAAGTCCCTAAAGTTGCATATTTACGTGTATGCCTGCATTATTATGTTGGACCAATTTACAAGAGACTGGAGCTTACTCGGGTGTTACATAGCCCCTCTTACAATAATTATTGATGTAGAGAGTCCATTGTATTGTACTGCATTGGTTTTACTCAGATCACTGAGTCACTGCCAAGTACAGTTCAAATCCCCAGATGTGTTCTTGATCCGCCCCTTTTATCGAGGATGCATCGAGAGGTGACTTGAGCGGACTGGAGACAGACCAGTATCCCAGAATGCATCTCGCACCAACCAGCAAGCGTCAATAGCGAATGAGAAAACCCGCATAATTTAAAAATACTTCTGTTATTGTGTCAGGAAATGTAGTTTTTAGAGTTTATTCAGGCAATAATGTGCTTGTTTAAAGCTCAAATCTGTGGTTTATTTATAAAGACAGCACTATTTGAAAATTTGACGTTTTTGGAGTTGAGATCCAGTAGATCACCGGGCGCTCAGCGCTCATTAACCCTGCCGAGAGGAGCCTTTCCTCGGCTAGTCCTTCTGACGTTTCTGATACCTCTGTAGTGGTTAAACATGAGATATAATTCATCTTGTGTAGATCTAACGGGCAATCTTTGGTCTCATGAATCTATAATTTGTTACCTGGCAAATCGTTTTGGCTGAGGGCAAAGAGAAGCTTCATAACTTTATATCTTTAGATTATTTAACTTTACCGTTGTAGCCTACTAGCGCTGACTTTGTTTGACTGAATTGTTTGCTTTATTTCTTTTACTTTTAATTTTATAATGGCTATTATTGATCATTAAAACTGACATTTAACAAAGAGACGGGGGCTGTGTTTTATGTCATATTTAATTTTATTACAGTGAAGACAATCATAAATATGCACACTTATTGCCTGAACCACATATTAATGTTTAATATTTTTTTTAAATGTAAACGAAAAGAGGCAGGGTCGTGTTTTATATTTCGTTTTGTCATAAATATAACTGCAGTGAAGATATCAATGTAAGCATTGCCTGAACCAAATTTATGTGGCTATTAATATGTTTAAGATTTTTTTAAATGAAAATGAAAAGAGGTTTTTTATGACTTATTTAATTTTATTGTAGCCTCAAATATACATACAGAGATAACCGGAGTAGCCAGAGCGAGTGATGCTATCAAGAACGCTGCTGCTCCATTAGCATTACCGGACTTGTGTCCTCCCGTTCTCTGGAGTTCGTTCTCCTGAGTTGAACTTGGCAAGTCTGAACTACCAAGGATGCAAGTCCGAACATCACATACTTGGTATTGAGAAATGGCCCTTGTCTAATAGGTGCTCAAACTTCACTGGCCGATGGCAGCCATGTTTTTTAAGATATGCCAATGTCCTCATAGACAATCATGGCACCTTGGACAAAGACAGAGCATGCCATTTTTCAAGTCAATCGGACTATCAAAATTTTCATGTTTTTTTCATGTTATAGCGCCACCAAGTGTTCAATCGCTGTGATTTTTTTTCACATGACCAAAAATTGAGCCTGTACATACACTATATTGCCAAAGGTATTGGGACACCCCTCCAAATCCAGTGAAAGGAATTCTTAATGCTTCAGCATACCAAGACATTGTGGAAAATTTCATGCTCCCAACTTTGTGGGAACAGTTTGGGGATGGCGCCTTTCTGTTCCAACATGACTGCGCACCAGTGCACAAAGCAAGGTCCATAAAGACATGGATGATGAGTTTGGTGTGGAGGAACTTGACTGGCCTGCACAGAGTCCTGACCTAAACCCGATAGAACACCTTTGGGATGAATTAGAGCGGAGACTGCGAGCCAGGCCTTCTCGTCCAACATCAGTGCCTCACAAATGCGCTTCTAGAAGAATGGTCAAAAATTCCCATAAACACACTCCTAAACCTTGTGGAAAGCCTTCCCAGAAGAGTTGTAGCTGTTATAGCTGCAAAGGGTGGGCCAACTTCATATTAAACCCTACGGATTAAGAATGGGATGTCATTAAAGTTCATGTGCATACAGAGGTGTAAAGCATACCTGAAAACCACACTTGAGTAAAAGTACAGATTCCTTACAGAGAAAACTCCAAAACAAGTTACAAGTCATCAATTCCAATACGACTTGAGTAAAAGTCTTAGAGTATCTTATTTTAACTAAAGTGTTTTACTCGTCTGAATGTAGGCTCAAAGATGCACTAGTGCTCAACACCTAAGAGACATGCCAGTGAACATAAGAAACTATTGATTTGTAAGATTAGAAATCATGTTTATTTTCTAAAAGTCAAAGCCTTCTTGCACTGGATGTGCTGGTTTCGGCCTCATCACCGGCTGCAGTCATGACCTCATCTCATAAATCAAACACCTGTGATTCATAAACTCCCTGCTAATGCACTCGCATTCACGAAAAGTAGCCTCATTGACAAGTTTGGGTGAGTAAAGGCAAAACACACCAGATATAGTACCTGGCGAATGTGATTTCACTTCTTTATAGTAGAAACAAACTACTGCTTAGGTGCCATGCAAAATGTCATGTGTAACTGCATTACTCATCACAAATGTATTGGAGTAAAAAAGTACATTTACTTGTTCATAAATGTAGTCTAGTAGAGAGTAAAAGTTGCTAATATATTTGATACTCAGTAAAACTACAAAGTAGCCAAAAAGATACTTAAGTACAGTAACTAATTACATTTACTCAAATACTTTACACCACTGTCCCAAAACTTTTGGCAATATAGTGTATGTGTACCAAGTTTGGTGAAACTTTCTCATTTCGTTCTCGAGTTATAGCCATTTTAGTAAAAGTGGCTCCGCCCACTTAGAACATTTTGCCGCCCCCTAGCGTCCGGGAATCAAGATTTTTTTGATAATTATTGATGTTCAGACTCCAGGGAATATTTCTGCACTGGTTTGGCACATCGTTTAAAGATGATCTAAATAATACCTGCGGTCCACCATGCTGCAGGAAAGATTGTCCGCACTTGCTCAGATGTCAATTCAACACAACAATGAGATCACTGGATAAGGATAAACTTATCAGAGCTTCTGCAGCACCCCGTTATCATAGTTTGAAATGTCAAAATCGGAGTAAGTGTAAACATTTCTTTATCTAAAATGATAAAGGATTGCCTGTTTTCCCATTCATTTTTTGTAAACAAAAAAAAATTATTTCTATAGGGTCGCTAACGACCCGAGGTGTGTAAGAGTGTAAGTATATTTTTTCTGTACAATAATTGAATCTTCGATGACTGAATACGTGCAATTCACCTTTATTCCACAAGGTGGCGATGTCTGACACACAATGATGAAGTGACGTTTCACTCATAGTCACCGCAGGCAGAAAACAAAAGAATAATAAACTTGAACTGGCTCAGTGATTTACTGCAGAGCAAGAACTGAACTCAATCAAATATTACTGGCACTGGCACTTGATGCTGGATCTGCTGAAGAAGCTGTCAGCGATCAAAATATTGATTTCTAAAGATGTTTTGAGAATTAGTTTGAGATGGTGAATATGAGGCAGATGCTGAATGAACTGAAATGAGCTCTGACGGGGACAGTGATGATGGGATAAAACATCTCAAACTGAACCCTTCCAAGCTCCAAAAGTAACAAAATATGCTTTATTTTATTCTTCTGTGATTGTTACTCTGATATCAGGAGAGTTTTATATTATCACGACAGGTAGAGTTCCATCCGTGTCAGATATAAATCCGGGTCACTAACGACCTGAATATGTTAAAATGATTGGGGAAACATTCATGCATTTAAGTGTTAAATCATTTATATGTCCCTGCTCTCTATTTTTTTATTTCTCTGCTTTCATGGCATGGTCATTACAAGTGGTGCTCACTGCAGAGCCAAATAATTAGTGATGGGCGATTTCGAAACACTGCTTCACGAAGCTTCGAAACCTTTATGAATCTTTTGTTTCGAATCAGTGGTTCGGTGCATGTTTGATACTGCCTGAGTCACGTGAGTTACATCATCACTGTTTCGGACATAGACTGTAAAAAAGATGGACGGCTCCCCTTCACTACCTTCCATTGAAGAAAAGTGAAGCCGCCAATGTCTGAATATGGCGCTGACATCTTGCGCTGATTTGGGACCTGAGTCTGCGCAGTAGTGACCTCGGGACCTGAGTCTGCGCAGTAGTGACCTCGGGACCTGAGTCTGCGCAGTAGTGACCTCGGGACCTGAGTCTGCGCAGTAGTGACCTCGGGACCTGAGTCTGCACAGTAGTGACCTCGGGACCTGAGTCTACACAGTAGTGACCTCGGGACCTGAGTCTGCACAATAGCGACCTCGGGACCTGAGACTGCACAGTAGTGACCTCGGGACCTGAATCTGCACAGTAGTGACCTCGGGACCTGAGTCTGCACAGTAGTGACCTCGGGACCTGAGTCTGCGCAGTAGAGAGCAGGAAGTAGAGCCACTATATCAAAAGCCCGCCCACACTTTAGTTGTGAAATGTAAAAAATTTAAACCAAAGCTCCAATCTCCTCCCGAAAATCCTGAAAAAAGTCTGTTGGTGCCTCAGTGACTACACTCAGAAGCTGTCAATCACAGCTGTCCATCATGACGTCACACCCCTGTTTTTATAGCATCAAATAACTAACTAAAACCAAACTTATAGAACGAATACTTGGACTTACATCAGCGTGATAAAAACAGCCTAAAATGACAGAAAATGTTTATTTGAAGTGTAATTTGGTTTGTCTCACGTCCCATTTGAACACATGGAGGGGGCGGGGCTTATGAGCTTTACTGGGACCAGACACATGGGAGTGATCAAGACGCTTTGGCTTCACTTTTCAGGACGTGTGCGGCACGCTTGGGTTTACCTGATATCGGATCAGTTTTATACATTTGTACACATTTTAATGAAGACATTAGTATAATTAGGAATAATAGTAGTTAATAGTCTCTTATTGGCCTGTTTAACGGAGCAATACATGGAACAAACAAAACAAGCCCTGAAAATGGATAAAGGAACACATATTATACAGACACTTATATTTAATATTATTAGATGATTCATTAGTTGCATTGGATAGATTTTGTTTCTCCCATCACTACAAATAACATCCATCTCCATTGCTGTGTTCGAAATCGCCCCCGATCCCTTCATTCACTAATCCCTACATTAGTCCACTGATATAGTTCACTTGAGTGAGTGAATGAAAACGAGTGAGTGAATTCGGACACTTAGTGCACAGGAAGGGCTGCCGCTTTTGCATAGTTTGTGCTTGCTGTTTAATACTGGCAGCTCCAGTAATGAAAAGATTTATCTTGAACTCTGCCGTGGAAACGAGCATGTATAAACCGTAAACAATTTAATAATCAATTAAAAATGAATTTATAACTATATTGACCAGCGAGGTTTGGAGAATAGATGAATGAATGATTCAGCTGCGGGTATTGTTGTGCTGTGCACACTGTTTCATAGACTCTTGCTTTTGTTTGTACCTGAGTGGATTTAATTTAATAAATTAAATTTTGATTCTGAATCATCTTCATCTTAATTGGAACCTAAAAACGTTACATTAATGTCATTTTTATTGAACTTGTTTTTTAATTACATGTCTTAATGTCTTGTAATTACACCTTTGTAGGGATGAAGCTGCAATTTAGTATATTTCAAACATTGGGCCCTATTTTAACGTTCTGAGCACATGGTCTGAAGCGCACGGCGGGCGCAGGTGCACTCAGGGCGTGTCCGAATCTACTTTTGCTAATGATGGGAAAAACGGTTGGTGCGCCAGGAGCATGGTCCAAAAGGGTTGTCCCTATTCTCTTAATGAGTCATGGGTGTGTTTTGGGCAATGAACCAATCAGAGTCTTATCTCCCATTCCCTTTAAAAGCCAGATTCAATATTCGCTATTTACATGGAGGAATAGAGACACCCTCAACCTGACTATTCAGTTTAAATACATGTGTGTATTGCAACGATTGGTCAAATAATTAACCAATTAGCCAAATATTGTCCTATCCTAACAAACCATACATCAATGGAAAGCTTATTTATTCAGCTTTCAGATGATGTATAAATCTCAAAAATGACCCTTATGACTGGTTTTGTGGTCCAGGGTCACATATTTAAAACAACCTTTACTAGACATTAATTGCATTCATATCCAGTGTTTCTTAAAATGTTTATTAAGCACACACAAACACACTCTCACACACACACACACTATATTTGATTTACAGTATTTTTAATTTTTTTTGTTTGTATAGTGCATTTTCACATCTATTCTCAAAAGGGGGGGGGGGGGGGGGGGGCGGTGACAGTTAAGGGGTTAAAAACTCTTTCAACGGCTCTGCTTTATCGCTAGTTTAGACTGGCGACGCGACGCGCAATGACAGTTGGTGATGTATCGATGTTCCCTTATTCCTTATGGAACGAGCAGTGAACACTGCGTAGGGAGCCTGTTGAATGGAACGCAGCTACACACACACACACACACAAATATTAATCTAAATATTTCTTCTTCTTCTTGTGCTTGGATCTGTAATTGCATCTTTTTTTCCTCGCACTTGAGGATTCTCTCTGGGTTTCTTCTGTTTTTCGCTCTGCCTCTCATGATGGTGTCTTACTTTGTATCTTTGATCTGTGCACCATTTTTAATCGGTGCTCTGCCGGACTTCATTTTGGCTGCCTGCTTGTGTATCCTGTGGCTGTTGTTTTTACTTGCGCACGAGATCCTGATTGAGGACTGCCAGCTGCTTCAGGAACTCTGTGTCGGGCTTGATGTGCCGCACCTTTATGAGATGATCAATGGCCTCCTCCACAGTCATGTTATGGTGGATCATGAGGTATGCCAGGAAAAGTGTAGGGGCGCAGCTGATACCCTCTGTGCAGTGAATGAACACCTTATCTGTGGAAATACATTTTTTTTGAGAGATGAGTAAAAAAAAAAAAGTACCAAGCAGTTTGTCACTCCAGAACACTTGATAAAAGATCTTACTTTCTGGGTTTTTCTTGGCCTTGTGGATGAATTTGGCAGCTTTGAAGAAGTATTTGCTGATGTCTGAACCGCGCGTTGCAGGCAAGCCACAATATTTGATGTTCATGCCTCTGTAATAACTCGCCCCTGTATTAACTGTTTCTCTCAGGTCTTTCTCCCAGGGCAGTCCCAACCCGACCCTCAGTTTGTTCTTCACCGCAGCCGCATTCAGGACGTGAGTAATTCCCAGCTCCTTCAGTCTCATTCGGTCCCGTGCTATCTCTCTGCACAAGAACACAACAGCCTAGATTAGTCTTAGAGGATTTACAATGTAGAAATATATCCTGTTCACACATGGTTTATTTGAGTGTAAATGTGTTGTAGACTTACTCATTTCCAATGAAGATGTTGTTCCAGACCGCAGTGACAGGTCTTTGACGCTGTGTACAGCCCTTCACACGCTCCTCCAGAAGGATCCAGTCTTCTTCTGGAAATAGTTCCTGCTCGGAAATGCTCACGTCAGGCTTTGGCACAGAACTGCTTGAACCTGGGACACAGGATTCATCTGAATCAAGCAGATCTGATTCAGATTCTGACTCAGGAACGCTTGGGACACACGATTCCTTGGGATCGACCAGATCCAATTCAGGTTCCTCAGGAACACTTGCATCTGGGACACACAAGGGCTCAGTTATTAGAAACATCACTAACCACAGATCAAAAATGAATAATTAGTCCAACTTGAAAGACATTTCTGTTTGCATCTCATTCGTTCTGTACACACACAGTTCAGTAATTTACGGGAGTGGCAATCGCATTTACAAAAACTATACGCAGTGTGTACGGAACAACTCGTTGTTAATGCCGTTAAATGCGGTTGTCACTCCTGAAACTTTACAGTGTGCACATGGTTGTTGTAATGTTGCATCTCCAGTGCTCTGCTGACATTCACCTTCTGGGCTGTTCTTTTCATGGGTGTCAGGAGAAGCATCCGTGCCATCATTGACGTCAACCTCCTGACCTTCTGCAGACACAGGTTCACCTTCTGGGCCGTTCATTTCAGGGGTTTCAGGAGAATCCATGCCACCCTGATCGATCCCACTGCTGCTTCCCGACACTTCTGCTGGCCAGCAGATGCCAATCAGATCCAATTCAGGTTCCGGTTCAGGAACTCTTGGAACTCGGACCAGATCCTTTTCAGATCTTAGCTCAGGAACAGCCGGATCCATCCCAAAAAGCATTTGAAAAAATCCACCAATTTTTTTCATCATCCACTCTTTGGTACTTTCTGAAAAACAAATAATATGTTGTTAGAAACAACTCAAACCCCAGATTAGACATGAATAATTAGTCTGACTCGAAGGTCATTTCTGTTTGCATCTCATCTCAAATGCTCTGTTGACATCAGGGTTGGGAAGGTTACTTTTAAAATGTATTTCACTACAGATTACAAAATACATGCTTTAAAAAGTCATTTGTAATGTATTTCGTTAGATTACACAAGTTTGGTAACCAAACATAGGACTTGGTTTTCCTCTGCATATTATTTTAAACAACATCAGTTGTCCACAATATTTATTGAAGCAAAAAATGCAGACAATCTTAGAAAAAAGACACCTCATCCTATTCAAAAGTTTTCACCCCCGGCTCTCAATGCATCATGTTTTTTTTTTTTTTTAAGTCGCAATTCTGAGAAAAAACATCAGTCTTTCCCCCCCCCTCATAACTGGACAATTATAACTCGTAAGAACCCATACGTTTACCCGCCCATAGACCCTCCGCTCAAAGAAATCAGGACAGAAGTGGTTAAAGTGGACAAAAGAGATGATTAAAACACCAGGTGTAAACAGGAATGTGTCTCCTTCGTCTACTTGTGATCCGATCGACCAAACGCATCTTAATACCAGGTGTGAACAGGGCCCAAGTAATGTTCATATGTCAGAAATGTACAGTTCTAACACAACACAAATCATGCAGTTCGCTAACATCATGCATTCATTTAAGCAGAAACAATGATCTCATTAAAACAGTTATTATTATAAGTTTTGATCATCATAATGATTCCAGTAAGTTATATAGAAAATGTGTCAGTGGTGCGTGTTGAGCATTCACCTGTCGGGCTGTTCTCAGGGGTTTTAGGTTTTAGGGTAGAGGTTGGGAGCTTCATGTCGATGTCGATCTGCACATCGTCCCCCTCTAAAGCGCAGTGACTGACTGACATGCACTCATCCGTGTCCACCTCCAGCTGTGCGGTGATCTCGCCCGGTGAGCAGCCGAGAAGGTCGTAGATGTGATCGGTGACCATAAACTCCACCTGCACATCTTCCTCATCCGGGACCCAGACACTGTCAGTGCAGTAGAACTCTCCATTCACGTATATCTCCAGACACACCTCTCTGCTGTTTGTAGACATCGTGTTTAATGCTGAAAAAGTTAGTATCGGTCGGTCTCTGCTCTAATGTATCGGTCGGTCTCTGCTGTAATGTATCGGTCGGTCTCTGCTGTAATGTATCGGTCGGTCTCTGCTGTAATGTATCGGTCGGTTTCTGCTGTAATGTATCGGTCGGTCTCTGCTGTAATGTATCGGTCGGTCTCTGCTGTAATGTATCGGTCGGTCTCTGCTGTAATGTATCGGTCGGTCTCTGCTGTAATGTATCGGTCGGTCTCTGCTGTAATGTATCGGTCGGTCTCTGCTCTAATGTATCGGTCGGTCTCTGCTGTAATGTATCGGTCGGTCTCTGCTGTAATGTATCGGTCGGTCTCTGCTGTAATGTATCGGTCGGTCTCTGCTGTAATGTATCGGTCGGTCTCTGCTGTAATGTATCGGTCGGTCTCTGCTCTAATGTATCGGTCGGTCTCTGCTGTAATGTATTGGTAGATGTGTCGCTGCACTGAGAGACTGCGAGTTCGAGTCTTTATTGTAAGCGCTGTCTGTGATGTAATAATACATGAAGCTCCATGGTTGCCATAGAAACGCATTGATTGGCAGTAGCAGCGGCTCTCAACGGTTTATGTTGTCGCGGACTCACTAATGATCTATATATTATTATAATTAATAAATTAAATAATTTAACACAATTTCCTGTACTCAGATTACGTTTACTGACTCGATTTCAATCACCTTAGAGGTGGGTAACAATATATACACGATTACCAGTGTTTGCGATGCGGACTCTCCAGCGCCACTATATATATATATATAAACATATTTACCAGATGTAATTTTGAAGGCTGAATTAAATGTGGTGATAAAAAACATCGCGTAAATCCTTCTGTTGAGCTGTCCTGTCCTCGCGAGCTGATCGCCATGACAACCGACGCCAGTGTAGTCCGACTCACGAGCAAATGACTCATTTGAGCCGATTCTTTTCATGAGTCGTTTTGTTTTCACTCACGTTACTGGTTTGAATCAGTCCAAAAGCCCCGGGTATACTTCAGTTTCCGCGTCCGGACGCGTGTCGCGCGCAGTCGTGTCCGCACAGCTTCCGTAAGTTGTGTCCCAATGTGAAGGCCGCATTTGAAGTGTGATTGCGTAACAGCGGCGCTACGAAGGCTGTCCCAATGTGAAGGCTGCACCCTCTTTTTTTTTTTTTTTAACCCTATTTTTTATTTTATTTTATTTTATTTTTTAATTTTGAGAAAATAACGTACATGCATAGTTGTTGAAAAAAAATAATATTTTAAGTCACTGAAATAAGGCCATAAAACTAGGAATGGATACCGAAACCCAGTATACAGGCCCCTGGGCTAAACTGTGAAAGAACAAGTTTTGCTGTCGGTACTAGAGAAATTAAGACCATACACATACTATTTATTATTGCTATATAGTATTTTTCAAATTCTATCTTGCCAGCTGTTTCTATATGCAATAATATTAGACCATTTGTCTGTGATGCATTTTTGCTATTCGCAATCCAAAAGGGAGAGAGCTCTCTCACGCGGAGCTACAGTGCGCACTACACGAAAGCCCCTGCCTAATTAGTGACGATGGCAGAGAGAACTAAACATTTAAACATCTGGTTACACTTTAGGCCTGTGATATTAATCTAATTTTATTTTCAATTTTGGCTTCCAAGGAGATAAAAAGATATTTTAAGTAAAACATCTCAGCACAAGAGATGCTCTTTCCAACTTCAAGGCGGCTTTCTGTGTGTGCGCTCTAAAACAGGACGCAACTACTTAAGCAAATTATTAAATTAAATACTTTAGGCTTCGTGTGCACGTCTACACAAACAAAAACACGCAAAAATATGTTAAAATGACCGGCTTGGAAAGTATTCACTTATACACTTATATATGTTTGTTTGTTTGTTGTGCACAAAAAGTATTCTCGACGCTTCATAACATTAAGGTTGAACCACTGTAGTCACATGGACTATTTTAACAATGGTTTTACTACCTTTCTGGGCCTTGAAAGTGGTAATTAAATTGCTGTCTATAGAGGGGTCAGAAAGCTCACAAATATCTTAATTTGTGTTCCGAAGATGAACGAAGGTCTTACGTTTTTGGAACGACATGAGGGTGAGTAATTAATGACAGAATTTAAATTTTTTGGTGAACTAACCCTTTAAGACCAATTCACACTGCACCAACAGTGTGAATTTTGTTTGTTTAGACGTGCACACGAAGCCTAAAGTATTTAATAATTTGAGTAGTTGCGGTCCGTTTTAGAGCGCACATACAGAAAGCCGCCTTGAAGTTGGAAAGAGCTGCATCTGAAAGGCAAAGGGGGAGGTGTTGCTATAATCTATAATAATATCTTCAGTATTACTCAGAAGTCTAGTTTCAAATATATAATTATTTTGAAGTTTTGGTGCTTTACGTAACGTTATGTAGTGTAAATGATAAATCCCGTTTGACATTTGTGCTGGCTACTGTATACAGGCCACCAGGGCACAATACACACTTTATCAGAGAATTTGCTGATTTTCCATCAGAGGTAGTACTGGCTACAGATAAAATCATAATTGTTGATTTTAATATCCATGTAGACAATGAAAAAGACGCATTGGGATTGGCATTTAGAGACATTCTAAACTCTATTGAGTTAGGCAACACGTGTCAGGACCCACTCATCGCCGTAATCATACGTTAGACCTAATACTGTCACATGGAATAAATGTTGATACCGTTGAAATTCTGCAGCAGAGCGATGACATCTCAGATTAGGGCTGGGCGATATGGCAAAAATGTAATAATTTTTTCCCATATTGATCGATAACGATATACATTTCGATATATAAATTGTTAATGCTGCCAGCATTAAAAGAGTATCCCAACAATGACAGAAGCCACAACAATTAGAGGGCTCGTTAATTACATTTTAAAGTATAGTTTATTAACAAAAACTGATTACACATTTGGCCTTGACAATTTGCTAAAATAAATTAAAAAAAACAAAAGTTGTGACAAAAGGTAAATGAGAGTAAATGTGCAAAATGTAAAAATAACATTATACAACTAGAAGTGCAAACAATTGTAAAACTTTTACAGTTTTTTTTTTCTCGCCTAGAAGACTAGTCTGTCAGTGTCAACAGTGTCTGGCTTTAAGAGGTAGATTAAATGTGCAAAATGTAAACATAAAACTATACAACTTCTAGCAAGTGCACATAACTTGTAAAACTTTTTTTGCCAGAAAGACTGGTCTGTCCACTGTGTCTGGCTTTAAAGCTGCCCTTTTGCATGACAAAATATTGCCACCTGTGCTAAAAGCACACTCTGAGGGTGAGCTGGTGGCAGGAATACACAGGAAACGTTTTGCCAGGAGGCTCACTCTGGGGTATGTTGGTGAATTGAGGGGGTTGGTCTCGCTGTCTGCATCAGGAGCTTGCAGGTAGTTGTTTAGTTCAGCCTCAATAGCCTGCTGTTCTGTGAGATCAGATGTTGCAACAGAGTGAACAGACTCAGTGTAGGACTTCTTGAAAAAGCTGCCCAGTGTCTTCTTCTGCAATTTGGCTGGTGTAGCAGCACCATCATCACCTTTGCCTCCTCCTAGTGCAGTGGATGGGAATGCAGGAGTAGCTTGCGATGTCCTCTGACATTCATCCAGCATCTGAGCCACAGCTCTGGATTTCACATCCTCAACCTTGTCATCTTTGATGTAGCGTGTCTTGAAACGAGGATCAACAAGGGATGTTATGTTCATAAGGTCATCAGAGACAGCACTGTCATATTTTTCATTCAGATAGTTGATGACAGAAGCCTTGATGGTCTTGGTGAGCTCTGAGCCATCAGCTACAGGTTTCAAGACCTCCTCATTGAAAAGATGCAGTACAGGTTCCAGGTATGACACACTCACATATTCTTCACCAGAAAGGGCATCAGTGAAGTCAGCAAGCGGGTTTGAGGCTTGCAAACAGACTCCAAAACATCAATGTCCTGCCATGTCGGAGCCAAGTGCCTTGTTTTTTTATCAGCTGATAAAACTTTTGCAATGGCCTTCTCCTGCTCTAGCACCCGTGCTATCATTGCATGGCGAGACTTCCACCTGGTGGGTGATTCTGTGATCAGCTTGTGCTTTGGCAGCTTGAGCTCCTCTTGAGTAGCCGCTAGTTCTTGTTTCTTTTTCCATGAGAAGGAAAAAGCACTGACCACTTTTTTGCACACACACATGGCTCTTTGGATTCTCTGGTCTCTCATACTCCCCTCTGATGATGAAGAAAACAGTACATAGGCACATGTATAGAAACTTTACAAGGCAAAGATGATTACAGAAATTACTTGTTCATGATGATAAGAAGTATTTTGTGATGATAAATTACAATGTTATGACATTCTCAATCAACATAATGAAAAACTAAATTTATTAGACCACACACACCGTCTTTTTATCCCACAATGCTATGACAACTTCAATGCCTGCATAAACTTACGTAATTGAATCATAACTGAATGAATTATGAGATATTATAACTATTATTGTGGTGCATTACACACATTTTAAAACATTAACGGTATTTAACATGCTTAATATACATGAACATTATTTAATAATAGCGTCAAGCAGGGCTAGACTATAAAAAAAAACGCACAAGTTGGTGTTTGTTAGGTAAGTGCAAATACGCAAGCATTTTCTAAATTATGCATAGTAAAACGGACAGCCTTAAATGCTGTAAAATCAATTAGGATATGTTATAAATCTTTATATGCTATTTTTAGCACTGAAAACTTGACTTTTTTATGTTAGATGCTTATTAACTTACCAATGGCTAGATGCAGCCGGTGACCGAAACACTGCAGGCGAGTCCAGTGTTTAAATGAGACAGCCTTGACAATGTTGGCACCATTGTCCGTTGTGATGCACACCTGGCGGTCCTCGTTAAGGCCCCAAGATGCAAGTGCATCATCCAGACCCGCGGAGAGTATTTCGGCAGTATGGTCGTCTGGAAAATATGCCGTCTGCGTGCATCTTGATTGAAGAGCCCACTCCTCATCGATGCGGCCGGAACATAGGTCGGTGGTAGTGGCAAAGTATCTCACATTCCTTATGTTATTTTCCAGCTTTCCGTGGCACTCTTCATAAAGCTGAGGCAGTGCAGTTTTGGAAAAGTATTTTCTGCCAGGGAGTACGTACCTGGAGTCAAGCACTTTAACTAATTTCCTGAATCCGTCTTGCTCGACTGTGCTTAGGGGCAACATATCTTTAGCTAGAGAGTATGAAACGGTTTGTGTTATGTCCTTGCTCTTTTTGGAACACTTTTCATAAGGTTAATGGCCACGAAGGATGACAAGATCGATTTCTGCTCTGGTACAGCCCCGCTGCTAGTCCTACTTTTAGCATCGGCCCGCATTTTCATGCTTTCTGTGTGGTCGCTGGAATAATAATTTTTTAGGTGATGGAATAGGTTGGTCGTGTTGCCAGTCTTGGTTTTCACCGACTGACAACATATTTTACAGATCGTTTTAATCTGCTCCTTGTCGCTTTTCAAATAGCCAAACCACTTCCATATAACTGAATTCGTGCTACCTTTTCTGCTGACAATTTCATCATCTTTCGTTAATAACTCAAGGTGAGTTTCACTTTCGTCACTGCTTCCACACATTGTTTTGTCTTCGTGTTGTTTTTGCTTTGCAAATTGCAGTAGGAAATGGACTTTGTACTTTGACATGCACGTTAAAAGCTGCACGCTGATTGGCTGTTGTTGCATATTTCTGCTGTGTGATTGGCTCTTAGACTAATCCATATTGAGTAAAAATGTCCAGAGCTTATCATCGTTATCAAAATAAATTTTATCGCGATTCGATATGATATCGTTTATCGGCCCAGCCCTATCTCAGATCATTATCTAGTATCATGTATACTTAATTTAGCAAAGTTTGCAAAGCCGTTCCCTCGTTTCAAATATGGCAGGACTATCACCGCTGCCACTAAAGATTGCTTTGTAAATAATCTTCCTCATCAGTTTCATCTCCTCAGCATCCCAGATAGCCTAGAGGAACTAGATGTTGCAACAGAAACTATTGACTCTCTCTTTTCCAGCACTTTAGACACAGTTGCTCCTCTGCGCTTAAAGAAGATTAAATAGAAAATAGTCCAGCATCATGGTACAACAAGCACACCCGGGGCCCTTAAAACAGCAGCCAGAAAAATGGAACGCAGCTGGAAGAAAACAAAATTTTATGGAAAGAGAGCATGATTGCATACAGAAAAGCTGTAAAAACTGCTAGATCTGCTTATTTCTTGACTCTCTTAGAAGAAAACAAACACAACCCTAGGTATTTATTTGATACAGTGGCTAAATTAACAAGAAATAAAGCTTCAACTTCTGACATTTGCAAACAGCACAGCAGTAATGACTTTATGAACTTCTTTACGTGCAAGATTGATAATATTAGGGAAAAAAATATAACTATACAACCATCTACTACAGTATCACTTCAGACATACTCATTCACTGCTATAGGAGAGGAAGAATTGGCTAAACTCGTTAAATCATAGAAATCAACAACATGTATGCTCAAACCTATACCGACTACACTACTAAAAGAGATGCTTCCAGAGGTCATAGATCCTCTTCTTAATATCATTAATTCATCCTTGGGATATGTACCGAAAACTATTAAGTTGGCTATTATTAAACCACTTATTAAAAAAACGCAACTTGATCCTACAGAATGTCAATTACAGGCCAATCTTAAATCTACCCTTTCTGTCAAAAATACTAGAAAAGGCAGTGTCCTCACAATTATGCTCCTTTTTAGAAAGAAATGGTATCTGTGAGGTTTTCCAGTCAGGATTTAGACCGTATCATAGTACTGAGACTGCTCTCATCAGAGTAACAAATGATTTACTCTTATTATCTGATCGTGGTTGTATATCTCTATTAGTGTTACTCAATCTTAGCGCTGCATTCCATACTATTGACTACAACATTCTTTTGAATAGACTCGAAAATTATATTGGCATTAGTGGAATTGCATTGGCATGGTTTAAATCATTCTTATCTGACGTTATCAGTTTGTAGCAGTAAATGAAGAGATGTCACACAGATCACAAGTTCAGTATGGAGTACCGCAAGGTTCAGTGCTAGGACCGTTGCTTTTCACCCTGTACATGCTACCACTGGAAGATATCATTAGGAAGCGTGGCGTTAGTTTTCATTGTTATGCTGACGATACTCAGCTCTATATTTCCTCACGCCCTGATGAAACGTACAATTCACAAGATTAACGGAATGCATAGCTGATATAAAAAATTCGATTTGAACTAGTAATTTCCTGAAACTTATTTCAGAAAAAACTGAATTTTTAATTATTGGACAAAATGGTAACCTAGAACACTGTCTAACACTTGATGGCTGCTCTGTCAAGTCCTCGTCGTCAGTTAGGAACCTGGGTGTGCTCTTTGATACCAATCTTTAATTTGAAAGCCACGTTTCTATCATCTGTATAGAAACTGCATTGTACCATCTTAAAAATATATCTAAATTACGCCACATGCTTTCAATGCAAAATGCTGAACAGTTATTTCATGCGTTCATGACCTCAAGGCTAGATTATAGATTATAGTTGTTGAATGCATTTTGTGCCAAAGTAATGATAAATGGTCAAAAGTTTAGCCCATATAGACTGGTGTTGTGCTGACTGTTTGAAGAGTTTTGGAAAAAGGTACTCAAGTAAAAAGAAAAAAAGATGTAAAAACACATTCAAAACAGAATGATGGCAAATTTAGTTTCTGCAGTAGTTATCCTGAAATATATAGAAAATATATAAAAATATTAATATAGAAAGCAGTGACAATGAAATAAAAATGTTGGGCCAAGATTCATATTGTTAATGCAGACTGTATTAAGTTTTGAAAAAGTATTGTTTCTCATTACCCTGTTTAGATTGGTCATCTGTAATCTCACTGATCAGTGCTGTGAAAATATGGCTTCAGCGCTACAATCATCAAACTCCTCCCTGCGAGAGTTGGACCTGAGTAACAATGACCTGCTGGATTTAGGAGTGAAGCTGCTCTGTGCTGGACTGAAGAGTCCAAACTGTCAACTCAATATACTGAGGTATTTATTTTGATAATAGACAAATCTAATAATTATTTAAATGATTAATCAGCTATTCAGGAAATTAATGTGATGAATATCTATTCTAACACGATAGGCTAACAATCATTACAACCAATTTTATACAAACCATAAAATGTTTTTGTGTGCGTGTGATGCTTTTCTGTATTCCTAAGTAATATTCAGTGCATCACTTAGAACATTTATATTTATATAACAAGTACTTTTAGTTCATGAAATATCACAATATTGTTATTTCTGTAGGAAATACAATATCAACTAATTGTGTACTTAATATACTTTAGTTATCCTGAAATAGTGCTGAGATCCACCTAAAGATATACTTGATTGTATATTAATACATATACTTTGTAATAAAGTATATTTGATTGTGCTAAAGTGGAACTATTGCAAGTATACTTTAAATATCTTGCATTTAAAGACAGATATTATACTGATCATACTATCCTTACTAATAGTGATATTAAAACACATTTTAGGCTTAATATCACGAAATGTGCATCATGCAATAGAGAAGTACTCCACATAAAGTTTAATTATAATAATTAAATTGGTAAGTCTCAAGTGATATGTTAGTAAATATGTTAATGGGTTTGTAGTATACTTAGTATGAAATGTATTTTAAATACATTTTGGTATAGGTTTTTTTTTAGGACTTTTTGGACTTCTTCTTACTAAATGATCTGTATATAGGCTACAAGACCTGAGATTTGGTGCAAGGTTGTGGGTTTTGCGTACAATGTTAATAACTCCTGCTAGTGCCATGTTCACAATGTTCACTCAAGAATTCCCATGCCCATTTACATAAGTATATAGAGAGATGTGCGATCTCCACTGCTGTGTCTCTCCCTCAAGCCTTGTTTATGCTTTTGCCTGGTCTGCAGGCACACCTTCCCAAATGGACTAGGTGTTTATACTTGATGCGCTCACCATTGTACTACTCTTTGAAATTACACGGGGTGGTTCAGAGTAATTGTTCGATAAACCATCAGGGAGCAACGGTGAAAAGTAAGGTACACATGTGACGATGTTTGTTTTTAGTACTCTTCACCAAACCTACACTACAAAATAATCAAAGAATTGTGTTAAACCCAGTAAATCTTGAAATTATTACTTGTGATATTAGAACAAAATATATGGATATGGCAACATAAGTATAAATACAGCACTGTGATTTCATTAAAATCAATTAGCAAGGCCACCAGTAGAACTGCTTTATTGTCTATTATATGGTATATCTCTATAAATGAAGCACACTTACTGTTGTTTTAGATTATCTGGCTGTATGATGACAGAGGAAGGATGTGCTGCTCTGGCATCAGCTCTGAGTTCAAACCCTTCGCATCTGAGAGAGCTACAATCTACAATCACCCAGGAGATTCAGGACTGAAGCTGCTCTCTGAAACACTCAGCCATCTGGACAAACTGAAGTATGTTGAGCCATACAAATTAACCTCTCTGTTGTGATTGTTTTGTGGATTTTAAGAAAAACTAGTCAAACTGCCTATAGGAGTCTTGGACAGATTACTTTACCATTTATTTGGATGGAGTAAAGATCCATGTTTATTGGACAAGAGGCTCTAAACATTACTGTCAGGTTTCATCCGAACACTGTGCTTCACTGAGGGCCTATGAGAGCATTATGCTGTGCTGTTGAAACCTTGATTCCCGCTCTAACTGACAAATTATATGCTAGTTTGCAGAGCTAACGTATGAATACATCTTGATAGATTAATTTACCGCTATGAGCAGAATCCCAGAACAAAAACTTGTGCACTTGTGACGAATGAAAGGGTAGTTTTACTTACATGCACTTGCATTAACACATTTTTGTATGCTTTGAAATGCTGCCTTGTAAAAGTAAACTAAATAAAGAAAACAAAGAAAAGACAAACTGCAAACACCAGATCACTGTATTTTGTCTTAGATGGAAACTTTTAGGAACCACATTTCAGACACACTCACAAAAACCTAAATGTTTGTACATACTGTGCCACTGATATGACTGTGGACTGAATCTAAAAATGAAAAACTGTTCAGCCCTTGTTACGTTTTCAAGCACCCATATTCAAATTACAGTTTAATACAGCATTACATCAGTAATAAAGTAGAATGGCAGGGTTTGCAGCATCTCATTTTCTAAAAATTCCTTTCTTGATGTGCGTTGTTCACTCTCTTGACTTGAAAGAAAAATACAATCGCAGAAGTTTTGAACATGCTGATTTGTCTGCAGTGAAGTTTTGCAGATGTACATATTTGGCTTGTACACTCACCTAAAGGATTATTAGGAACACCATACTAATACTGTGTTTGACCCCCTTTCGCCTTCAGAACTGCCTTAATTCTACGTGGCATTGATTCAACAAGGTGCTGAAAGCATTCTTTAGAAATGTTGGCCCATATTGATAGGATAGCATCTTGCAGTTGATGGAGATTTGTGGGATGCACATCCAGGGCACGAAGCTCCCGTTCCACCACATCCCAAAGATGCTCTATTGGGTTGAGATCTGGTGACTGTGGGGGCGATTTTAGTACAGTGAACTACTTGTCATGTTCAAGAAACCAATTTGAAATGATTCGAGCTTTGTGACATGGTGCATTATCCTGCTGGAAGTAGCCATCAGAGGATGGGTACATGGTGGTCATAAAGGGATGGACATGGTCAGAAACAATGCTCAGGTAGGCCGTGGCATTTAAACGATGCCCAATTGGCACTAAGGGGCCTAAAGTGTGCCAAGAAAACATCCCCCACACTATTACACCACCACCACCAGCCTGCACAGTGGTAACAAGGCATGATGGATCCATGTTCTCATTCTGTTTACGCCAAATTCTGACTCTACCATCTGAATGTCTCAACAGAAATCGAGACTCATCAGACCAGGCAACATTTTTCCAGTCTTCAACTGTCCAATTTTGGTGAGCTCGTGCAAATTGTAGCCTCTTTTTCCTATTTGTAGTGGAGATGAGTGGTACCCGGTGGGGTCTTCTGCTGTTGTAGCCCATCAGCCTCAAGGTTGTGAGTGTTGTGGCTTCACAAATGCTTTGCTGCATACCTCGGTTGTAACGAGTGGTTATTTCAGTCAAAGTTGCTCTTCTATCAGCTTGAATCAGTCGGCCCATTCTCCTCTGACCTCTAGCATCAACAAGGCATTTTCACCCACAGGACTGCCGCATACTGGATGTTTTTCCCTTTTCACACCATTCTTTGTAAATTCTAGAAATGGTTGTGCGTGAAAATCCCAGTAACTGAGCAGATTGTGAAATACTCAGACCGGCCCGTCTGGCACCAACAACCATGCCACGCTCAAAATTGCTTAAATCACCTTTCTTTCCCATTCTGACATTCAGTTTGGAGTTCAGGAGATTGTCTTGACCAGGACCACACCCCTAAATGCATTGAAGCAACTGCCATGTGATTGGTTGATTAGATAATTGCATTAATGAGAAATTGAACAGGTGTTCCTAATAATCCTTTAGGTGAGTGTATATGTGTGTGTGTGTGTGTGTGATGCGCAGTTCACGGTTATATCCACTGACCGGGTGGGCCAAGTAATAAATCATTCCGGTTGCCGTTTTTTCCACATTGGAAGTTTTCAAAACAATTCCCCATGTATACTGGCAGGGGAGTCAAAACTCATTATAATATGCAAAACTGTTGTCCAATCATAGCAGTGGGCGTTTACTTCCGAGTCTTCAATGTGGTGTGCCCATAAAAACCGAGCGTTCCAAGAGCTAGGCTTAAAACCAGGGTAGAAAATAAAATCATGTCTATGGAAAGTCCCCATAAAACATTAACAAAAAACGTGTGTGTCTGTTTTCTAGTGTGGATCACGGAGTAGAGTTCAGGATTACATCAAGACTACACAAATGTAAGTCCACAAACACACAGTTTTAGTGTTTGTTGCTGTAAATGTTGCTGTTGTAATGTGTGTTCTTTTGTTCAGATACCTGTGATCTAACACTGGATCCAAACACAGCGGACACTCATCTCGTTCTGTCTGAGGAGAACCGAAAGGTGATGCGTGTGAATGAGGATCAGTCGTATCCTGATCATCCAGAGAGATTTGATGTGCATCCTCAGGTTCTGTGTAGAGAGAGTTTGACTGGACGCTGTTACTGGGAGGCTGAATGGAGTGGATATAATGCTGAAATATCAGTGACTTATAAAGGAATCAAAAGGAAAGGAGGGCATGACTGTATGTTTGGACACAATGAGAAGTCCTGGAGTCTGATTTGCTCTGATCACAGTCTCACTGTCTATCACAATAAGAAGGACACTGTTGTATCTGCTGGTTCAGGCAGTAAGAAAGTAGGAGTGTATGTGGATGTGTCGGCCGGCACTCTGTCCTTCTACAGCGTCTCTGACACACACACACTCACACACTTACACACATTCACTGAACCCCTCTATGCTGGATTTAGTGTTTATTATTCAGTGTCTTTGTGTCAAATTAAATAGCACACGCAAACTGACTGACTAACTGACACACACACTCACACACTGACTGAATGACAAACACACACACACACACACACACACACACACATTAATGTTAACCTGAGATGTCCATAAAAAATAAATATAAAACATCTTTATATTTTTTTCTCAGAGTTGGAAAAATGCAGTATAATGTAACAATGATTTCACCTTTTTTTTCTATAAAACTGCTAAATTCCCCTGAAAATACAGTATTCAGACCATTGAAAAAACAGGCCTTGTTAAAAATGTCACAAAGTTTAACCTGAGATGTCCATAAATACAGTATGCATAAATATAAAAAGAAGAGATTAAACTTCTCAAGATCTCACTTAGGGTGTACTCACACTAGGCATGTTTGTCTTGTACCGTGCCCTGGCGCGATTGGACTTAGCATTCCGGGCCAGAGCATGATGCAACTTTTTGTTTTGAAGAAAACAGGAAGAAAAGTGCTTTCGCTAATAGACTACCTAATAGATTTATCATTTATGCCACGCATCAATTTTCACTTTATTGTGCTGCATGTATCAGAAGATTATTACTTTTGTGTAGGCAGCTGACATCAATGGAGAAATTTGCAGCTTTACTTGCAAACTACAATTCCTGTTCATCAATAAGGAGAACCAGACCCGTTATAAACCTAAATATACTCAAATTAATATAATTGATTGAAAAGTGAACTATCCAAGTAGTAACAGAAGATGTTTGCTGTCTTAATGATGGCAATAGCGCACACGAATAGTAGCTGTTCTGTGCTCCGGCACAGTTAGCAATCACACTAAATGCGTACCGCTCTTCCAAGTGGGCCAGGGCACAGTTAGCACAGTTCTCTTTCGGCACACAGAAACTTCAACAATCACCATATGAATCTCAACAACAGTGACATGAACAGCTATAGCTGTCTGAATGACACTTTAAAACTTTTTTGTGCACAATGTGTTTTTAAAATCCTTTGATCTGATGATCTGATTAAATCACTGCTGGACTTCATGCTGTAGAATCAAAGGGTTATTATAATCAATAATGTGAAATTAATAACATATCTATATAACTGTTAAATGAATATTAGCCTACTCTCATCTTAATTTACATGAGTATTTTATTACAGTTTAAGCATTTTATTGTAGTTTATGGTCAATAAATGTTTCTGCTTCAATGTTTCCTCAGTTGATGCTCTTTGACTGTTATTTCCATTAATGCTAAACATTTATTATAAACAGTATAAAAACCATAAAATAATTAGAGCACCATTTACTTGCATCAAACAACTCTGTTGGTATTATTATAATTATAATTGTTACATTTAATTTATTGCCACACTTTAATATGTGAATTATATCATCAGAAAACTGAACATTTAGCATTGTCAGGCTTTTATTTGTGCTTTATAGATAAAACAACGGCACTCCCCACTCGGGTTTATGGCTGCTATAAATTTTACCTGCCACGAGATGGCACTGTTTTCGACACTCCTGATGCTTCAAATCTTTTCCCGAAACAATCAGGGGAAAGCCTCAGTGCTTCATGAGGCTTCATTTGCCCATCCCTAGTGGACACACGATAATTGAATATTTATTGCTAGGCATATGGCCAATTAGTCTCTTTAGCTTTTATGCAATATACCGGAGACAAACCTGAGAAGGGAGTCCAGAAGATTCCACAGCGTTCCTGTGTAGCGTGGCCACATAAGGGGAATCATATTTATAGTAGATCGACTAATAAGAGTGATTACTTGGTCATTTGTTTTAAGTGTGATCTGTATTTCTCCCAGATGTGTCTGTGTTGTTGAGCTGTATCTCCCATCTCGCGAGATACGTTCCGGGCGAGACTGTGTGTCACGTGATGACACGTCACCCAAACAGGAACTGAGAGGGTGTTTTTAAATATATAGGACTTCTGGATGACAGAGCGGACTCTGCCAAAGGAAAGACACAGGCTCACTGCCAGGGAAGCCATACCATGGAAGAATATACATATGGGATCACCATAGGGCCCCCTACCTCTTGATAGAAGCCAGCGCAGTCAGGACAACTCATCATCCTCCTTGACTTTGCACAGTGTCTGTGCAAGTAAGCTCACTGGGTGAAACGCATACTTAAGTAGGTCCTGGGGCCAGCTGTATGCCAGCGCATCCGTGCCGAGGGTCTCCTCGGTCAGGGAATAAAACAACTCGCAGTGGGACGTGTCCGGAGAAGCAAACATGTCTACCTGTGCAGGTCCAAAGCATCTCCAAATCAGATGGACCGCCTGGGCCCGACCGGCTGCAAGATTGATTACGTATATGAATGGCACAAAGTGACCTCAGATGCTTCTGACTCTATAGGAGGAGATGGTTGACGAGTTGCAACATGCGACGGGAGTGTAGACAACCTGGATGGTTGATGTACGCTACGGCCGCAGTGCAACTTGAAGTGGCCCAGCACAAGTTGTACTGCGAGCAACTCGAGGCATTTTATGTGCCAGTGCAGTTGGGGTCCCGTGATGTGCCAGTGCAGTTGGGGTCCCGTGATGTGCCAGTGCAACACAGCCGAGTCTTCATCCCCGGAGAACTCTAGCTCACCCTCTGATGCAGCAATTGACCAGGGTGTCTACAGATATGAACAAGTTAAATTTAAGACTTTTTAAGACCTTTTTAATACCACCTTATGTGAAATTTAAGACCAAACCTGTGATGAAAATACACATTATATTACATGTGTATATGTAATATTTTATGCATTTAATGCAAAAAGAAAACAAAATAGACCCCCTGAGACCCAAGCATAGCATTTTGTTAACTGTAGTGGATGTATTATGTTTTAGTGAATTTTTTCTGACACCATACGCGTGCGTCACAGTTTTAAGTCTGGGTGTCCTGTAAAGAGCACATTCAGGGATTTTCAGAGATACCATTTTGGAGGTTTCATCATGACCACTCCCTCTTCGGTCTCTAAATATGACTGGCACTGACTGAACGATCAAATTTTACATTCTTATGGATGATTATATTTTGCAATTATCATTTAAATCTGACTAATTTTCAAATAGTTTGTTGTAAATCAATATCTCAGGAAATTGTTATGGGGTTTTAAAATCAGAATATGACTTACTAAAATTACTTCTGTTACTATCCACTGCAATGGACATCAGAGCAACTTAAAGCATGTAAATCAGGCATTTTGGAAAACACGAGTGAACAGGAAAATAAATTATATATCAATATTCCCATGAAATATTAGATATTCTAAGGAAAATGTTGCCAATTACTACTCCTATTAGTACACTTCTTTTTTCATTTATTTATGGCCATTTTACACACATATTGCATAAAGTAAAATAGTATATCAAATCATTCTGTTGTATCTTTCATAACATAGTTGAGATGTTCACTGATGTCCGCTACAGTGTAATGTAACAATAAAAGCCCAATTTATCCCACAAAGTATCATATCACCAAGCTTTTTGGTGGTATTAACAATTTATTCTGAAGTAATATTTTCATCAGCTTAAAAAAAAATCTAAAAATTAAAAAATTTACTATAGGGCTGTTACCAATAAAATTAAGTCATTTACAGTGCAAAATTACAACTGCAAAAAATAATGTTATGAGATTAATGTTTTAAATAAAATTTTGAATAGGCCTAAACAAATAAGAAATGTTTAAACACATACTTTTAAGTACACTAAACCACCAGTAGGTGGCGGTAAGTCATTTTATTTCAACCGACTGGTTCAAAGCGCTGTAACAAAATGAAATGTTTTACTTGGAGAACGCGAAATAGCTTACTTCTGCGGTCATCTTTAATGTTTGGAACTATTTTCGTTGGTGAAACTGAACAAAACTGCGGTTTGTCCGATGATAACAGTCACTGTGTCCGAAATTTTGCCAGTAATGTGACCAAAAATATTTAGGACCCATCGAATCTGAATTTAAGACATTTTAAGGCCTTTTTTTAAGAAAACCTTATTTAAAACATTTTAAGACTTTTTAAGGACCCGCGGCCACCCTGATTGACATCTGATTATCCAGCGGATCCCTGAATGAAACGACTGGCCCCCCATGTGAAGGACCAGTGCACTCAGCCGGAAGCTGCACAGATTGGAGTGAGGGCCCGAAGAGACTGTTGCTGGGTGGGTTAGCCCCCACTCTGATCATCAGGTCATCCTGGCTATTCACTGAAGTAGCCCTCTTCTGATTACCAAAAGAGTTAGATCGGGGTATAGGTGAGGGGACTTGTCTGAGGTACTCGAGTCTCGACCACAACACAGAGATGGTCATCTTCCCGCAGTGGGTACATGACTCATCCACGAAAGCAACCTCCGCATGCTTGATGCCCAGACACGTGAGGCAATGATCGTGACTGTCAGCCAGTGCCAGGTAACGAACGCATCCAGAAACACATGGGTGGAATGACATCTTTAAAAAGATGCCATGTCCCACCTGTGTTTGCTCTTTCAGGGAGATGTAGCTCTCTTGTAGTTCTGAAGCGAATAATAATTCACTAATAAACCAAAAGTGGTTATTTGTTATTAATGGATTATTTTTGCCAACAATAGGCTACTTTTGTGCCACAGATCAGAAATTCTTATTTTTTTTATTTATTTTTTTTAATTAAGGGGAAAAAATCTTTAGATACACAGACATCAATAATCAGCATATAAATCTCAACAATGTTGACATGCATTCTGGGAGCCACCACAGTATAAAACTCATGACTCCCAGCATGCCTTGCAGTATGAAGTATGTCACCATTGTTGATTCATATGCTGATTCTTAATATCTGTTTGTGTCTAAAAAAAAAAAAAGTAACTTAACTGGAACATGGAACTGGAACATCTCCTATGATGAATGTTAACCTGAAGCGCCACCTAGTGGACAAATCTCTCGATTAGTTTGTTCCGTTTTGACTTGCAAAATAGAGCTATTTAACTACACAACGATTGGTCATTGAGTCTAAACAATATTTTAGGTGGAATATAACTTTCTTTAAAACAAAAAAAATAAACAATGTATGTTATGACAGCTACACTGAAGGAGTATGTTTGGGTTGCCAGTGAGTTTGAAACTAGAATCTGTTCTTGCTTCTGTTAGGACTTATATAATAATAATAATAATAATAATTTGTTATATTTATATAGCGCTTTTCTAGGCACTCAAAGCGCTTTACATGGAAGGGGGAAATCTCCTCAACCACCACCAATGTGCAGCATCCACCTGGATGATGTGACGGCAGCCATATTGTGCCAGAATGCCCACCACACACCAGCTGATTGGTGGAGAGGAGACCATATATGGTAAACTATTTTCCCTTCATACATAGTGGTAAAAATAATAGTCTGGAGATTTGTACTATTTTTTATATCAGTAAGAAGAAAAACATGTTTTGATCTAGAATTGTGTTTTTAAATATAACTTAAATATAACTACCTCTGTTTTTTAGAGGTTAACCCTGCTTGGTTTAAATGTTTGAAAATGATAAACATTCGTTAGAAATTTAGAAAAGTAATCGAAAAGTGATCAAATATAACCAGTTACTTTAATAAAGTAATTGGAATAATTACACTACTTATTACATTTTAAATAGGGTAACTTGTAATCTTGTAAACCTTCCCAACACTGTTTGTAACAAATTATATGTTTCGGTAAACACTGTTACAAAAACCACCAAATCGCATAAAAAGCCAAGTGTCAAACTGCCCAACTAAAGCAAATACTGATGACCATAATGGTGACCAAACATGTTCAATAAATCATCAACATCTAAACTTCTGTTAATTCTCAATACGACCTTCTGTAGACATACAGTATGACAGAAATAAAGTCAGTCTGGTTAGTAATGCGTAAAGCTGGTAATGCTGTATGTGGAGTTGTTTAATCCTCTACTGAGATCTTTAGAGATTTAATGTCTTCTTTTATCTTCAGTTGATTTCATCTAAGGCTGTGACTGCAATCAGTTGAAGTTCTTGGCTGTGTCCGAAAACTGGAAAATGCTGCCTTCGGAGGACACATTTCAAGGTAGGAAGGCATCAAGGCCACACCCAAATCCAATGTTAGCTTCACTTCCTGTCTCCTGAGAGACCTTCATCTGATCGATTTTTAAAGGCAGCATAGATATATCCTTCACTGCTTTTCATATCCCACAATCCTATGAGTTCCATTCGGTGACAGTTGAGCTAGAAAGAGAAGATGGCGTATGAAAGTTGCGGTTGGTGGTCAGTTTGTGTGTAAATGACCAACGTTTTCCGCTTTTTCTAGTGGGAAATTACTACTGTAGTAATTAAATATTTGTTTAGTTCTCACCAAAGCTCACTCTATTTTGCTGTAGATCATTAAACTGTTACGCTGCCTCAGAAGTCTGTCCGAAATCAGTTTCATGAGGTGCCTTCATGCACAAACGCTGTCTGCAGTCATTGCCTGATAATGCAGAGGGGCAACAATTCAGCTGCCTACGTTTTCGGATGCAACCCTTGTGTTTCTTGTTACTTCAGTGATTCATCACTAATGCTCTATCATCACTTAAATATCTCATTAACTTTAACACTGCTTCAGTGTTACTTTAACACTCTATAGCGTGGGACCATACTGTATGTGCTCTGAGCAGTGTTGATTTAACACTGGGGATTTTGCTGTGTATGTTTTATGTTAGTTTAGTCTTGTCCATGATTTAGTTAATACAATTTGTGCACAATATATGTTTGGTTCTGACTTCCTGCCTGCAAACAAATTGTCACTTAAATGATCGATTTTGTTATGCGCTCTAAGCACTGTAAATGCTAAGGAATAATTATTTGTTTCGACTCCGTTGAGGTTGAGGAAGTTGCACATGGTTTGAGGAGTTGGGCCTGCTGGCCCACCGGCCATGTGGTGGCATCGGGTTTCCTGTCTCACACACACACATGGCTTGATGTGTGTGTAGGCCTTATCAGCCTGGCCTATTTGGGTCCAGAGTGAGGAGAGAGAGGGCGGATCTGTGCGTCTCTCCTTAAAAGCTTTTGGGAGAAATCCCGCCTCGTAGGGTCAGTGGCCAATCGTATTCAGGCTTTCGGAGAGAAAGTTTTATGATCCTTTGTCTCAAGCAGATCGTTTGCAGATTGGAGCTATTAAAGATTCTTGTAATACTAATATGTTGCACAGGTATTGACATATCATATACACAATCATTCAGATCTTTAAATTACAAATTCATAGACACCAAACATGCCATACACATGATTTTCATTAACCATAGTATGCGGTTCTGAAACATAAATCCAACAGAGATGGAATTAATACATTGACCAAACCCTATAAAAGAAAAATCATGAGATGGATATATGTTTATATATTTCTCAAGTGGTTATATGGGTTTAAGATTTTTTTTTTTAAGGTTTTATTTGTCCTTTTCAAAAAGACTGTGAGAGTCTTAGCTCTCTGCAAATTCCTTTTGGCCGTAAACCGAGTCTTATCTGATGGTAGCCCTGATAACGGAGACCTTTCCTGCGCTCTTGTGGGCCTTTTGGGGGGATGGGTCCATAGACCTTTAGAGTGAGTTATAAAGATTATTTGTTAAATTGGACAAATAATTGTGTCTGATTTGTCTCAGTCGCTACATCTTTTCTATCAGCATGAGAGGAAGCCTGTATATATACACAGTCGACTCACCTAGATTCCTCAACAGTTTTTCAGCATCCCTCCACCACCCTGACTCCTCACCCTTAGCTTGTTCCTACCACAGCAGGGAATACGGGGGAAGTACTCCAAATACCAAGCTTGGAGCCCTCTCCTCGGACAGCACGCCATATATGTATATCATTTTCTATATGACTTATTTGTAAGTGTGAACTTGTGAAGGGAAACGCAGACGCTTTTCAGGCTACACATCATTTACATTAAATCCGATTAAACACAGATCATTTCAATTAAGTAAACGTAGTTTCATCCAGATCAAATTCTATCTATTAATGGTTTCTGTCCAGATTTTCTTCCAAAATCTCATTCTTTCCAGTTATTTTACCTGAAGTTTGCTCTGGTGTTCGGTTCTGTGAGAATGCGCACTGATAAAGAAGCATATCCATTGGCTGCAACCTGCAGATAATATGGCCATTCACAAAAGTTGCAACCAACCTTAGAATACTGCGCTGCATTTAAAAAAAAAAAAAACATATACATATATATATATATATATACACTCACCTAAAGGATTATTAGGAACACCTGTTCAATTTCTCATTAATGCAATTATCTAATCAACCAATCACATGGCAGTTGCTTCAATGCATTTAGGGGTGTGGTCCTGGTCAAGACAATCTCCTGAACTCCAAACTGAATGTCAGAATGGGAAAGAAAGGTAATTTAAGCAATTTTGAGCGTGGCATGGTTGTTGGTGCCAGACGGGCCGGTCTGAGTATTTCACAATCTGCTCAGTTACTGGGATTTTCACGCACAACCATTTCTAGAGTTTACAAAGAATGGTGTGAAAAGGGAAAAACATCCAGTATGCGGCAGTCCTGTGGGCGAAAATGCCTTGTTGATGCTAGAGGTCAGAGGAGAATGGGCCGACTGATTCAAGCTGATAGAAGAGCAACTTTGACTGAAATAACCACTCGTTACAACCGAGGTATGCAGCAAAGCATTTGTGAAGCCTGGAAAAATGTTGCCTGGTCTGATGAGTCTCGATTTCTGTTGAGACATTCAGATGGTAGAGTCAGAATTTGGCGTAAACAGAATGAGAACATGGATCCATCATGCCTTGTTACCACTGTGCAAGCTGGTGGTGGTGGTGTAATGGTGTGGGGGATGTTTTCTTGGCACACTTTAGGCCCCTTAGTGCCAATTGGGCATCGTTTAAATGCCACGGCCTACCTGAGCATTGTTTCTGACCATGTCCATCCCTTTATGACCACCATGTACCCATCCTCTGATGGCTACTTCCAGCAGGATAATGCACCATGTCACAAAGCTCGAATCATTTCAAATTGGTTTCTTGAACATGACAATGAGTTCACTGTACTAAAATGGCCCCCACAGTCACCAGATCTCAACCCAATAGAGCATCTTTGGGATGTGGTGGAATGGGAGCTTCGTGCCCTGGATGTGCATCCCACAAATCTCCATCAACTGCAAGATGTTATCCTATCAATATGGGCCAACATTTCTAAAGAATGCTTTCAGCACCTTGTTGAATCAATGCCATGTAGAATTAAGGCAGTTCTGAAGGCAAAAGGGGGTCAAACACAGTATTAGTATGGTGTTCCTAATAATCCTTTAGGTGAGTGTATATAGCCTATTGTAATATATATCCACTAAAGGCAAGTTGAAGTGAACCCATGTGCAGTTTTATTTACAATGTGAACAGATACCAAACAAACGATGACCTTGACTTGACTCAGACTTGACTTGACTCAGACTTGGCTTGACTCAGACTTGGCTTGACTCAGACTTGGCTTGACTCAGACTTGGCTTGACTCAGACTTGGCTTGACTCAGACTTGCCAACAGCAGGTTACATAGAACAATACTCGACAAGGACCATGGCAAACATGAGGGTTTAAATACACATTGACTAAGGACAAGACGAGGAACACCTGTGAACACTGATTACCCAATGAACCAATGACATGACACAGGAACACATGAGGGCATGGAAATCACATGACAAGACCAGGAAATGCATGGCAAGACAGTGAACAAAGCAAACTAAGAAACATTAGTGAGCATGGCAGTGAACAAACTAAGAACATGAAACATAAACAAAACCCCAAACACACTGTGACATTTCCCCCCTTCTAAGGGCGGCTCCAGACGCCCAACAAAACAAAAGTCTAGGAGGGTGGTCTTGGGGGCGGGATGGCGGGATGGCGGGCCAGGCCCGTGCAGGGGAACAGGACATGGACCTTGGCATGGGCGGACCTGGACCATGAAGCGCAGGCGGACCTGGACCGTGGAGCGTGGGCTGACCTGGACTGTGGAGCGTGGGCGGACCTGGACCGTGGAGCATGGGCGGACCTGGACCGTGGAGCTTGGGAGGACCTGGACCATGGAGCATTGGCGGACCTGGATCATGGAGCATGGGCAGATCAGGATCATGGAGCTTGGGAGGACCTGGACCATGGAGCATTGGCGGACCTGGATCATGGAGCATGGGCAGATCAGGATCATGGAGCTTGGGAGGACCTGGACCATGGAGCATGGGCAGACCTGGATCATGGAGCGTGGGCAGATCAGGATCATGGAGCTTGGGAGGACCTGGACCATGGAGCATTGGCGGACTTAGATCATGGAGTGCAACCTTCCAGGCCTTCTCCAGGTATCCACTGGTCAGGTGCTGGAGCCCTCTCTGGACTCTGGTCACGGGCTGGAGCCATCTCTGGACGCTGGTCAGGGGCTGGCAATGGCAGTGAACAAACTAAGAACATGAAACATAAACGAAACCCCAAACACACTGTGACACCTATATATTTTTTATTGCGCTATGTTTTTGTTCTGAATTTGTATCCCTTTCATATCACTTTCTATGAGTTAATAAAATATAGAAATCCCTTTAATTTCCCTAAAAATCTAACCAGTTTGAACTGGAATGCTGTCCCCCCTTAAAATTCAGCCCCCGGACTCCGTACTTCAGCTTTAATGCGCCCCTGCTTACAGCAAGAAGGTTCCTGGTCCGAGAGCTGGAAGGTCTTTTTTTCTTTCTTTCTTTCTTTCTTTCTTTCTTTCATTCTGCAAAAGATTCAGGTTAATTGTACATTTTAAATTGCCTTTAGGTCAGACTGCATCTTTTTTTTTTCTTTAAGCTTTCATTTGCACCTAATTGTGCCGTCTAAATATTTATTCCAGCACCACTGGACATATTCAACATGTATAATAGTCTGATAACTGTGCTCCCGCGTGCATGCTGTGAGTGACGTCATCATATCTGTTGAGGAGGAGTCGATGTGGGGGTGAACAGCAGCAGAGCTGCGGCAGAGAGAGAGAGAGGGAGAAAGAGGGAGACCGCATGGGCTAGACAGAAGAGAGCAGCTGGTTCCCTCCACATTATTGTTGACACTTCTTCACTGTTCCTGCATCAGTGTCAGTCAGCTGGAGATGGATGAGGAGAGCTACGGTAGGACATGCGCTTGAATATCTACTTAATCACGCCTAAGTGATAAAATGGAATTGCACGTGCAAGGCTGAGATTTTCATCATGCAGGAAATACTGTAGCCTACATGTTGCCTGTTTCTTGAATCATTTCTTGACTCGCAGAGCTGTGATGTTGATTTCAAATGCATTGTTTGCGTGGGAAACACAGACATCTTGGGAGGATTCGGATGGTTTAAGTTTTGGGCATGTCTCAAACAGGTCCTTTAGACTTACAGCGTGCACGCAGCTGCCAGATCATTCTGCATCAGTTCGTGTTCCTTACTATGATAATGTGAAGCTTAATGTTCAGTGTGAACAGCAGGGTATAGAGCAATGTGCCTCAGTTTTATACTTAAGTGAAGTTTAGCAAAGAAAGTCAGTTTCTGTACACTGAAGTCTTGGTTTACATATCCAGAAAATGTAATAGAGTTGACTAAACATGTTGATCCAGTTGTGTGGCTAATTAATTGGATTATGGGATTATTTAAACAGTAAAACAACTGTAAATCGGAACAATTCATGAAACAGCAAAAATGTAAAAGGTAACATACAAAATTATCAAACCATTATTTTTGCTTAAACTGTGGTTAACTAATTATAAAAAAGCAACATATAAAACACTTGAGTCCCGACCAGACAACTTCTTCTGACCAGAAATATACCCTTGTACTGAGAACACAATTCATCCCTTTATGAAAAAGAAGTATGCTTTTAAATTAATTTTTGTATCTTTTTTAAGAATTTACTGAAATGCGAACTCAATGTAATATTTTCAGACACTTAATTGCATGTTATTAACAATTAAATTAATATCTGTTATAGTTTAAATTCGTATTAAATGCAATTAGTTCAACTTAAGAGTGCTTTATTTTGCCAACTTATGTAGGACTTAAGTACATATTTATATTTAATTTAATTTGTCTTGTACTGCCGAATTAACTGACAAGCATTTATGATAAACTAAATATACTTTGTCATTTCTGTTGAAACTTGTCTGTCATGTATTTAAATATACAGCAATTTAGTACATTTAAAATATATTAACTTTATTGCAATGTGCATTTTTTGTTAACAGCAGGTGTTCATCACTAATGCTCAATCATCACTTAATTATCTCATTAACTCCAACACTGACTCAGTGTTACCTTTTCACACTCTGAGTGTGGACTCATATAATCACCAGCAGTGTTGATTTAACACTGAGGATTTTGCTGTGTGTGTTTAGAAACCCAGCAAGCAATTTTGCGTTTAAAAGACTTCTAATAGCCATCCAAACACAACCCTGACACCTTTATTTTTCACAAGGGACCTTTCAATTAAAATACCTTCAACTCTTTTTGAATTTTGGCTCAAAACTTTACAGTTACTGAGTCCTTATAGTTTTGACCTGTGTCTGAAATAGGGCACTTTTTGAGGGGACAGCCATTTGTAGTGGTGTCCGAAACCATAGTGGACGTTATCAAGTGCACTCATTCAATCCCACAATGCACCGCAATAACGAGTGTACAGCCGATGTACACTTAACAGCTAAAGAATACCTATAATGCACTGCAAGGGTCATGTGCTGAATGAATTCCTGTATCTGACCTGAAGATGGCGCCCGCAGCTGAATCATCCATCCATCCATTTTACATACAGCTGGTCCAATGTGGGTACAGCGTAATATCATACAGGTATAAATCCTTTTTAAATTGATTAATAAGGTTTATGCATGCTAGTTGCCATGACAGGGTTGCAGACAAAGCTTTGGTTTCTATTATAAAAGTGTATCATTTCAATCCTCAATCTTGTTCATATTAGATTGCATCGTCAGCGCGTGTATCTGGATCAGTTTAGATCTTCACTTCCATTCTTTCATCTTCTGATAAGCTTTTGAATTTCCATCAGAACTGTAAAGAGTAAACACAGTAAACTCACAGTGAAACTTTGTTGTGGAAAACATAAAATCATACAATTGACTTTATAGTAGTTTTGTATCTTCTGAATAAACATTCACTCTAATCAACGATAAAGGTTTGCAGAATTGTGGAATGTTTTGATCCTGACGAAACAGCTTTAAAATGCTCTTCTTCAGGATGTGTGTGCTGTTTTATGATGTTCAGAGAGATGGAAAGACTTTCTCTTCTGAATTATTCATTGTTCAGTTTGCTGAGAGCAGAACTCCCAGAATAGAAAAGTGTGGCAAGTGCCTGTTACATGATCTGATTTGCTGTAGCCTCTTAAAGGAAATCACATTGCAGTCTTCTTGATTGATAGTGAACTGAGAGAATCTTGTTAGTATGATAAAGCAATAGAAAAACTCCCATAGACTTATGTTGAAGGAAACTAGCAAGAAAACCCCAAGCAACCACCCAGAATAATTGGTAACCACACATCAACATCGTGCCACCCACACACATACTGCGGCGGCGGCTTGTGCCTGCCTGTTCACTCCTCTTCAGAAAATGTAAAGTTATGAGTCTGTAAATGAACACTGACTGAGAGACTTACTCTGTTAATAAACAGTTTTGTCCAGTACCTTCAATAGTAGCATGTTTCCTATGAGCTGAACTCACTAGATCTAAATAGTGTTGTATGTTGAATTTGTTTATTTGCATTTATTCATTTAGTTCATTGGCATACAGTTATTCAGAATTTGTGTCATTTCATAAATATTCAGACCATCAAAACCTGATGTGAACCACAAAATGAATGCGAGTGTATTTTTAGAAATAAATCAGTGTTAAGGTTGCTGGTGAAAAGTGAGGAAAAATCTGAAGCACGTCACTGAGCCAGTCTGCTCTGGTGTCTCATTGCACATCTGTTTACTCACTGACGTTCAGCAGAAACTCAATACTAGAGCTCACAATCTCCGATCACACTGACTCTGGATCAGCTCTTCTCTTGCTCTCAGGCTCTAAGACCAGGAAAACCAGCCAGCTGGAAGATGTTTGAGCTTCAGATCCAGATGTAACATCTAACCCAGCATCAGTGAGTTTATGAGCTGCTTTTGTAGGTATTTGAACCATTGTGGGCCGAAAGCGTGTAGCTCTGGCCACCCGAGAGCTCTCTTCCTCCCACACGAACAGCTCAACATGACACCCGATTAACTCACAAACACATGCAGAACGAGTCCAGTTTATTTATAGTTTAATCCTGTCAGACTCTTCAGATGTGTGAAATAACAGAAAACAAATGAACTTTATTCTCACACTTGCCATATATGAACAATTAACATTCTGTTATTATTTACTCACCATCATGTTGCTCTAAACCATGTTGTGCCTCTACAGTGATGTTTCTGAACTCTCATGATGTGCCAGGTGAGATCAGATACCCTTACATACTGCTTATTTATGAAAATATGAAAGTGAAAAACAATTCTATAACTATAATTGTCTTAAGGCAAATCAGAATGCGAGCTTGTGTGCAGTTTCCCGCTGCTCTCTCTGTTTTCACAGATCTGCGGTGAGGAGGACAGGAGGCGTAGGAGGTGCTTTAGCGCTGCATATCACATCTCTGCCTTTGACAGAAAGACTCCAGCTGATACTTTGCCTACCAGTTTTATGTGCCATAAATTCAGAATGCCTTCAAAATGACAATACAGTTCCTGAATTATTTTATTAATCAAAAATATCAAGGCAATGGAAAACATCTCGGTTACTGGTGTAACCTCTGTTCCCTGATGGAGGGAACAAGATGTTGTGTCGAATTAGAGACAATAGGGGTTGCACTTGGGGGCCCCAAACACCTCTGACGTTTTCAGAAAAGGCCAATAGAAATAGCGTGTGGAATTTGCATGCCTGGCCATGCCCCCAGATATACGGGTATATAAGGAGACCAGTGTGCATCAACACACTTCAAGTTTGTTCTGAGGAGCTGAGATGCTATCTCAACCCCTCAGCGACAGTTCAAGTTGTGGCAGGAGAGACACAACATCTCGTTCTCTCCATCAGGGAACGGAGGTTACACCAGTAACCAAGACGTTCCCTCTCGGTCGCTCACTTTTACGTTGTCTCGAGAGACACTAGGGGTCCCTAAACTAAACGCCACAACTGAACTGTGTTACGAGACAAGGGGTTCAGATGCGGGAAACCCTCTGTGTGCCAACAGCAAGTGCAGCTACTGTAACTCGCAACCTTACAATGCCCAGGGTAAATAAACTCAGGTCTCCCTTTGGAGGGAACCTCCTCACCTCTAGGAAGAGGTCACTCCAGCCATAGGCCTCTTTGAGTACGGTTGAGTACACCTGGTTGTTAACGTTGGGAAGCGTTCTCCTTCTCATTGAGAAAAGAACACTATGGAGACCACATCCTACCTGAAGGGGGAGGATAGTATGTGGAAAATACATCCTATGGACTCACCATTGTGGAGTCCTACATAGGGAAGAGTCTCTGTTGTGGGCTCCACCTGACGAGGGGGAGACTACTGGCTTCATAGCGACTGGTGACGGAGCTAGCTGACATGACTGTGATACCCCCATGGTACATGGCATGGTACACTTTGGGTCTGATAAGCCCAGAGGATGGCGTCCACAATCCAGTGGGCCAGTCTCTGTTTAGAGACAGTCTTCCCCTTCTGTTGAGCTCCGAAGTAGACAAAATGCTCCTTCCCTGAAGCTCTGCTTATGGTCCAGGTATGTGTAAAGCCGCACCGGACACAACAGAGACGGGGCTGGGTCTCCCTCATCAGGAGGGATTGCTTGCAATAACATGCTTCTTGACATAGCTATGGCTGTAAAACGAAACAGAAAAATAGTGCCAAGAACGAAGAAAGTATGTATTTTTGTAACATTTTAATTTTTTATTTAGTCTTGACAAAGCAATAAATTCAACTCCAGTCCAGATCTCCACCGTGTTTCGTTAGAAATACCGCATGATGAAATGTAACTTTCAGTTTGTGTTAGTACACATCAATAATCAAAACGTTTTTATGCGTGATTTAGTGTATATAAGAAATAAACATCGCTGTTCAGTATTACAAGCTGTCGTGTGACTCACGTACTTTAAAAACAATGCCCATTAGTCTAAAATTAGCTCATTTAGAGAATTATTGATGTATTTCCTTATGTTTACCTAAGCCTTCTTCACTCTACAAAATGCTGGGTTGTTTCAAAATCGACAAACCAACTGTTGGGTTAAAAATTGTATTAAAAAATGTAACCCAACGGTTGGGTTTGTCCATATTTGACCCAAATTTGGGTTGAAACAGCAATGCCTTTTTTTATTTATCATGCTGTAATTTCGTTAGCAAATTGCACATTTAGAAAGCCAATTCGGCTGTTATAGTTTTTCTGACAGCTAGATGGTGCCAGAGAGCATTACTATTACTATATATATATATATATATATATATATATATATATATATATATTTTTTTTTTTTTTTTTTTTTTTTTTTTTTTTTCTTACATTGACAATGTAATTAATGTTCTATTTGTTAAACCCAAGTATAAATGTCATTGAGTTAGTGTTTTAAGCATTTTTACATTTATTCCAAAACATTAACTAAAGGCAGTAGCAATTTAAACAATATATTTTATATGTGAACTGATGTTCAGCTGTTCTTTTTTTAATAGTCACTTATTTTCAGATCATTATGTTCTGTTAGTTTTGGTCTTTTAATGGACTTTCAGTTTGTTTTTATTTGTCACATTCCCACCACTCGTCTATCTCCTAGGTTACCGGTATTATTAGCTGTGTTCACCCCATAACAATCTGTACTTATGTCACTCTGTTTCAGTTCCTTGTTGTTTGGCGTCTTGTTTCAAGTTATGTGTGTGTACCCTGCCGCCCCTTTAGATTTGTACCCGTTTGGATTATTGTATTAAACCGTGTGTTGGAACTTTATTCGTCTTTTGTCTTCTTCTGCCTGTCTACACACACGCATTACAGACACGTTGGTGTACCTTTACTTTCACCAAGCTGATTGCTCACTAAAAACCCCCACAGTCATCATGTTTTCAGGCCATTTCAAGTTCGATTTTGAAATTACATAAAGCGGTGATATCTAAGTTGCTGAGGTGTTTATATTTTAATTCGTTTTTTCCAGTAACGCAATGAAAGAGGTAGGATTTATCACACAAACCAATCATAGCCAATCATAAACGATAATATCCAATTATAGCGTGATGGAGGCATTGCCTCCTCTCACGTGACTTTCCCCCATTCATTCTCAATTACCCCCCACTAAACTCACTGCATGCTTAGGGGGTCTGTTAAAGGTGCACTATGTAACTTTTCCGTCCGCTAGAGGTCGCCTGTTCAAAACAAAGGCGTAGTTTGATGGCGCCTAGTTTGAGCGCAGAATCTTGGGACATGTGGTCTTCACCTCACAGCTGGTGGAAAAGAATCGGGATGGGACTCAGGCAGAAATCACGTCCATGGATGCGGTTATTAACGTTACTGTGGTATGAAGCAGAGCAGGACCGAGTGTTGTGGGAGCTGAGCAAGGCCGCTGGAGCGATTGCGCAACACATGCCTCGCGAGCGGCGGGACTTTTATTATGCCACAGTCGCCGGCACCATTTCCGTTTTTACGGTCATGAGTATGAGGTAACGCAGCTCTGTTTATCATATAAGATACATTTGAGTGTGTTGAAAATTATGTTATGACGTTACTCTGTGCGTTCGCTCGGCGGCTGCTATGACACCGGAATAAATAAAATAAATAAAACCGGAAACCGAGGGTAACGCAGATATGATGCAATGGACAGGCGACTCCCTCACACATCCCGGTTCCTTGGTTAAAATAGCAATTTTCTCACGATTTACAAATAGTTGGAAACATTTGGGATATTGTAAGTACTCAATTGAACAGCCTAGTGGTTTTTGGATATTTTACGGAAAAATGTTACATAGTGCACCTTTAAAAGTCGATGGGCTCAGGGGAGGCAAGAGAGACAAGCGTCCTGCTGTAACTTTACCTGTGCGTGTTGCTGTTGGACAGTGTTACTTTAGAAAAACTAGCGATTTATACATTTTTAATGTCATATTTTGTCATATGTTTTATTTTTGTAAAATTGATTATTTTCTCATCCTATTAATTTTTTTAAGGTGGCACTGCCTCCCTTGATATTAAACTGTCCAGTGTAGAGTTTAGTTCCAAGCTGTTCCAACACACTGTAATTTGACTGTAATTTTCAACACTTTGATGATAAACTCTTCAGGACAGTGAGCCTCCAGGATCATGAAGACCCCTTATTTAAATAATGTTGCTAAAGTCATAGTTATGCATGAAGATTATCAAAGAAAATTCTTTGAAGAAATGAAAACTGAATGACTCTCAGCTGTAGTTTGACATAGCACTTGATGGCCTTTGAGGGGCGACATTGTAGCATTATTTAAATGTCTTCTGTTGCATTTAATCAGCATTTTCAAAATATACTGAAAGGAGTGATAGTGGGGGAAATAAATACATAAGTAAATAAATAAAAATAAAACCCTTAATACATAGATGATGTTGTGATATAACAAAAAAAATTGAGATGGCCTGGGATAGAAATAAATATTCATGTGCAGTGTGCATTTTTCAGAGGTATTCAGCTATCTTTAAATCTATATATACTCAAGTATTATATTGCATATGATGTTAAAAATTAATTTGCACAAATACAGACATATTTTATACTGAATTTATATTCTTCAACGTTCCTACACTCTTGGCTAACTATCATTTATGGAAAAGCCATGAACATTTCTACAGTAAATAAATGTGTTTTCTAGTTATGCTGAGCTGGAATTGTGAAATGATTTTTGCAAAAGCAAGAACATTTTGTACTTTAGTTCATAACTTTATTGGGAACTTCATCATAGATTTAATAGCAATCCGGTTTGTGTGACAGAGATAGAAAGTAATTTTTATAATTAACCTGCACTATGCCACTAATAAGAAAAAACAGCGAAATACTATACTGTCATGCATAAATATATTAATAATAATAAAAGACTGTTGTCATGTAAATTCATTGGTTAGATGTGGGAGCTCTTTCAGAAGGTGCCACGAGCGTTTGCCGTATTTTCACATGTCTTGGCAGCAGCAGAATAAATGTCAGCTGAGAGGGAAGTGAAGGTCAGATGTGAGCAGAGCTGCTGAGTTGACAGACAGTCTGCTGTCCTGTGACACGTTTGACGTGCAGCTGCAGCTTTTCAATTCCCTGACTATGCAGCTCACGCATGAGACATTTGTCCCTCAGCATCTCTCCCTTTCTCTGTACTTGTGATTTTCACACTCGTTGACTGTGATTGACAGAAAGACAGTCGGCATGCTGAATTGGCCGAGGCGTGTAACGTGCCATTTATGCAACTGCTGGGTGATTCGCAGTAATGCAGGCACAGCTGATGGCAGTCATTGAAGAGAAAGGCATTAAAGCATTAATGTTCATATGTAGGCTATTGCTTCATGAAATGAAAGGGGAAGAATAGTTCTGGCAGACAAGTTGCGAAAATAAGACATTTTATTTTCATAACTTGTCTGCAGGAACTATTCTTCCCCTTTCATTTCATAAAGCAATATTTATATTGTGTTCTTATTATAACAAAATACACAGATCAGGCTTAACATTATGAGCATCCTAATATTGTATTGGTCCCCCTTTTGCTACCAAAACAGCCCTGACCCGTCGAGGCATGGACTCCATTAGACCCCTGAAGGTGTGCTGTGGTATCTGGCACCAAGATGTTAGCAGCAGATCCTTTAAGTCCTGTAAGTTGTGAGGTGGGGCTTCCGTGGATCGGACTTATTTGATCAGCACATTCCACAGATGCTCGATTGGATTGAGATCTGGGGAATTTGGAGGCCAAGTCAACACCTCAAACTCGTTGTTGTGCTCCTCAAACCATTCCTGAACCATTTTTGTTTTGTGGCAGAGCGCAATATCCTGCTGAAAGAGCCACAGCCACCAGGGAATATCGTTTCCATGAAAGGTGTACATGGTCTGCAATGCAAGGGAGGTGTGAGGCCCTGTGCGAACGTGCGAGGCCTGGGGTATATTAACGGGGGTCTACTGTTGCTATAGTGACGAACAATTTGTTATTTATGGGGATATTTAAGTAAAGTATTCAGTTTAACAGCATTAGGTTCAAGAAGTTAAACTGTGTGTGTAACTGAACTGTGCAGTGCGTGCACATTTTGACCCATTAATTGTTCTAAATGGATGTATGGCAATTTAGTTGCTTTTTGCAGTTTTCAGATTTAAAAACTGTTAAAACGTCTAAAACGTTCATTCTCCGGTCCCGTTGCTCTCACTGATGCTTTGAAAGGTGCGTAATAGTTAGGCTATGCTTATTTAACTTTATAGTGTTAAATAAAAAACCTTTTGTTTTGTGCATACCATCAGATGAATTCCTCCGTACTTTCTCTGCATGCAATAAATGCACATCTTTGAATGAACGTGGATTTCTAGCGTATTTACTTGAACTTCTTAGGTAATATCTATGGTTTGACCCATTTCAGAGGCAGCCACAATCAGAATTTGAATGGACTGACTAAAGCTACGAACTTGACGTGCGATGCCACGCTGATGACATGTATGTGCATGAATTACTGTCACACGCACAGAGAAACATTGTAAGTTACTGCATAATACATTTTTAACAAGCAGAATAATACAGCATCACGATTCACGATACACATTTTTAGCTATGTCTTTTAACTATTATAGTATGTTGAAGGACAAAAACAAGAACTTTAACTATTGGCTTTACATCAAGTCAGTCACTTACTTTGTGCGAGGCCCTGTGCGGTCGCACTCTTGGCACAGCCCTTGCGACGGTACTGGGTACGTGTCAAAGTAACATCCACATGGATGGAAGGACTCAAGGTTTCCCAGCAGAACATTGCCCAAAGCATCACACTGCCTCCAGCGGCTTACCTTCTTCCCATAGTGCATCCTGGTGCCATGTGTTCCCCAGGTAAGCGACGCACACGCACCCGGCCATCCACGTGATGTAAAAGAAAATGTGATTCATCAGACCAGGCCACCTTCTTCCATTGCTCCGTGATCCAGTTCTGATGCTCACGTGCTCTGACGATGCTCGTCTAGCCATCACAATTGGGCCCTTGTCAAACTCGCTCAAATCCTTACGCTTGCCCATTTTTCCTGCTTCTAACACATCAACTTTGAGGACAAAATGTTCACTTGCTGCCTAATATATCCCACCCACTAACAGGTACCGTAATGAAGAGATAATCACTGTTATTCACTTCACCTGTCATAATGTTATGCCTGATCGGTGTAAGATCACAATACCAACCTCAGATATTGGAACTGACAACAAAATGTGCTCAATTTAATACATTTTAAAGGAATTGAACAAATGTATCTAAAATAAAGGTGCTATTTCTACATGATCTGACATTTAATTAAAATAAATATAAAATAAAAATTTTATAATTCAAGTCAAGTTAAGTAAACTTTATTTATATAGCGCTTTTTACAAAGCAGCTTCACAGTGTTAAACAGGAAAATAATGAACAGAATTTGATTCGGCTGTACAGCCGCTCTGGAGAAAACGGTGATGTCATCAGCTCATTTCAATTATCATATATATTCAAGTAATGTCGTTGACATAGTTAATTTAGTTTAGTAATTAAATTTATTTGGATATTTATTTGAAAATTTAGTGTCCCCAACTGAGCAAGCCAAAGGCGACAGTGGCAAGGAACCAAAACTCCATCAGGTGTCCTAATGGAGAAAAATAAACCTTGGGAGAAACCAGGCTCAGTCGGGGTGATTAACAAACAGTGTATGATTATTATTTTGGCAGCCTTACAGGTCGGAAGTCATATTAGATCGGAATATTCGAAAGATTGGAGGCACGCTGGAAACGGGTTTATTGAGGATGGCGTGTCGATTAAACAATTATTAAATAGGAATATTCGAAATATCGGAGTCATCACGGCGGAGATGGATCCATTGAGGATGCCATGTCGATGAGCAATTTCAGAGGGTAGACTAATTGACACGGTCTCTGCAGACACTTCAGGGATGCGTTGGTCATGTCCAGGCGCAGGTCCACCATCTGATCTGGATACGGCCTGGATCCGGCTGACGGCAGTAAACCTCGTGTGACATCTCTTCATTTACTGCTACAAACTGATAACGGTCAGATAAGTATGATTTAAACCATGCCAATGCAATTCCACTAATGCCAACATAATTTTCGAGTCTATTCAAAAGAATGTTGTGGTCGATGGTATCGAATGCAGCGCTAAGATCGAGTAACACTAACAGAGAGATACAACCACGAACGGATGATAAGAGTAAATCATTTGTAACTCTAATGAGAGCAGTCTCAGTACTATGATGCGGTCTAAATCCTGACTGGAAAACCTCACAGATACCATTTCTTTCTAAAAAGGAGCATAATTGTGAGGACACTGCCTTTTCTAGTATTTTTGACAGAAAGGGTAGATTTGAGATTGGCCTGTAATTGACTAATTCTGTAGGGTCAAGTTGCGTTTTTTTAATAAGTGGTTTAATAATAGCCAACTTAAAAGTTTTCGGTACATATCCTAAAGTCAAGGATGAATTAATGATATTAAGAAGAGGATCTATGACCTCTGGAAGCATCTCTTTTAGTAGTTTAGTCGGTATAGGGTCGAGCATACATGTTGTTGATTTAGATGATTTAATGAGTTTAGCCAATTCTTCTTCTCCTGTAGCAGTGAATGAATGTAATTTTTCAATGCTCTGTCTGATGTGATACGGTAGTAGATGGCTGCATGGTTATAATTTTTTTCCTAATATTATCAATCTTACAAGTAAAGAAGTTCATAAAGTCATTACTGCTGTGCTGTTGGCAGACATCAGAAGTTGAAGCTTTATTTTTGGTTAATTTAGCCACTGTATTGAATAAATACCTAGGGTTGTGTTTGTTTTCTTCTAAGAGAGTCGAGAAATAAGCAGATCTAGCAGTTTTTACGGCCTTTCTGTATGAAATCATGCTCTCTTTCCACGAAATGTGAAAAACCCACTAACTAAATATAATTACACTAATTATATATAAACTATTGAGAATGAGGAGTTATGTCACAATGTTTTCACTCTGCGACGCTATCCGTTGCCATGGTTATTTTGATATTTCATGGTTATCTTGAGCAGCTTGAGATTTGTTTGCATTTTTTGAGATACAGCGCAGTTTCTTGGGGAGAAATGGAGAAGGAAGAAGTAAAAGGAAAGGTGCTATATCGGGAGAGACTAAATAACACTGCCAAACAGCGCTATTTGGAGAAACTGCTTGACATCAACATCGACCCGTACGACCTGCCAGCTACAGAATGACGCTACCACCTCTCACACACCCTGACATCGTCAGTTACCCGGTTTATAGTATCAGTGCCTACACAATGCAAGCATTCTGAAGCTTAAGTCATTAGAAGTTACACAACAAAAGTACATACATTTTATTCCATGCTACATTTCCGATTTCCCTTTGTCTGCAGCAATTGCAATTCATTCAGCCTAATCACACCTGATCATCACCAAACACATTAACTAGTCTATGACAGTACGCGAAAATTATTTCATTTTTTACAATGAATGTATTGCAATTATATTATTATGTTTAACAATTGTATTTAAACAATTGTATTTAAACAATTGTTTTTTCTACAGTAATAAGCATTAGAACTGTAAAAAACATCTATAAAAGTGGAGTGCAACCTTCCTTTGGCAAGTATGACTGAGCTCTCGCAGTTTACAGGTTTGTAAGTCTTGCACCCAACCGCAGCAGAATTGTTCATAAGCTTCTAATGACTTTAAGCTTCTGGACGCTTGCATTGTGTAGGCACTGATACCATAAACCAGATCATTGACGATGTCAGGGTGTGTGAGAGGTGTTAGTGCTTCTGTGTCTTTCGTCCATTCTGTAGCTGGCAGGTCGTTCGGGTCGATGTTGATGTCAAGCAGTTTAACACTGTTTGGCGGTGTTATTTAGTCTCTCCCGATAGAGCCCCTTTCCTTTCGCTTCCCCCTTCTCCATTTCTCCCCAAGAAACTACGCCGTATTGCAAAAATTCAAACAAATCTCAAGCTGCTCTCTCAGTCTCACTATTAAAATAACCATGGCAACGGATAGGTATCCTCCCAATATGGCGGCGCCTTCCCGAAATGCAACACGGAGTAAACATCGTTACGTCACCTTCTCATTCTCAATATAAAAAATAGATAAATGATATTAAATTAAATTAAAATGTAAGTCAACAATATCAACAATCATAATATGATGAATTTCTAGGATATTCAAAATTAATACAAATGTGGGGCAGGTCTTAATCTTATGCCGAGAAATGATTGGATGGCAAAAAGTGGGCGGTGCCAACCAGAAAGGAGCTAGAACTGCTAAAGCAAATGGCTATTTTGCTGTTGGTTGTTTATACAATGGCCCACATGACATGAGAAAGTCATTTCAGAGGAGAAACGAGTTATTACATTTTGATAAAACATTATTAATCTTGCCTTTGTTTATTCGGGATAATGTGCATTAATATATTATTCACATAGGAAGATGTGGTTCGAGACAGGACATTTAATCAGTTCATGTTGATTTGACACAAGTATGTCTTTTAGAATAATTTTCTGTGGTGTTTATATGTTTATATGTGTATTATATGTGTGCAGACTTCAGAATATCTCATAGTCAGTGTGTGTGTGTGAGAAAGGCAGATTAGGAGAATAGAGAAGTGGAGCGAAGCATTAGCGGTGAGAGGGGAAAAGAAGAGTTGCAGTTCTTGTGGCAGGTTGTGTAAGAGGAAACAAACACACAAATGAAATTGTGAGGTACTGAGCGTGTCACAGAGAGGTTGGGATTATCAAGCAAGGCACAACACACAAGCACGAGGACGAGTCCCATGGAGCAAGCGCTGTGAGATACTGAGACATGACAGGCAGGCTGCTTTTGGCGTGCGTTGCTTGACCCGGGCACTGAAGGGAGAAAAGTAGCAAAGAAAGACCAGAAAAACATTCAATCTGAGGTCATGGGGAGTGTTAGTGAATTGTGTGTGGCCAGTTTTCAAGCTCTCTTGTGTCCCACGATACCAAGAAGTCATCCAGGTAAGAGCTGTTTGATCTTTCATGGCATTGTAATCACAACCAATATGTTTTCTATTGATTCTGTGGTTAATGCAACCATCACTCTCTCAATTACTACTGTTCAGCATTGCGCTGTTACTTTAAGCAAACCAGACTTACCATTTTATGACTGACAGATGATAAAGAATATGCTGAAAGAGGGACACGAGACCAGAATATTATACAGACTTGGAGGTGGGGTCTTTTAACTTGAGCCAATACACAAGTTAAAAGATCCCACAATAAATTGCATGATCAATCATCAGTCAACTTAGTTTATATCACTTAGAGAGGGTAAGAGCAGTCAGAGAGCAATAGTAGTTCATGCACTATAATCAACATGTGATGGAAAAGCAGACTGAAGGACTGAATTAGAGAGAGTTTGTTTCTGCCTAATGAACCTGTAGCTTGTATGGTCAGCTTAAAGGATCTTTAGTCTCAAGCAGGAGCCGAGGGAAGAGATCTTTTAAAGCCATTAAGGACTATATAGGCGGATGTAATCCCTCAAACCCAATGGTCAAAAGATTTTATGGTCATCTTCGCCAGAGTTGGTCTTGAAAACCTCTCAAGACCTCATAAAACCCAAAAAGGAGATATTTTGAAGAATAACTGTTTTAATTCCAGTCTGTTCTTCACACAAAGCTATCGACTGACTTCAGAAGACGTGAAAGTCTTATGGACTACTGTTATGATGCCTTTGTGATTTTTATGGTGCTTATGCTTTCCTTTTTAAAGGGGTCCTGAACTGCCTTTTTTTAAAAGTATTTTATAATGTTTCCTGAGGTGCACTTATAATGTTGGTATGATTTTTACATCAAAAATTGTCATACTTTAGGAATAAAAGGCATTTTTTTAGCATCTGACTTGAACGCTCTGTTTGAAGGGGCGTGTCTACTGTGAGACTTCAGTGTAAACCCCCACTGCTGTGATTGGCTTCTGTGAGACTCCAGTGTAAACGCCCACTGCTGTGATTGGCTTCTGTGAGACTCCAGTGTAGACGCCCACAGCTGTGATTGGCTTCTGTGAGACTCCAGTGTAAATGCCCACTGCTGTGATTGGCTTCTGTGAGAGTTCAATGTAGACGCCCACAGCTGTGATTGGCTTCTGTGAGACTCCAGTGTAAATGCCCACTGCTGTGATTGGCTTCTGTGAGACTTCAGTGTAGACGCCCACAGCTGTGATTGGCTTCTGTGAGACTCCAGTGTAAATGCCCACTGCTGTGATTGGCTTCTGTGAGACTTCAGTGTAAACGCCCACTGCTGTGATTGGCTTCTGTGAGACTCCAGTGTAAACGCCCACTGCTGTGATTGGCTTCTGTGAGACTCCAGTGTAAATGCCCACTGCTGTGATTGGCTTCTGTGAGACTCCAGTGTAAACGCCCACTGCTGTGATTGGCTTCTGTGAGACTTCAGTGTAAACGCCCAGTGCTGTGATTGGCTTCTGTGAGACTCCAGTGTAAATGCCCACTGCTGTGATTGGCTTCTGTGAGAGTTCAATGTAGACGCCCACAGCTGTGATTGGCTTCTGTGAGACTCCAGTTTAAATGCCCACTGCTGTGATTGGCTTCTTTGAGACTTCAGTGTAGACGCCCACAGCTGTGATTGGCTTCTGTGAGACTCCAGTGTAAATGCCCACTGCTGTGATTGGCTTCTGTGAGACTTCAGTGTAAACGCCCACTGCTGTGATTGGCTTCTGTGAGACTCCAGTGTAAACGCCCACTGCTGTGATTGGCTTCTGTGAGACTCCAGTGTAAATGCCCACTGCTGTGATTGGCTTCTGTGAGACTCCAGTGTAAACGCCCACTGCTGTGATTGGCTGCTGTGAGACTCCAGTGTAAACGCCCCCTGCTGTGATTGGCTTTTGTGAGACTCCAGTGTAAATGCCCACTGCTGTGATTGGCTTCTGTGAGACTTCAGTGTAAACGCCCAGTGCTGTGATTGGCTTCTGTGAGACTCCAGTGTAAATGACCACTGCTGTGATTGGCTTCTGTGAGACTTCAGTGTAATGCCCACTGCTGTGATTGGCTTCTGTAAGACTTCAGCGTAATGCCCACTGCTGTGATTGGCTTCTGTGAGACTCCAGTATAAACACCCACTGCTGTGGTTGGCTTCTGTGAGACTTCAGTGTAAACGCCCACTGCTGTGATTGGCTTCTGTGAGACTACAGTGTAAACGCCCACTGCTGTGATTGGCTTCTGTGAGACTTCAGTGTAAACGCCCACTGCTGTGATTGGCTTCTGTGAGACTGCAGTGTAATGCCCACTGCTGTGATTGGCTTCTGTAGGACTTCAGCGTAATGCCCACTGCTGTGATTGGCTTCTGTGAGACTTCAATGTAAACGCCCACTGCTGATTGGCTTCTCTGAGACTCCAGTGTAAACGCCCACTGCTGTGATTGGCTTCTGTGAGACTCCAGTGTAAATGCCCACTGCTGTGATTGGCTTCTGTGAGACTGATTTACCAAAGAATCCACAGTGAAATGTACTGAACAATAGTTGAAAATAAATAACCACTTTCCTAGCATTAGGATCCTTATTTTTAGTCCAGTGATCCTGTATCTCTCCTTCTCATCTTACTAATGCGCCAGTTGGTGGGGCCAAATATGGGATGAAGTAGGCGTCAATCTGTGAGTTAAGTCGTCACACTATTACATCATAATGTAACAAAATCTGAAACGAGTCATTTTCTAAGCCTGAGATTTCTGGACTAACAAAGAAGTTTTGAGTTCTGAAACTTACAGGATATTTTTACTGTACAGTGACCTCTTACATGTCAAAATATCAAGAACATTTTGATTTCTCAATTCAGCTTGAAAGCTTCTGTCCACATTCCATGTAGCTGTACACTTGTGAAAGAAGTGTGCTTAATTGTATTGTGTATGTGGACTCATATAAACACCAGCAGTGTTCATTTAACACTGAGGCTGTGTGCCTAATGTTGTAGCAAAAAAGCCAACATCTGTGTTTGCCAATAAGAAAATTAATTGAAGAGACAAAAATCCAGGTTCAGTTATGTCATTACTAGGGGTGTAACGGGCGTTTTTGTCCACTAAGTGAATGTGCACTTTACAAATGTACAAATCTTAAAAGTATATAAAAAAAAACTGTACTTCTGGATAATATTAATGCAATAAAAGACCACCTTAAGTGTTCTTAAGACACTTAAAGATAGGGTATGCTAAAGTGTCCTTCTGTCTGGGGCTTGTATTGGTCTAGGTCTTAGGAGGTCTGGTCTTGACTACAGCTGTCTTAAGCTCACCAATACCGATACTAATGCTAGTCAACAATATAGACATGCCACAAGCTTCAAAATTAATAAGCAATGCTTTATTCTCATGTGGAATCCACAAGTCAGTGTACTTTTAACTTCTTCTTTTTTTAAATAGCCCACTTTAGCCCACTAAAATTCTACACATTTTCTTCAAATAGGCATTTCAGAACGTTTTTAGAAAATAGTAAGTTGTAAGCCATGAATCAGAACAACCAGCTCCAAGATTAATCACAACATTAAAAAGTATATGATGACAAAGATGCAAGTGTGTACTTGTAAAGACAAGAAGACTGAACTACTTTACATATGTAATGACTAAGGGTGTAACGGTACACAGAAGTCACGGTTCGGTACGTACCGCGGTTTTGGGGTTCGATACGAGTTTTAACAGCGGAAACAGTTTAAAATATTCCATCATTTATGTACATACAGATAAGAGTAAGACATCATTCGAAACTAAAAGGTCTGTTTTTATCTGTGTACACTCACAATAGAAACAAATCATTGTGCTTTTGTAAAATAAAGAAAACAAGCAGGATGTCGCTTTCTGTCATCCCGGTTTCCTTTCTGTGAAGCTTGTGGAGCGTGTCACAAAAATGTATAGTAACTCAGTGTATAGGCTACTAGCAAGCTCTTGTGTGCCATCTGAACTCTTGTTTTGGGTTGGTGCATAGATTGTCTCTGCTTCTTCTCCTCTGTTTCCTTTCTTTTTCCTGTGGTGGTTAGTAAACAGTGGTGCATTATCTCGCGTCCCCCTTCTGTGACTGATTGTATTCGTCGTCTGACTGTATGCACCGAACCGTGGCGTCCGTACCGTGACAGTTTGGGACTAATTAATGTACCGTTACACCCCTAGTAATGACATAACTGAACCAGACTGGATTTTTGTCTCTTTAATTCATTTTCTTATCAGCAAACACAAATGTTGGCTTTTTTGCTACAACATTAGGCAGGTAGCTAAATAAGATTTGCTAGCGTTACCTAGTTAGTTCCCACGTCTCAGATTGGTTCTCAGTGGTAAAGAAAACGGGATTCTTCAAAACGTGCAAATGTACTGCATGCAAGATATATTTGGTTGGGCTGACATTTCCCTATCGCTTTCAGTTAGCACATTCACTAGACTGCCAGATTGAGGAAGTGTTCTAGGAATTCGTCAGTATGTTGAGTCAGCATGTTGATGCTTATGGGGACAGGAATTTCTGAACCTGAAAATTCCGGTTTGTAGATTGAGTTGGTGTGATGCAAATGTACAGAGGACAATAGGGAATGTGCTCCTGTTGTGTTGGGCAATGGAGCTTTGTTCAGAAATGCCGTCATATGATGGTGTTAGAGTTCATTTGAGTTCACGTTGCTGAACTCTGTGCCTCTCTCAGCTTCAACATCCTCCCAACATTAACAAAAAGACTGCATGAGTTCGAACTAATGCATGAATGCTTTCGGAGAGTCTTGCATGACTCATCTAATGGCTAGATCACAATTTCATACACTTATAGTCACAGCTAAATTGTCGATGTAACTGTTTGAAATAGAGTGCTCCTTCCTTATCATGGCCAAACCAAATATACTAATCAATTTAAATGTTTTATTATGGCATGGCAATTGTCAAGGAATTAATTTCACCTCTTCCAATGGTCTTCTGTGAATGTCCACCCCCAAAAAACATGAAATTGTCCAGCTAATTAGCACAATGGTTGGAATTGAAATGTGAAACAAATCCCAAGATAATGTTGCTTTAATTGCTCTTGATGATAATTAGGAGACTGAATTAAACCCTTGTGTATGTCAGTTCAGAGCAGGTGGTTTGAAATTATAGCTGCCGTCCACTGTGTGACACGGAAATTGTTCCCTACGTTTTGATTTCCGTTTGGCTGGAGGCGGCGATGGGGAACAGATCAAGACAAGGGCTCATTACTCTGACCGCTGGAAAATCACAGTGGGTAATGCAAGAGGTGGACATTTAAGACACAAGATTCAATACTTCATTGCTTTACATTTTGTCTGTTCTCACTACATTTGGGTATTACCAGTTAACACATGAGAGACTCAGCATGTTTGTGAACTCAGATGAACTCAAGGTTGGGTTACAATCCATTTAGCAGAAGAGTTGTAATGAACAAATCCAAACAATAGGCACAAACCGGGTCAGTAAAACAGTCCAACGGGCAGTCAAGGCAGAAATGATAATCCAGAAACGTACATCCAATAAACAGGCAGAAGATCATAACACGAGGCAAAACAACAATAGTCAAGTCAAGTCCACTTTATTTATATAGCGCTTTTTACAATGCAGATTGTTTCAAAGCAGCTTCACAGTGTTAAACAGGAAAATAATGAACAGAATTTGATTCGGCTGTACAGCCGCTCTGGAGAAAACAGTGATGTCATCAGCTCATTTCAATTATCATATATATTCAAGTAATGTAGTTGATATAATTTAGTTTAGTAATAAAATTTATTTGGATATTTATTTGAAAATTTAGTGTCCCCAACTGAGCAAGCCAGAGGCGACAGTGGCAAGGAACCGAAACTCTATCAGGTGTCCTAATGGAGAAAAATAAACCTTGGGAGAAACCAGGCTCAGTCGGGGTGCCAGTTCTCCTCTGGCCAATTAACAAACAGAGTATGACTATTATTTTGGCAGCCTTACAGGTCAGAAGTAATATTAGATCGGAATATTCGAAAGATCGGAGGCATCACGCCAGAGACGGGTTTATTGAACAATTATTAAATAGGAAACGATACCATGGGGAAACGCTCAGTGAGGCAGGTGAACAGGTGAACAGGCAATACATAAGCATATGAAAACAATATGTCATGGCATGTATTTTTTTAATCATTTTAATATGTTCCTTGAGGTTCACTTATGGGGCCCTATTTTAACTATCTGAGCGCATGGTCTGAAGCACATGGTGCAGGTGCACTTATGGTGTGTCTGAATCCACTTTTGCTAGTTTAACGACGGAAAAACAGTTGGCGCACCAGGCGCATGGTCCAAAAGGGTTGTCCCTAGTATTTTAATGAGTCATGGGTGTGTTTTGGGCGTAACGTGCAATAAACCAATCAGAGTCTCATCTCCCATTCCCTTTAAAAGCCAGTTGCGCTATTCGCGATTTACATGGCAGCATTTGCGAGCGTAAAGACTGAACGCTTCTCCAGAGAGGAATCCTTTTATTTTAATATTTAAAAATGTGTGTGTGCTGCTGCACGTCCCTGTGTGTAATAAGCAGAGTGTACGTGCGTTGTGCACCCGCCTACAGGCGCATATTACTAATGCACTCTTTTAAATAACACAAAAAAACAACTTGTGATGTCACATGGGCAAATACATTTGCATATGACAGCCTCCAGAACAAGACATCGACAAATATCTATACATCATCGCACTATAGGCCCCACCCACTGGCGTTCAGTTGCTTAAAGGATTAGTCCACTTTAAAATGAAAATTACCCCATGATTTATTCACCCTCAAGACATTCTAGGTGTGTATGACATTCTTCTTTCTGATGAACACAATCAGAGTTATATTAATAAATATCCTGACACTTCTAAGCTTTATAATGACAATGAACAGGGCTGACGAGCTCAAAATAGTGCATCATTAAAAGTGCTCCACACGGCTCCGGGGGTTAATAAAGGCCTTCTGAAGTGAATCAATGGGTTTTTGTAAAAAAAAAAATCCATATTTAACGTTACACGTCATAAAGTGAAATATCTAGCGTCCGCCAGACGTAGCGTAAGCGTTTTGAACTACGCACTATTGACTTTAGAGCAGGTTTGTGTTGGTCAATGGCACAGTCGTTTTCAGTTCCTCAAAATAGCAACGCTCCAACAATGCTCCTGAACACACCTGGTTTTCAGACCAGCACACCCATGGGTGAACAGATGCACCAGTGCATTTGCTATTTAAACAACGTGGAGCTGGACGTAAAAATGATAAAGAAATGAAACTAGCCCGACTGAAATAACACCTGGTCGCCCTGGTATGATAGAGCTCATAATGTTGATAAAGTTTTTTGCAAAAAAAAAAAAACGTGGAAAATCAATAATTTTCAACCCTCATTCTGACCCTCTGATATGATCCGTATTTAAGGCATGGCTCCTTTAAGGCTTGTCACGGTCACTGTTATGATTGGCTAACGTCATTGCATAGTAAACGGCCGCTCGCTATTGAACATGAGTTAGTGTTTTGAACACATTAAAATCCATATAAAACTGTCATTTACAGACAAAGCATTATGAAATCATTTACTTGCGGTTTGTGATGCAGCTGCTGTCAGATCCAATACAGTCGACTGCTTCCTCTGTCAGCAAAAGTTTCTTTGCGAACTCTCTTTTACACTGTGCCTCGTTTACAAAACAAAATGCTCCGAACAAACATATAATCCTCTGATGCAATTCAGGACGGCATTAAAATAAACCATCCACTTGTTTCTGATGCTGGTATCCTTCTGAAGTCTGTATAGAGACACAAAAAAAGCTGTTTAAACAAGGTCAATGTTCTTTCCCTTTTCCATTTGTCCTGTTGTCCGCAGACTCCAGTGAGTGTAGTGTGTCAGAAACTAAACACGCATCTGTATACTGTCTCAGTGTAGACAGCGTCACTGATTATAATTGCTTCTATTTACTCTTGACACAACTCTTACATTCAGTGAAGGCAAATGTCAGCTGTTAAAGGATTAGTTCACTTTCAAATTAAAATTACCCCATGATTTACTCACCCACTTTCTTTTTTCTGGTGAACACAATCAGAGTTATATTAATACATTTCCTGACGCTTCCAAGCTTTATAATGGCATAGATGGGGTCCATTGAGTTTGAAGCCCAAAAAAGTGCATCCATCATAAACGTACTCCACACGGGCCATATTTAAAACTTTATAAAGTAAAATATCTAGCTTCCGGCGGACCGCCTTCTGTATTCAACTTGCGAAGAAAGTGTGACACCTCTCGCAGTTCAAAACGCTTACGCTACGTCTGGCGGACGCTAGATATTTCACTTTATGACGTGTAACGTTAAATATGGTTTTTATTTTTTACAAAAACCCATTGATTCACTTCAGAAGGCCTTTATTAACCCCCGGAGCCGTGTGGAGCACTTTTAATGATGCACTATTTTGAGCTCGTCAGCCCTGTTCATTGTCATTATAAAGCTTAGAAGTGTCAGGATATTTATTAATATAACTCTGATTGTGTTCATCAGAAAGAAGAATGTCATACACGCCTAGAATGTCTTGAGGGTGAATAAATCATGGGGTAATTTTCATTTTAAAGTGGACTAATCCTTTAAGCAACTGAACGCCAGTGGGTGGGGCCTATAGTGCGATGATGTATAGATATTTGTCGATGTCTTGTTCTGGAGGCTGTCATATGCAAATGTATTTGCCCATGTGACATCACAAGTCCTGCAATATGTAAACGAGCCATTTTTTGGAGCCATTCAGAATGTTTTAATGGTGCAGAGACCTCTTATATGTCAAAAGCTCAAGGGAAATTTGATTTCTCATGTCATGACCCCTTTTAAACTACAGGAAGTATCAGTAGAAGGATTTTTTTTTTTTTTTTTAAGAAGGAATATAGTGATGCCAATATTTGGGAGAGGGCTTCCTCTGGTGGTTGGATGAGTGAGTCTCTGGCTGTGGCCTTATATCATAAAATATATTATAAAATATAAAATCTGATAATAAGTCACCTTGTGAAAATAAGTATAATTTAAACTGTTTTTTTTACCCACTTATGTGGGATTTAAATACATCTTTATATGTAATTTCATAATTACCTTTATTATTATGAATGTACTGACAAGCATTTATGGTAAACTAAAATATAGCTTTATGTAATTTCTATTGAAACTTGCATGTCATGTATTTAAATATATTTGTAATTACACAGTTTGTATGAATTTGCAATTTAGTACATTTAAAATATATTAACTATCAAAACACCACAGTTAAAACTATAATCATGTAGCCTACTTTACATGCGCTTTAGTATGTCAGTCAACACACCAAAATAAGTATTATTAAAACACAATGATTTCAAATGTACTTTAAAGTACAACTTTTAATTTGACATCATTACAAGGTGCACTTTTTAAAAGTCTACTTAAGTGTGAAACATGAAAGTGACTTTTTTAAGTACTCTTAATTTCATTAATATTATATTATCTGCAAATATGGATAGTTCCTGTCCTTGATTCTGATTGGTTGAGCCACGTTCAAAGCCGTTGTTAGTTGCTCTTCAAACATACACCTGTGACCGCATTACATAACTATTACCGCGTCACTGCAATAAATATTAAAATTTATATTTTTACGGACTAACCATTTTATAAAACCTATAAGCCCCATGAAGCTGTGGTCGTGCCTAATAACAGTTGTTCTAAATTCACTGTAAACCACGGTTTCATGGGCTTATTGCTTTAAGCACACTTCTTTTTCACCATGCTAAATACAAATAGGCGCTCTTCTAGTAATTTGGCTTGAAGTCATGCGCCTTAGATTCCTCATGTTACAAAGTCCAATGATACACAGCATTTGAAGATCAGCCATGTTGGCCATCTGCCACACTGAACACCTTTGGGATGAACTGGAGCGGTGAGCCAGAGCCCATCAACAACAATTAACATCAGAGCATCGTGTGTCTTGCTGAGCATTTCGTTTCAAAAGTATGTGCAGGGACAAATAGCATTAACGTCTCCCATTGATGCAATAATAGCTTCCACTCTTCTGGAAAGGTTTTTCACAAGATGCTACATCCATCTGCATGCGTGTCCTGTATTGTCCTAGTAGTGGGATATTGTGTCTCTCTGCTCTGAGGTGTTTGCCAGGAAATGCCCACTACTTTAATCTTTCCAGCAAGGTCAGAAACTCCGGCCGGAGAGCCAAATCCAGGACTAATCCAGTGGATTACTCAGGCTCTTATGGTCACTGAATAAGCCCGATTCCAATTGATTCCCAATGGGCCTCGAATAGTGAAATTTGACTGTTATTGTCTTTGATACTCGTTCTCTTGTCACTAGTTGGTTTTCTCTTGAGTCTTGAGTATATCTAAAGTTTCTTCCTTCTGATTATTGGCACAGAATATTCAATTATGTCCTACAAATACAAATGAACTACCACAAAGTAAAACCATGGTAATTCACAGGAGATATTTCTCCATTATTTCCTTGTCAAACCTGTTATTCACACACACAGAAGTCAAACAAAGGACATTTTTTAACAAGGTTGTCTTGTAGGTCTTTTCCTAGTAAACACGTTCATAGACCACTTCTGTCAAGCTCCAAAAAGGATATAATAACAGATTTAGAAAAAATATTATCCATGAATTACAGCTTTAATATGCTTTCATAGATTTAGAATATAGCGCACAGATCATATGGACTATTTTTATGGTGCATTTGTGTCTTTTTACCTGTGTTTCTCCTGTGTTTAATGACAAATACCTCATGAAAGTCTCCTTGAGGCAGGATTGAAATGGCATCTCTTATCGGGTGCTGTGCAGTAATTTCTCATAGGATCCAGCAGGGGTCAGTCAATGCATTTCTATGCAAGAAGATTTTCAACTGTGATCATAGTGCCTCTGCAAGCTTTAATGTTAAATGGTGTTCACTGAAGTACTGAAAGTCAGCACTATTTACTTTCTTAAGGCAAGACACTACTGGCACTACTAACCATCATCGTTTTTTCATGCACTTGTAAATTTTAAGATTTTGGGCTATTTTGAAATCAACAAATTCATAACATCTTTTTTTATTTTTCAAACTGTTGAAAACATCCAAAGTACACACTTAAAAGGATAGTTCACCCCCCCCAAAAAATGTGTAATTTGCTCACCCTCCAAACCTGTATGAGTTTCTTTCTACTGCTGAACACAAAAAAAGATATTTTGAAGAATGTTGGAAACCAAACAGTTGATGGGCCATAGTATTTGTTTTCCCATACTATGGAAGTCAATGGGACCCATTTAGAGTACATACGCCAAATTCTAACATCGCCAACAAATTGTAATTTTGACCTCGCCAGCTACTAGCCTGACATGCATCACACAGCGTTTTTAGTCGTTTTTGTGGATTCACGAGAACGGGATAGTTTTGACAATGGTGTCCTCTGTACGTGAAACCTTTCAAAAACGCAAAGGAAAAACTTTTCTGTTTTAAGTACATTGTTGTCATGTAAACTTACCCTTACTCTTGATTTATGAGCAGTATCACACGAGTAGCCGTGCGATATGGCTGTATATCAGCACGGCTGTGATTCGGCCGTAGGCCATATCGCACGGCTACTCGTGTAATATTGCGTTTGTACAACAGTTCGACAGCACAATTGTGTAAATAAACAAGAAACAACAGCGGAGTGTCTTTGAGAACACACTACTTCCTTCCGCCACGGATTCAAATCTCAAGTTGACAGTTTGACAGTCGAGGCCAAGCCTCCGTTACTAATTCAGAAACGTCACTTTAGAGCGAGTAACGAAGGAACATTGAGTCGCTTCATTTAAGCTTATTGTTTTATGTAGAGTATTATGGCATTATGATAGAGAGAGAGAGATAGACTAAACGAGTGTATTACCTACATCTGATATAGCATTCATTCTTCAGGTCAATGTCCATAATATCCATTATAAAAAATCAGTTTCAATGCTATCTTCATCTGTATTAAAAGATTTCCCAAGACAGCGCTAAAACAACTTCCTTGTTTACAACCAGTCACTCAAAAAGACAGTCTTTGCCGCCATCTAGTGGTGTAATAATGTAACTGTCACTGAATTCGAAATTACAATCACTGACGGACCCTTTTTCAATACCAAATACGGCATATTATTTATATAAAATAATATTTATTGAATAATAATATTTAAATGAACAACAAAAGCCATTATAAAAGACAATAGGAAATAAACACATGCAAACGTACAAAAGCAGCGCTCTAGTAGGCCATACAGGATTTAAGATAAACAGCCTAATGTTAAATATAAAGTTATCACACTTAGGCCGCATTTACACTGCAGATCTTGATGCACAATTCCGATTTGGTGACTATATACGATTTTTTTGACGACCCGCTTACATCATCTTTTAAAAGCGACCCGTATTTGCATTTACACTATACACTGACGAAACAGCCCAAGACGTTCTGACCCGGAAAAGGAAGTAAGCCATTAGTGTCTTGTGATTGCAGTTCGTGTCCACGTCATTTGCCTCCATCCCTTTTTCAATGACGTACGACTCGCATTTAATGGGGAATATCCGATTTGACCGCTTACATGGCAGACGCAAATGCACGGATTTATTACCACATATGAGTGAGGCCTGAATCCGATCTGAGGATATCGGAATTCATGCGGTTTTTACCTGCTTACGTGTTCACATGTCATATCCGATCTGTGCCTAATGAGAGGGAAAAATCGGAATTGGGTCACTTGAACCATGCAGTGTAAATGGGGTAACAAGTAATAGATTAATAATTTTATTTACACTAAATGAATTATATCTCATGTTTAACCGCTATCTACATACAGTAAGAGCCAGCGGCAAACATTCTACATTCTCATTCTCGCCTTTAACTACAAAACTACAATCCGTCTTAAAACTACAATCTGTGACACAACAGTAGTATTTGTAAAATTATGGAGGTTCATCTGCCATGACGCTCTCTGAGAAATGTTGCAAGTGAAGTGATACAAACTGTGAAACGGTTAGAGCGCTGATACTGTTAGAATATAGCATGGCTCTCAGCCAATCAGATTCGAGAACCAGAAAGAACTGTTGTATAAAATAATATAAAATCTAATATCATAATAGAAGTGAATGTTGTGAACTGCATTATATTATAACAGTACAGCACAAAAGAGATCAATTTGTTGTGGCGCAAACTTTAAACCCTTTCATAAGCCATTCCTGACACATCCGGTTAACCCTCGTCTGTTTATGTGTGTGGTTTTTAATGTTGAGCTGCATGGCACATGCGGTGGGTCGATGCTGGATTCGGTCTGTGTGAGGGCGTTCATGACAGAGCTGGTCCTCGTTCCCACAGCCACATTCCAGTGTTCCCGACACTGCCTTGAGAAACAATACAAGGAAAAACAACATTCCACAAATAGCTATGCTTGTAGCAGTGCCGCTATGATAACAAGGCAAAAATCACATTCACAAGGCAGTTTGAGAGCATGCATTTGGTCGAGTTGAGGAATCCTGCAACCTTCAATACAAGCAGACCTATTGTGTTCTTATTAGTAGTGTTTGCTAAGTCAGGATTTTAACAAACCTTTAACCTCAAGTATTAATTTGATGCATAACTCATCCTGCACAGTTTGAATCTCAAATCATGTGCCTTGTTGAGGAGTTTAAAATCGGCATGAAATTGAAGTTGCAATAGTTTTTTCTCCCCTATTGTGTATATATCAGCGAAAAAGCTGCTGGTACAAGAACAAATGTGGGGTGGGACTTGATTTTGTCCATCAGGAATTGATTGGATGGTTGAAGGCTTGCTATTGGTGGGACTCATGTGAGTGACAGGTTGCCCCGCCCTCACGCCAGTAAACACATCATCAGAGAAGAGAAGAAAAGAGATGCAAGAGGGAGGGGAAATTGTTTTGATTAAAGATTAGGACACATGAATTAAAAAAATCATGGTGACTTCAAATGCACAATATTCACTTTGTGAGAGATAAAACCGGATACATGAGACAACCTGAGGCTAGAAGACTTGAGGGGCTTTTGCAACTATTTGCAGAAGTAGGCTCCTCGCTTTTTGTCATGTTCGCGCGCTAAATTTTAGATTTAGGAACGCCTTTTTTATGGCGACTAAATTAGCTCCTACTTCAGAGTAGGGTCTAACCCAGCACAGTAGGAACTAGCAGTGACGTAAGTGTACGTTGATTGTCCGAACACATGCCATACGAAACACCTGGCATTTTTAAAAAGCAGTGTAAACACACAGTTTACATATACTTACTCCAGAAACTAACAAACAGAAAGCTAATGTTAACGGCAGTGTTGGGGGTAACACATTACAAGTAACTTGAGTGATGTAATCAGATTACTTTTTTCAAGTAACTAGTAAAGTAACACATTACTTAAATTTACAACAAAGTTATTTTGTTTTCCCATTTATTGACTGACACTTCAGTCCCCATGAGAGAAATTGTAAGTGTGTTGTGTATGCTGTGTGCGAACTTGACTAAATGTGAGCATGCATTTACTCATCTCACTTGCACAAATACAGAATCAGTATTCCTCAATATGATTAAAAACTGTGAAATACAAACTCAGAATATTACGCAACGCTCCAACAATGCTCCTGAACACACCTGGCTTTTAGTCCAGGTGAACAGGCCATGGGTGAACAGATGTGCCAGTGCATTTGCTATTTAAACAACGTGGAGCTGGACGTGAAAATGATCACTGCGTCAGGCTGAAACTAGCAAAAAACACTTGCGTCGCGCCTGGCATCGCATTGCGCCGGGTGTATGATAGAGCCCTTAGTGTGAAAGGGCCTTTACATTTGCCAAAAAATAGAATAACTTTAACAGAATTAGTTACTTTTTAGGGAGTAACGCAATATTGTAATGCCTTACTTTTAAAAGTAACTTTCCCAACACTGGTTAACGGCATTTACCATTAGTTATCACGAAACAGTTATCACGAAACCCACGACACACAACAAAAACACAGCTCCGTCCTCCGTTCCCTAATTGTTGGCGCTGTTAAATGTCGTGCTTAAATGTTGTCGCTGTCGGCCGGCTTGTGTCACTTCAGAGTTCTTAGACTGGCAGTGTGAATACAACCAGGAAAATTACCCTAAGGGAAAATTTAGTTTTCGGGGGACCGCCCTGGTGGCTAGTTGCTATAGCTGAGTTCCTAGAACTACACGGTGCGGAAGACCCTTTGAATGTGGATTTATGATGGGCCACATAGTATTACCATAGACTGTAAAAAAATATGGACGTAGTGTCCGTGACGTCACCCATAGGATTCTGAAGAGCAGTTTTGAAGCGTAAAGTAGGGTCGAGCTGGCCATTGCCATCTTAGCAGCGCATCATTGCGCGTCATTCCCGGATAACAGAAAATGGGCAAAGAGGCAGGACGTGGGCGGAGCTGAGGTGACAAGATGACTAACAGACAGCAGATAAATGGCTGTCCACCTGTCACTCAAAGTGGCCACGCCCTTCCTTAATTATGCAGAACTTTAAGGCTTTATATAATCTAAATGAATGAGCTATAAAAAAAATCACCCCCCTCACAGTTGTCATGAAGGGCAAAATTAGATATATAAACCAAAACCACAATTTGTAGCAGGCTGTAAACATGTTTTTTTTCTGCTGTAAAGTTGGGCATTTTAACATGGGGCTCAATGAGTTTCTGCTCCCTTCTGGAGCCTGTCCCTAGTGGCCAGTCGATGAATTGCAGTTTAACTCACTTCCGTATTGGGTTCAAGAGAAACTGGGAGAGGTTGCCGCTTCAGTATTACACAGAACACACCACAAACCACCTAGTGTTGGGGCGGCAAGATTTGCACAATCAAGCTCTAGTCACATTCTTTTCAGAAATGGTTAGCATAATCTGGAATATTGCACATACAGTGATATTTACTGTACAGTACATGCATTTTACGTAAGAGCAATACGCACTTTTCAACAAATCATGTCACTTTGACATTTACATAATATTTACATAAACATCAGACTTCCAGCCCACACATCCAGGCATCTAATTTGCATGTTGCATGAATTGCGTAATTCTTTACCGCATCATGAAAGTTCCCTGATTGTAAGACTGACCTGCCGTCCAGAAACAAGGATTTCTTGTCTCAATATAATTGATGTATGTAGGTCAGCTGGCCTTCTTCATATGCATCTCAACAGAGGACACATTGTTAGACCTGGACACAGTGGTGAAATCAGTTAAACCAGGCAGGAACGCTCTCTAGCCCTCATAAAAAAACTGTGCTTAAATGTGTAAACTTGTACTGTACGTCAAACTCAAAAAGTATATATTTTTTTAAAAACTGTACTTGCCGAAAATATAATGTTAATGAAAGAAAATGTCACTTATTCGATATTACATTTGAAGTTAACATATTTGAGGGGCCGTTTACACGTCATCGTTTTCAACAAAAACTGAAAACGTTTTATGCGTTTTGGCTGTTCATTTACATGACAAAAGCGTTTTGGTGGCCTGAAAACTTTTGATAACAGGTTGAAACAAGTTTTTGAAAACGATACAATACCGTAAACTACAAAAATGTGAATGCGTATGTGTATTAGGCCTACGTGTTCAGTGGCATCGCCATCTACTGGCCTGGCATGAGTAATACAGCGCTTTTAGTCGTTTTCGTGGATGCGTGTGAACAGGGATCGTTTTGACAACCCTTTTTTTAGTACATTGTTGTTGTGTAAATGCACGTCGTTAAGCACGTGTAAAGTACTTGATTGTAATTTACTGATTATATTAACTGTAGTGTGTCATTCAATATTACGTTTGAAGTTTAAATATTTGAGATGTACTAAATTGCTACTTCATCATGACATTAAGTATTTTAGTTTATCAAACCATTTAGTATGTCAAAACATTTGGCAGTTTAACTATATTTCAAAGGCAACAGAAGTAATTTTGAAATTAGACATAAAGATGTGCTTGAGTCCTGAATTGGGTCAAAGAAGCAGCCTAATTGCATTTAATAAATTTAAACTACAATACATTTTTATTTAATTGCAAATTGCGACAGATGTCTTAGTTACCATGGACTTTTGTTTTCATTCATTCTCATGTGTTCCTTTGTTTGATTTTCCCACCACTCCTTTGTTACCATGGTCACCGTCATTATGAGTTTGTTTGGTTCAGCTGTGTTCAATGAATCATCTTGTTTGAGTTCCTATTTAAGTTGTAACCTCACATTAAGCCGGGTGCGCACTGTGCGATTTTGGCCACGATTTGGCTGTCTGAGACAAATTTTGCAAATCCTAAAAGAGTCCTCTGAGTCTTTGATCGTTAGTTTGACATGTTCACCGGCAGCCGATTAATGACCGCTGCGATCAAATTTTACCTCAGACGAAATTCTGGCAGTGTCAGAAGATTTGGCGCACAGTCCTGCAGTGTGACTTCTCCTCCGACGGCCGTCAAATTATCTTCGTTTTTCAAGACAAACTATGACCAAAATGAGCGCTAGAGATTTCTTTGTAGCCACCATTTCAATCCCACGTGTAATGCAGCTCACTGTCACCGAACGTGTCATTCATTGATGATCCAAAACTCCGGACGAGTTTTCTTGCGTGCGTCCGTTTTTAGCGCGCCTTGAATATCGTACAGTCTGACATTAATGACAACTTCGATCTTACAGTGTGACATGGCTTACAGCGGGGATCATGTTCGTACAGTCTGACAAGGAACAATCGGAAAGGACTATTATAAATCGCACAGTGTGCACCCAGCTTTAGGGATGGGCAAATGAAGCCTGAGGCTTTCCCCTGATTGTTTTGGGAAAAAATTGGAAGCATCAGGAGTGTTTGGAAGCAAAAAATTGGAAGCAACAGTGCCATCTTGTGGCAGGTCAAATTTATAGCAGCCATAAACCCGAGTGCGTAGCGTCGTTGTTTTCTCTATTAAGCACAAATAAAAACCTGACAATGCTAAATGTTCAGTTTTCTGATAATATAATTCACATATTAAAGTGTGGCAATAAATTAAATTTAACAATTATAATTATAATAATACCAACAGAGTTGTTTGATGCAAGTAAATGGTGCTATAATTATTTTATGGTTTTTATACTGTTTATATGGCAAAATATATGATCATGTAATATAGGCTATAGACGCCCTGCCAGGACTTCACCTCCGCCCTCGGATGCCCTCGTTCCATCTCAGCACGTCAACCTGTCGGCTCCACCTTGGCTCCTCTCATCTTCGTCTCTGCGTGGACTGTCGGCTTGGTCAAGCTCTGGTTCTGCGGTAGTGGACTTCCTCATGCACCATCCGAGTCTCGTCATCCCACCATCACCATCCCTTCAGCTAATCGTCCTGCCATTACCATCCTTTCGCCACATCCTCGTCCTCCTCCATCCCTCCATCCGCCATCACTCTGCTACAGCGCGAGGACACGCCTTGCCGGGAGGGAGCGTTCTGTCATAGTTATGTTCAGTTTGTCTTAGTTATTATGGACTTTTGTTTTCATTAATTCTCATGTGTTCCTTTGTTTGATTTTTCCTGCCGCTCCTTTGTTACCATGGTCATTATGAGTTTGTTTGGTTCAGCTGTGTTCAATTAATCATCTTGTTTGAGCTCTTAAGTTGTACCCTCACGTTCATTCTCTGTCCGGTCACGTTAACGTTATGGTGTGTGTTTGTCTTCTTTATATGGATCGCTACCTATTGGATTGTTATAAGTAAAGTTACCTGTTTACCGGTCGCACCCGTTACACAAATAACATGCAATTAAGTGTCTGAAAAAATTACATTCACTTCACACTTAAGTATATTTGTGGGGATCTAATCGCACTTTTATTTTTAAACAAAAACTAAAGATAATCCACAATGACAGCATTGTTTTAAAGTGTTTTTTTTTTTTTTTACTCTTTTTATGCTTCCAACATGTATTTCTTTTTCACAATTGAGGGAGTACTTACCAAAACAGAGGCTTTTCCTTGATTCCCAGAGTTTCTGTTCTTGAAAGCACTTAGGGATAAAGAGTTCCCCTTCATCACTCCACTTCGTCTCTGTTTATTATGAAACACAATACTTCTCTCATTTCATCATGCATGAGTGTCTGTCCACAAAGAAGACTTTAGATTTGATCTCAAGTGGCTCATACCAACATGATTATTTAGCATATGTGCTTATGAAATTGGCTAGAAGTAGGCCTATATTAGCTAAATTACAATAAACAAGAAATAAAAATGCACAAGTTTCCAATTACATGTTATATAATATGTGGTAACAGGTGTGGTGTGTTGCCTCACATTGTTCTGTCTTTGTGACTAAAATCTTAGATAAAGAAACCGTTTTCACTACTAAACCTTCTAGTTTCTACACCCTTCTTTTATTAGCATGAATTATATTAATGATACCTTTGTTGTATTTAGCTTATATAATGTGGCCATAGTACTGTCCTAACTTCATGAGAGCACACTACACTTGTTTTAATGGCTGGTCAGGTGTTATCTCTCTTATTTTGCTATCGGCTCAGGGCCACACACACACACACACACACGTTCAGGGTTGTTCTCTGTCTGTGTTCGTCATTCTCCCTGCCCCCACCGAAACACACACACACACACACACACACTCACAGCCAGCACAGGGTGTGGATGGTGAAACTCAATACTGCGGCTTTGTCTCAAACCCTAGTGAGCTGCCTACCTAGTCAGCACATAAAGGGCACACATGCTCCCAATGTGAACATACACTGGCCATTTTAAACCCCTCAAACAATGTTTGTGCTCATTACAATAAGAACTTGTTAGTTGCTGAAGTCAGAATTATAAGCCATAAGCTTATAAGCCATCTGTCATAAAGAGTTGAATGTGTGACGCACGATTTAAAGTTGAAGTCGGCATGAAACGTAAGTTGTGATAGTTTTTTCTTCTCTATTGTAATGTGTAGTGAAATGGCGAATGAGAACAAATGTATTGATTTTGTCCGTGGGGATTTGATTGGTCGGGTGGATGGTTGTGGTTTGCTATTGGTCGATCTCATGTGAGTGACAGGTAGCCCCGCCCTCGTGCCAGTAAACACATCATCAGAGAAGAGATGCAAGAGGGAAAGGAAATATGATAATATATGATATATGAGATCAAGTGTTTGTTTTAAAACAAACTTTTAGTGGAAATTATGGAAAGAGCATTTATGATGTAACACAAAAGTAGGCTATATAAACTCATTAGTCAGTTCATGTTAAATGTATTATTATTATTTTTTACCAGAGTAGTTTTAATTAGGCTATGATTGTGTCTTATATAACTTAATTCATTTTAAGTTATCTTGGAAGTTTTTGAGGCTTACCCTGTTGTGGAAAGGTGAATTATTCAAGCGTGCTATAGTGTTTTTGGGGACTTTTCTAGGATCACACAAGCTGTTGGTGTAGGCAACAATTATGGCAAATTTTGCTGTTTAAAAGTTACCCTAATGTGTGAAATTGACAAATAAAAGCTTCCTAGATATTTCAGACCTGTCCATAAAACTGGCTTCTCAGATTTGAGATGCATTCATCATTGGTAATCTAATAAATGTGGGCCCTGTGCGGTGGCTTGCTTTATTATTGACTCACTGCTCCTACGGTCGAGTGAGTGAGTGAGCGAGCTGTGCTGTGAGACGCGGCCCGTGTGGGAAGCGCGGTGGCGCGTTTGTGCTCTCGGTCTCGGGTGCGCGCTCGGGATTGGCCCGTTACGGTTAAAGACACTCCCCTGATCACGGACGAACACCCTTCCTCAACCGCAATCCTTCCGGTGTTATGTAAAATCCCCGACTCTGTTCTCGAAAGTTGACGCTAAAGTTGAGTTGTAGTTGTAAACCGAGCCATTTTGAACTTTCCGTTGATTTATTTACGGTATTGAGTGACCAAAGAGCTCGCGATGGTGCTGAAATCTGAAGACGGAGTCGGTGAGTGTCGATCGACAGCTGTTACTTTTACCAAACTTGTTTATCGTAAACAGCACGCGTTATTGAGTGTGTGTGTGTGTGTGTGATATAAACTAAAATTTCAATTGACATATTCAGCTCTTGACTCCTTGAGAAGTTGATAGTAATGTGTTTTCCCAGTAGTATAACGTCAAAACATTATTTTTTTTTTTTTAAATAAATGGTTACACTTTATTTTAAGGTGATGTAGTTACATTGTACTTACTCAAATACTGATTAATATTAATTAACTACATGTACATACTATAGAGTTACAGTTAGGGCTTGGTTTAGGGTTAGTTACTTGTAATTATGCATCATTTACTGTTATTAAGTACATCTAGTGACATGTGACTACATCACCTTAATATAAAGTGCTGCCAAATAAATAAATGCATATGGTCTTGTTTCTACAGTTCTCATGCGCCATTTACTGACAAAACATGTGCCCATAAATAAACACCAAAAATGTATCTTCCTACTTTGAGGATAAACAGAAACTATTTGTAGGCTGTTATGCTGAAATAGGTCTCTTTTGACAACAATATCCTCATGTGAACTGTCCATCATCTCTTCTTTTGTAGTGTATGCAGTTATGAATTATTCACGGTGAATGAAAGGCCTCATTGGTTTTGACGAGAGATTGTGTTTTATTGTTCCTTGATCCTCTTATTTACGAATGTGCAAATGTTAATATGCTTTGCGTTATGAAGAGTGTTTTTGCAGTTCAGTGTCTGAAAACTGGGTTTGTCCTCACTTTAAGTCCTGCATTGACTGTTTAATTCGTCCGTCTTCCTATTCAAACAGGCTGCGACTTGTCTCAACTAACTCATGCATTCAGAGCAAGAATCCACACATGCTATTTTCACATATCATGAAGTTTCCTGGACGTTCAGCAGTCGTATTGTAACATGTTGTAGTCCTGTGTGTGTTTGTAACACTTGTTGTCTATTGCGGAGGAATGCGGTTCAGCTGTCTGGGTTCAGTGAGGGGGTTGGGATGTTTTCTGTGGGAATGCTGAGAGCTCAATGTGACAGACTTTTGACTATTGAGTATCGACTCTGCAACTTATTTTGGCCAAGAGCCACCTACAAAAGAAGAAACCATTTTGAGCAGAATCGATTTTGGACACAGAACACAAAGCACAGCATTGTAAAAAATGCTGGGTTGTTTCAACCCATGTTTGGGTCAAATATGGACCCAACCGTTAGGTTTGAAAATTTAATTAAAACTATTAAACCAACAGTTGTGTTTGTCCATATTTGACCCAAACATGGGTTGACATGGGTCATTTTTTGGAGTGTGCTTACTTGCCTGTAAGTGCCTCAAACAACACTGTATAAACTGAATACTCAAAATATTTTAAAGTGACATTTCACGTCAGCGCTGACTGTACTTTATCCCATTTATAACATGTCTGCGTTCTAAATAAACACCCACATGTACATGAAATACTGATTGGTGTTTATATTAATCTGTTTAAAATACAATGGTTAGGTTAACAGCTCATCAGTTAAAGGGATAGTTCACCCAAAAATGAAAATGACCCCATGATTTACTCCCCCTCAAGCCATCCTAGGTGTATATGACTTTCTTCTTTCAGACGAACACAATCAGAGTTATATTAATAAATGTCAATGGGTTTGTGTAAGAAAAATATCCAAAAAAAGGAAAAAGCGCAACTGGCGCGACGATGATGTCAGACGTAGTGTAAGCGTTTTATACTGAGAGAGGCGTCACACTTTCTGCGTAAGTTAAATACGGAAGGCGGTCCGCCGGAAGCTAGATATTTCACTTCAGAAAGTTTTAAATATGGATATTTTTCTTAGAAAACCCCATCGATTCGCTTCACAAGGACTTTATTAACCCCCGGAGCCGCGTGGAGCACTTTTATAATGGATGGATGCCATTTACTGCCATTATATCTTGGATTATCCAGGATATCTTTTTTATATAACTCTGATTGTATTCGTCTGAAAGAAGAATGTAATATACACCTAGGATGGCTTGAGGGTGAGTAAATATGGAATAATAAGTATCCCTTTAATGTATTTAAAACTTAGCAAATTTTGGTTAACATGCACTGTAAAAAATGCTGGGCTGTTTCAACCCAAATTTGGGTCAAATATGGACAACCCCAGCTGTTGGATTTGTCCATATTTGACCCAAAATTGGGTTGAAACAACCCAGCATTTAATCACACATTTTAAGTTTAGCCTGTTAAAAAGTATGCTGTGCTGTTGTGCACTTTCCCATAGTAAGGGTGTGGACCATCTAACCGGCCTTCTGAGGAAGAGCCCTGACAGGAAATGTCACCTGACACTGAACTCTGACAGGAAGAAGCAACCATCTCACTGCCCTTTAAAACTCTGCAGTGCAGCTAAGGATCTTGGGAAATGCAGTGCAGTGACCTGTCTGAGTTGAGCTGCTGTGTAAAATAGGATGTTATTGATTTATTATTTTTTTTCTCAGCTCTGCTTAGTTTCCTGTCTGTCTGCTGTTGGTTATGTGACCGCTGTGGTCACGTGACTTCCTGACTTGCGTGCTTCAGGCGCTGTTTTATACCATGTGAAGAGCATGTGGGATGTTGACCGTGTGCCTGTGTTCACACCGTCAGTAGATGCAGAGATCGACAATAGAGATGTTTTTACTGGTACCATGGGTAGCATCTGTGACATGCTGCTGATGATCACGGACAATAATATCAACCCTTTATCCCTCAGTTTATATAGTCAAGTAAAAGTTGTTTACAGTAAGCAATTACAGTAGAAATCTGTGGGCAAGACATTGCATCAGAAAAACACAGTGCATTAAGCAAAGTCCACCCACGGGAATTACACCTGTAGTGCATGACTAGAAGTTAATCCACTTGACTTTATTATCTTGAGTGCTTTAACAAGTCTACAAGTTCTTATGCCCTATAGAGTACATTACTACCAAATGTGCTTGTTTTTATAAGCACGTCACATCATGTTTTGGAAACAAATGTTAGTTCGATTGTGTTGGGGTCAAATAAGACGTCCATTGGTTTTCATGCAGGAAAAAAATGCAAAGGTAACAGAAAACAAACAGGAAACCTTTATTGTAGCTTGCTAAAGACTAAAATATGAAATGCATGAGAACACACAAGAAATACATGAAATTTAAGACTCGTTTGCTTGAAACTTAAGACTTGTCTTCTCAATAATCCATTGAGAATTCACCTGTTCACGTCATGGTTTCTTCATTTATTTGAGTTTCACAGTGAAAGGATTCTTTGTTAGTTTTTTTGTAACTCAGTTCCTAGACTGTTGCGGTGCTGAAAACAAGTGTGAGAAGCCCATTTTACCTTTTACAAGGGTTTGAAAACCAGACATAACAAAATGACAGGGGTTATTTTCAGTACTGAAGGCAATAAATACTACTTACACGAAGTACGAATAATGTTAAATACTAGACTATTATACAGGTGCTGGTCATATAATTAGAATATCATCAAAAAGTTGATTTATTTCACTAATTCCATTCAAAAAGTGAAACTTGTATATTATATTCATTTATTACACACAGACTGATATATTTCAAATGTTTATTTCTTTTAATTTTGATGATTATAACTGACAACTAAGGAAAATCCCAAATTCAGTTTCTCAGAAAATATGAATATTGTGAAAAGGTTCAATATTGAAGTTAATTAACTCAAAACACCTGCAAAGGCCTTTAAATGGTCTCTCAGTCTAGTTCTGTAGGCTACACAATCATGGGGAAGACTGCCGACTTGACAGTTGTCCAAAACACGACCATTGACACCTTGCACAAGGAGGGCAAGACACATTGCAAAAGAGGCCATTGCAAAAGAGGCTGGCTGTTCACATAGCTCTGTGTCCAAGCACATTAATAGAGAGGCGAAGGGAAAAAAAAGATGTTGTAGAAAAAAGTGTACAAGCAATAGGGATAACCGCACCCTGGAGAGGATTGTGAAACAAAACCCATTCAAAAATGTGGGGGAGATTCACAAAGAGTGGACTGCAGCTGGAGTCAGTGCTTCAAGAACCACTACGCACAGACGTATGCAAGACATGGGTTTCAGCTGCCGCATTCCTTGTGTCAAGCCACTCTTGAACAACAGACAGCGTCAGAAGCGTCTCGCCTGGGCTAAAGACAAAAAGGACTGGACTGCTGCTGAGTGGTCCAAAGTTATTTTCTCTGATGAAAGTAAATTTTGCATTTCCTTTGGAAATCAGGGTCCCAGAGTCTGGAGGAAGAGAGGAGAGGCACACAATCCACGTTGCTTGAGGTCCAGTATAAAGTTTCCACAGTCAGTGATGGTTTGGGGTGCCATGTCATCTGCTGGTGTTGGTCCACTGTGTTTTCTGAGGTCCAAGGTCAACGCAGCCATATACCAGGAAGTTTTAGAGCACTTCATGCTTCCTGCTGCTGACCAACTTTATGGAGATGCAGATTTCATTTTCCAACAGGACTTGGCACCTGCACACAGTGCCAAAGCAACCAGTACCTGGTTTAAGGACCATGTATTGTGAAGAGGAAGATGCGATATGACAGACCCACCAATGCAGAAGAGCTGAAGGCCACTATCAGAGCAACCTGGGCTCTCATAACACCTGAGCAGTGCCACAGACTGATGGACTCCATGGCACGCCGCATTGCTGCAGTAATTCAGGCAAAAGGAGCCCCAACTAAGTATTGAGTGCTGTACATGCTCATACTTTTCATGTTCATACTTTTTAGTTGGCCAAGATTTCTAAAAATCCTTTCTTTGTATTGGTCTTAAGTAATATTCTAATTTTCTGAGATATTGAATTTGGGATTTTCCTTAGTTGTCAGTTATAATAATCAAAATTAAAAGAAATAAACATTTGAAATATATCAGTCTGTGTGTAATGAATGAATATAATATACAAGTTTCACTTTTTGAATGGAATTAGTGAAATAAATCAACTTTTTGATGATATTCTAATTATATGACCAGCACCTGTACTTAGGTGTAGTTATTTGCACCTTAGTGGGCAAATAGTCATTAAGTAGACACAATGGAAAAAAAACACATAGGTGGAGATTTTTTTAATGTATTTTATATTTTAACCCCTTAACCTCAACACCTTGACTTTTTGAGAATAGATGTGAAAATGCACTATCCAAACTTAACTTAAATGGTTGTAATTATTGCTAAAGGGAAAGCGCTTCAAAAAAATGAAAGTTTGAAAAAGTTATGGTTTAAATTGACTGTAAATTAAATGTACTGTACTAAACATTTTTTATTTTACAATATCATTTTTACTCTAAAATTTCTATAAAATCAAAGCCATATTTTTAACCAAGTTGTGTTCCAAATTTGAAGTTGATATTAAAAAAAAAAAGTAAGTTCCTATGAGATTTTGTTTAGGTGCTTTAACCAAATATAGCCACCGGTGTCACCCACATTTCATTGATTTAAACTTTTTTTTGATGCCACAAATTAATACATTTCTGTCCAATATCAGTTCTTTTACAAAATAGCCACTAAATATGGAACCTTGAGACTCAGACCTTTCCAACGATGTGTTTTGTCAAGATTGGAAAAGGTTTTGATTTATAAAGTTTTTGTAATATGAAACCTGACACCGCCCACTAGGGGAGGAGCCCGCTAAAAGAATTTAGAGTACCGTTTCCATGGTAACGCAACATCCAATTTAAACATGTTTTCACAGGATTCATTTTGAGTTCATAAGCTTTTGAATGATACCTCATTTTTGATGATTACTAAAATATTTGATATTTGCTGCGTAATATCATTGCGCCGCTGCACCCATGGTACGGCAGCAAAGTTCCTGGATTATTACGCAGGAAAGAGAGTATAGTTCGTAGCCATATCGGTCTAGAAAATTGCAACTTTTCATTTTCCATCGGTCTTAGTACACGATGTAACTATACACATCACAACATGTTAATAGGAAAATGTTGGCGTTATTTTGTCATTTATTGAGCAGTAGGCTAGCTGGAGCCGGTTACCTCCAGTCTTTGTGCTAAGCTAGGCTAGCGGTGGGTGCGTCAGACAGAGTTATGGCACGCACGGAGATGAGAATGGTATGTATGGACTTATCTAACTCTGGGGGATACAGTGAATAAGCTAAAGTCCCAAAATGAAACACTATTCTATACTATACTTTTTCTAGTTTTCTTGCAAATTATTTTGTAGTATGTGTGATTAATATTAGTAATGTCACTGTCAGCGCACTAAGGTTTAAAAAAAAAAAAAAAGCAATTTGGTCCGCACATGGTTACATTTTTCCCCATCCGGCCCTCAACCTAAAATAAGTTTTACACCCCTGCATTAAAGGGATAGTTCACCCAAAAATGTAAATTTCTGTCATTAATTCCTCACCCTCATGTCGTTCCAAACCCGTAAGACCTTCGTTCATCTTCTGAACACAAATGAAGATATTTCTGATGAAAATCCAAGAGCTCTCTGACTCCTCCATAGACAACAATTTAATGAACACTTTCAGAAAGGTAGTAAAGACATTGTCAAAATAGTGCATGTGACTTCAGTGCAGGGCTCGACATTAAGCCTGTTCACGTGCTGTTCATCTGTTATTCATTTTTTTTGTGTGTGTGTGTGTTGTAAATATAATTTATTCTGAAGCAATATTCTCACCAGTGTTCAATCATCTTTGACATATTTAAATCTGCATATTTGTGATATTTGTACCTTTTATAAGGGCATTTTTTCCCTTATCTTATTAAATATAGGCTATGCTTCAGCTTTCATTTTATATTCTTAAATTTGATCAATAAATGAACTAGAATAAGACACTATTGGGCTGTTACCAATCAAATTAAATAATGTAGACTGAAAAATTACAACTGCATTAAATAGTGTTATGAGATTGTTTGTTTTAAATATGTTTTGAATATAAAAATAAGAAATGTTGGAAAGAATGTTTAAACATGAAACTAAACCACCAGTAGGTGGCGGCGTGTGATCGTCTTAATGAGTGGGTCATTGAATCTTTGATCAACCGATTCATTCAAAACGCTGAATCACACACTGTTGCTGTGAGATGCGTTACGGTTCTGCGGTGATCTTTGTTTGGAAATATTTTCGCTGCTGAACTACAACAAAAACAGTCAATATTGCATCTAAAATGTAAGTGACTTAATGTTAATTAATTGTTTATGGAACTGTCATATGAAATTAGTCACGTTTTCAATCGTGATGGTATTCAGGAAAACGGCACTCTTGCTCGTGTGAGGTTGCTTAACTGTATCATATGTTATAAATGTAAAAGCTCCACATTTCTAATTTTAAAACAGTTTCTCTGTGTGAGCTGTGCTCATTTGATTTCTCCTCGAGAGGCTGCACGAGCGTCAACAGCGCAACATTGTTACCGTCAGTGCATTATATATTATATTATTATCCACTATCGATCGGCACTTAAACTAAATGAATGCAGAATCATTCTTGCATTTTGGTGATTCCCTAGTTATTTTTTGTTATTGACATTTTAATCGGGTTACTTGTCCTGTCAGGCAAGTAAAATTCACTTTCACTTGCCCCTTCAAAAAATCCACTTGTCCCGGACAAGCGTTAATGTCGAGCCCTGCAGTGGTTCAACATTAATGTTATGAAGCGACGAGAACACTTTTGTGCGCAAAATACAAAACAAAAATAACGACTTTATTTAATAATCTCTTCTCGTCTGTGCCAATCTCCTACGCAGGTCTTAATAAATGACAGAATTTACATTTTCTGGTGAATTATCCCTTTAAATACTCTGGTCATACAGATAAGTTAGCAGGAAAAAAATGGAGGTGATCTCTGCATGAACACTTGGATATGCGCCAGATAATAGTGGACTTTTATCTAGGTTAACTTTAGGGCGAGTAGTCATGTAAAGTGGCTAACGTTAGGCTACTATTTACATGTTTCAAATGATAAGCCAAATTTAAGGTTGGTGAATGATAGGCGAACATTTGGATTTCCTGCCCGACACCGTGTTAACGATCTGTCCCTCACAGAGTTAGTTTTTTTCTGCGACTAATTAAAATTTACTTGACTAAGCCTCTTCTCGTCGACTAACGTTTAGTTGACTATTCGGGGACAGCCCTAGACCAAATGTCTCTTCATGAATGAAAATATTTAGTATTATAAAATATTAATTACATTTTCCACAGTAATTGTCATCACATGTAACGGTATATGGCGTGAACCTCTGCTTTATAGTCATATGTGGTGTTTACTCAACAGATTCTCCTGTACGCTTTCGTTTGCTCACATAAACGGCAGGATGTTTACTCTGCAGAGCTTCAGGATGTTTGCTCAGCACAGCGGCCGTCTGCTCGGGCCTCCCTCTCACAGATCACACATCAGATCCGCAGCAAAATCCTCCGGTGCCTCGTGATCGTTTCGCTAGGCTGGTGATAAAAATAAATCGGTCTGCATTCCACACACAGGCCTTGAAACAATCTCTTATTGTTGTTCATGTTATTTTTGGCTGATGCCTGCTGCCTTGATTCCCTGGCTTTCACTCACTCCTGTGAGTCGTGTGGTATTGAAAAATGTGTGTGACACAGAAATGTGTCACCTCCTCAGAGTCGTTCTGATTAAAGAGCCTCTCAGGACACACTGAGGCTGGTCGATTCCTGGAAAAAGCATTCACATGATGATCTCAGGCCTTGATCATTATGGTATAACAAGTTCAACATTATATTTCCGTTATACGCTATGGGTTAGTAAAGTAGTGATGACACTGTGACTCATTGGCCTGAATGAATCTGATGACGTTTCCTCCCCTGTTCTCCTTCATAAGTGGATTTGCAGAATATATAGTTGCCTAGATTGAGACCAAGGGTTTGTTCACCCAAAAATTCTGTCATCATTTAATCATCCTCATGTCATTCCAGAATTTTCTTCTGGGCAACACTGAGGAGGATATTTTGAAGAATGTTGGTAACCAAACAGTTGCCGTTGACTTCCATTGTCTCAAAGTAAAAGTAGTTCCAGGCAGGTTTTGACCGCATTACAGATCCATATCACTTCGCCAAATGATTTCAAAGGTCCTTAAAGCCGACAACAGCAAAAGAACCAAAACCCACAACGACACTAAACAAGCAAATAAATATAGCAAACAATAGGATAAAAACAACAAAACTACATTTTTACAATGAACGAAAAGCACATACTCTCTTTCTCCCACTCTCTTTCAAACACACACACACACACATACAGTGCAGGGGACACACTCGCACAGACACGTGTTGTCAGCGCGGTTCTGGTCGATTTTATCAGTAAAACAGTTTAGCAACTAAAAAGCTACATGACATTTCTCATTAGCGAGGTAATAAAGGCACTGTTCTTACAGTTCCGTATACGTAGACGCTGCTGCCGAACACTATTGAAAAAAAGACGCACAAACTGAAGTAATACACATTTTACCTCAGGTAATACACAATACACATCTCCATCTCTCTCTCTCTAATAACTAATATAACTGCGTTAGTCTGCTATCAATGGCTCAAGCCTCCCTTACTAGCTATAAAATGACGTTTTAGCATTAGCAACGGAGGTTTGGGTTTAGATGCATAAGAAATTAGTCCTGCACACATGCGTTTTAAGGTCAAAACCTTAAAAATGTCTTGAAATAAATATCTGAACAATGTTTTGAGGTGTGGTAACTGTAGTATAAGCTTAATTATTGATGACGGCCATTTGATTATTCCTTATGTTCCACAGAAGAAAGAAAGTGAATCAGATGAGTGTTTTTGTGTAAACCGTCCCTTGGATAGCATGTACATGGCTAAAGTAAGCAAACTGCGGTTGGATAGTTTGTATGTCAGTGGGATGGTCTCTTCCTGAGAGGTTTAATTTGCGATTGTAAAGAGAACTGTTCTCATTGTCCTGTTGTTTGGTACTGATGTAACTTGTGCTCCCTCTTGTGCTCAGTGTATCTGCAAAAAAATGTGGTGAACAAATTGGGAGTAAATGTCTGCAAGAAAGAGCAGAGAATGACCACTAGATGGGGCATCCTTGATTATGATGGCATTAAGTCTGAGAGAGAAGGGAGGAGAGAGAGAGACAGCGTGTGGGATGGAAAGGACCGTCTGCACATGGATTTCAGCAGTATGTGAAATGTGTCTTCCTGTTTCTCGGTCTGCCATTTCTTACCTGGATGAGTTGATCTCTGGTTCTGCTGCCGTTTTGGATAATGAAGGAGAGAGTTTTGATGTGTGAACAGAAGTGGACTGATATCAGGACGACTTATATGTTTCACTAAAGATTGCAGAATCAGGTCAGTTTGTTTTAATACTTAAATGGCTACTTGGCAGGGTGTTGAGACTTTTGTGATGATTCCATGTTACAGTTTCTTGGCTGTAGAATGAATGTAAGCGCCTGTGATATGAACTGTCTTACATATTGAGTGGTTTGATTGCAAACTGAAAGATCATTTGTGGACTCGATAAAACTCTCTACGGTGTTGAGCGTTCACAGGACATGTGAGGTTAGGTGACACATGGCTTCTGCCTTCACACAGTCATTTGTTCCATTTGTGCTGCACTGGCTGACCATCAGCTTAATGTTATCCATCAGCAACAGATATTGCATGTCTAGGAGGAGTTAAAGGTGCAAGCTTTACTTTTACGCTTGATACGCTGTCAAGCTGTATTTGATTCCAGGCACTATGGGAATGTTTGTTATTGCAGGTATGTTTTTCAAGGGATTTCTGAAAACCATATTCAGTTGTAGCCAAACTCAGGCAGAAAAGCCCCATGAAGAAAGGCATTGTCTCATGTATCTAGAGCATAGTTGCATTGATTTATTGAGTTCAGTCATCTATTATCTGCCCACTACCATATCTGTGTTCATTCGCCAAGAAGTCCCACGCTGCCCTTGGAAATGCTGTCTTTTTCAGCAGGTTAGACTAGGCCAGTACTTTGAACAATGGCATAATACATCCAGTGAATACAGTTTCTCAGTATTTCAGTCTTGGGGTCAACCTACCAGAGGTAAGGTGTGTGTGCAATGTGTTACATTTTTGGAAGTAAAACCCAAGAGCTGAAAACAAAAGTAAGAAATATTTGCCACATTCTAAATCCTGACATGTTTCCTTCTTACCATAGTAAACTGCTCACATTGGTGATGCAAATGTTTCAAACGTTTAAAACGTTTAAAACGTTTAAAACTGGTCAAAAAATACATTTGTATCATGTAATAAACTAGAAGTAGAAATTATTAGGCTACCTATTAAGCCTTTCGGTAAAGGCTTTTTAAAAAAGAGATTTTGGTGCCATAAAATAATCCCTGAACTGCTGTAAATATCAAAAAAATTATATTATATTTAATTTAGTGGGTTTTTTTTAAATCATTGTTTGTAAACTACATTGGCACAATCATAAGAGATGAACCAGTCAAATGCAAAAGTTTCAAAATCAAAGTTTCTTGGGTGAAAGCTACACCAAACTGAGAGAACGTAAAAGCATTGAAATGTTTTTTTCTCCCCGTCTTATATTTTCTTCCTTCACCATCTCCCTTTAGGGGCTCCTTAGGGCACTAATAATCCAGATTTGGTAATCTGAAAAAGTGTGTATCTGGATCAGGGTGATCCAATCTAATTTTGCTTTGAAAAACTGACACAAAAGTAAGGTGGATTACTTGATCCTGGATAGCAAAACATGGGATTTCCAAATCCAGATCATTCTGATCCAGATTAAACTTTTTGAACAACTGGCCCCTGAAATAAAATTTTAAAAGGGACCTGCATTGGGATTGAGGTGGAACTCTGATTCGGATAAAGCAGACAAATCTAGTAGGAAAACATCCTGAGAGAAGTGTCTTTGACTCATGACCAGACTTGTTTCATTGAGTAAATGTTTCATGTTTACAGGCTGGCAGGACAGATGTGGCTCCATTACAGTGACTTTGTGTTTTACAAATCCTACAGAATGAGGGGAATTATCTGTGTTTGTAATATAAGATTGTCTCGAGAGAAGGACATAAAGGTGGATAAAAGAGACAATGGAAAGGTTTTCTTTACAACACAGGAGCAACTTGAGGTCTAGTGGTTAAGGTTCAGCACTGGCGGGTTTCTGGTCCCCATAAAGAGCAAGCCATGAGCCACTATTTGAACAATCCACTTAGCCAGCAAAAAAGTCGCCATTTACCACATTGCATCCATTCAAACACTTGTAGGATTGCGGGAATGCTGGGCCATAGGGACCACCTTGGATGAATGTCCAGTCCATCACAGACCCAATGTTTTTGGATTGTGGTGAAAGTCAGAGCATCTGAAGGAAACTCACGACAACCCTGGGAGAAGATGCAAACTCCATATTCATCCGGGGCTTGAACCAGGGTTATTTATTGCACACTTACCTCCTAGAGTTAAGTGCCGAGGGGCCGACAGATTGTGTCCTGTTCTTTGGAGCCTTTTGGAACGTTCTACTTTTTCTTGGCCCTGAGCCTTAGTCCCCGTGGCACACCCAGGTTGGATCCAAGGGAATTGTCTCTAACTTTCCCATAATAGCATTTTATGGTGAACTTGCAGGACGCTTTCCTTTCTCCAGTCCCTGAGATAAATGTGTCTACATCTACTTCCATTATCCAGCAGCACTGTCTGCAGTTCTCTGTTGCCTTAGCAATGTAATTTTGTTACCATTACAGCTGGTCATATATTCCTTCCTCTTGGAGATGATGCATGTCTCTGCAATTTCTTTGCAGCTCATTTGTTATTAAAGCTCTTGATATAAGTGATGGTGTGGGCATATTTTTTTCCCATAGGTACATGTTAAACTGGGTTCAATCCGAAGGAGGAGATCCTCAAGTATTAATGTCCTGACTTTGCGAGGAGAGTTCTCCAGAGGTTCTATATGGAAAATAAGTATGTGCCAATCCTGACAAGATGGAGATTGGGCTAGCTCTTCAAGGGTTTGGTTATGTCTAGAGGCTCTCTGTAATTGTGGTTTTTCTTTGCTGGGTTACGGTGCCTCTGCTATTAGAAAGGCCTTCATCCTTCCATTCAGTCAGAATGACTACATGCTTGTGTGACTGATCAGAGCAAAACACTCTTCACTCTTTACGGCTTAGATAAGGACCACAGAAACAGGTCAGTATAAACTCCTGCTGCTCTCAGAGGAGAGATGAGAGCATGCACTAAATATGCCAGCAAAAAAGCACATGATAAACGAGGTCAATGAATAAGCAGAAGAGCTTGTTCTGGATAATACCCTGATCAAACCAGCTGAGCTGCGTTTTACAAATCCAGAACATAGGTGTGTGAGACGCAAGTTGAGAGATGCTGGTTTCGCCTCGTTGAATCTGCAGTTTCTGTTATAAAACAGCTTACTGCAATACTGCATGCTGCAATAATAAGGTGGACAGGGGCAGAAAGAAGGGTTTTGTTTGTGACTCTTGTCTCTCTAGCTGTATGTGTGGGTTTATGTGTGTGGGATGTAGCATTAGCATGTATGGTTGCTTCTGATTAGCAGCCCACCGACTAACTGTTTCACTGAAACTACTCTATTTCAGACCTGATATGAACCTGCAGCCCTAAAATTGAGACTCATTAATCAGTTTCAAGCAGCAGATAACTGTTGATAGGTTGTGCTACGTCGGTCTTAATTCATGTCAAGTAATCTGTATTTACATAGAGCTTTTATAATCCATATTGTTTAAAGGCATGCATTAATGTCTTATGCCAGGTTCAGACTACACAATATCAGCCCGATTTTGACGTAGAGTGTCATGGTGATTTGTAAACGACAATGGGTGTTGGGATGCAAGAATTGATTGTTTTATAGTGTATAGTGTGTCATAGTGGACAACAACCGACGGCGCGTCTGTAAAGCTTCACAACGTCATGACAGAAATACTAGCAACTCCTGCATTTATAATGTTTCCTCGAGTGATAACCACGACAGAGTGAAAAAAGATAAATGCTGACGAACAATAGCGAAGGCGCTTCAGCAACCCAGCGTTTTTCGAGACATTTTCCCACGCGTCTTTGTGTTCATACCCAAGCGATTTTCACTGGCAGTAGATGACGCTTTTGATTTGAGTGCAGATCAAATAGGGTTTGATGGTGAGTTTCCAATTTGATCTGCAGTTCCTGTCCATAACAACTCCCTCTTATGGAGATTTTTGTAGTCGCTGTGGCATTTGTCATGAAGTTCTTTGTGTTCAGACACCAAAGAGACCAGCAGCTCTGCATTCATCTTGCCTCGTTGCATCATCTTCTTTGTCTACTTACTTACTTTTCATCATCTTCTTCTTAGGTATTAATGTGCGCTTGGCAAGACCGTTTTGTGCTTGAGCGCCACCAAGTCGTGTTTTACTCTAACTTCAGCAGCTCGCCAATCTCATTGGTTGGCCAGTTTTTAATGCGCCACGGTAAACCAAAATAACGAACCAGAGGCACAAAAATAGTGCTTTTATGCCTGCCGTTTTGCGTGTCAGTGTGCACACTCACATTGGCGCCCTTTGTTTAGTCACGAGGCGTTAAACGCGTGCAATAATCGTCCCGGTGTGAACAAGCCTTTAAGCTATCATTCACTGTATTCTCCTTCGCCCTTTCAGTAGCCATTGTTTGTTAACGTTCTTGCTTCAGGAAGTCAGTCTCTAGTTCCGCCTTCCCGATGACATCACTTATGTTGGTAAATACGGCAAGAGCTGATGTTTCTTGTCCATGACAAGAATTTAGGAGTCAAAATCGCGTAGTCTCACACAGTGGCTATCGTAACAGAAAAAAATATTGTGTAGTCTGAACATGGCATTACAGCCCCCAGTGAGCAAGTCTGAAGCAACTGTGGCAAGGACAAAACTGTGTCGGGAAAGAACCTGTGTGGGGAGCCCATCCTACTCTGGCATTGCAGTGAATTCATGTTCTTCATGTGGGTTTCTCGAGAAACGCAAACACTGAGCTCTCTCTTCACCTCGTTTCATTGTTCATTGCTGGAGAAAGCAGAACTTTGATGTCTCTGTGTGTTCGAGGGGTTTTCCGTCATCCAACTGCGTCAGTACAGTAGAGCTGCAGCATGTATGTGAATCGGTTCAGCATATCTTTCCCTCAGACTCTCAGAACTTACAAGGGCTTTTACATTGTTAAATAAAGGGTTTCTTTTCAAATCGTCTTTTAGAGGTCCAAATTAATTTTGTGCAGAATTACTTTTTTCTACGTAATTGGTGATTTGTGTTTTAGGGTCATAAACTTTCCTTGTGATTTTGAGAAAACGGGCATCATTCCAATGTGGTTTTTAGAGTAAAACTTTTACACATGGAAATACTTGGTTCTCATAGGTCTGCATGTTTTTTTTTCTCTGTGTCAGTAATTTGAATTAATGCAGAAAATATAGTTTAATTAATGTAGCACTATATTCTACACATTTGTAGCATTTAGTTTTCCCCTGAAATCCACTTGTGTTGTATAATATAAAGTGTTATATAATGTGGTCTCAACCAGGACCAGGGTTTTAAACAAATATATTGCCAAAAGTATTGGGACACCCCTCCAAATCATTGAATTCAGGTGTTCCAATCACTTCATGGCCACAGGTGTATAAAATCAAGCACTAGGCATGCAGACGCTTCTACAAACATTTGTGAAAGAATGGGTCGCTCTCAGGAGCTCAGTGAATTCATGCGTGGTACCGTGATAGGTTGCCACCTGTGCAATAAGCCATTCGTGAAATTATGGTGTGGGGTTGTTTTTCAGGGGTTGGGCTTGACCCCTTAGTTCCAGTGAAAGGAACTCTTAATGCTTCAGCATACCAAGACCTTTTGGACAATTTCATGCTCCCAAATTTGTGGGAACAGTTTGGGGATGGCCCCTTCCTGTTCCAACATGACTGGACAAAGCAAGGTCCATAAAGACATGGATGATGAGTTTGGTGAGGAGGAACTTGACTGGCCTGCACAGAGTCCTGACCTCAACCTGACAGAACACCTTTGGGATGAATTAGAGCAGAGACTGCGAGCCAGGCCTTCTCATCCAACATCAGTGCCTGACCTCACAAATGCTCTTCTAGAAGAATAGTCAAAAAATCCCATAAACACACTCCTAAACCTTGTGGAAAGCCTTCCCAGAAGAGTTGAAGCTTGTATAGCTGCAAAGGGTGGGCCAACTCCATATTAAACCCTATGGATTAAGATTGTCATTAAATTTTATGTGCATGCAAAGGCAAGTGTCCTAAAACTTTTGGTAATATAGTTTATGTAAATGTCTGTGATGATTCATTGACCTCCACATATTGGCATAGTTCACACTGTCATTCATCCAGAAGGGTTTCGCTGCTGAATACTCAGTAGGTGGTGATAATGTGGGCGGCCATATGTTACTCAGGTTGTGACTTATACAGCTTAGTTTTCTTGACGATCTTGGTGGATTGGGCACTTACTGAAACTGAAAATGAGTTTTGAATGTTACAGTTGTAAAAATTCAATTTCACTGTATGAAGCATATCATTTCAAGTAGGGCTGAACGATATTCTGTTTTAACATCGACATCGCGATGTGCGCGTGAGCGATAGTCACATCGCCGGAACATGCGATGTGAAGGGTAGTAGCCCATGGTGTATTAAGAGAACGGTAGCACCAGGGTAACACACACCACACACAGTAAACACGAGTTTGTTGTATGGCTTGTTGCTGGGGTGACATGCACGTTCTGCGTGCCTGCACAGTGATTGGTTCGCTGTGCCGCTGCTCACCGCTCACCGCTCACAGCCAACATTCACTGCTAAAAATGCGCGACGAAGAGTATCCGCCGCAAAAAAATGCTTTCGTACCAAAAAGAAAGTCAAAATCATCTATTTGGGACTATTTCGGCTACAAAAAGGAGGATGTTGACCAAAAAGAGGTACTTTGCATGGAGTGTCATAAAGTTGTGGCCACAAAACAAGGAAACACCACCAATTTGTCTGATCACTTAAATAGCCATGATTATGATGACCAACACCAACACTGTTTTACTTTGGCACTTTGGCTAAGAAAAGTTGACTTAAAAGATTGTGAACCAAAATGCTTTTATAAAAAATATATTTATTTTAAGTTATATTGTTGTAAACCAATCAGGGGGGTTGGTGTAAAGCTGCTGTTTTATTTAAAAATGTGTTCTGCTTTTGTGTTTACAGAAATGTTCTAATTTTGGAATAAAATATTAAGTGACCTTTGTCACTTGTAATGAAGCTTGCTTATTAGTGAAATTATTAATATCGTGGAATGGTAATTATTGACTTTAGCCTGGATTGATGGCTCTCAATATCGCAATATATATCGTTGGGAAAAAAATATCGCAATGTAATTTTTTTCCAATATCGTGCAGCCCTAATTTCAAGTGTATTTCAGAGGGATTATCTGCTGTGAGGTGATGAGTGGTTGTTCTCGACACCCTCACAGATGGGGTTTGAAACAGTGATGGGTTGCCATGGCTACAGGAGGATGCTATGAGTGAGATCTCACAGGCACATGGTGAATAAAAGTTTGTGCCTGTGATTTGAGGCGTCTGGCTAGAGAGCAGTAAAGCCCATATCTGTGATGCTGAAGGCGTCGTTCAGGCTAGTTTGTCGGTCTACTGCAACTCAGAAGGGTTTCGATTGATTTGTGCTTTGTCTTTTGGATCATTTTGAGGACATCTGCAAGTATTTACAGATCTTTTTATTTCCTTGTGCCACTGTGCTTGGTGTCTATTGCCCTTTTGGAGCAGTTTTACTCTTGATCCAATTACGATATTGTAGTGCATCACAATAGGAAACCAGCCCTGGTTGTTGTTTCTTTTCAGTTATATGTTGATGATTGATGTGTGTATACTTGTAAAGTGGCTGCTGGGTAATATTGTGTCCTATCGATTCTGTTTACAGCCCTTTTGTTCACTAATCTTTACTCATTTCACCTCTGTTAAAGTGTAATATCATCACTACAAAATTATCAGAGCAATTTTTAGTATTTTTTCGGTATAAAGTAAGTCACTGGCTGGGGAAAAAAACCCAAACATCTTTGTTTTTATCTCGTCCTCAGTGCCTGACGACCTCACGCCTGAGGAGCAAAAAGAACTGGAAAACATCCGGCGCCGAAAGCAGGAGCTGCTGGAAGACATTCAGGTAATGAAGAACTGCCGTGAATCATTCATTCAACTCACTATTAAAAAGTCAGTGACGCTTTATATTACACTATCACACTTGGATTTGAGTGGTTTATTCATTTTATAATCTACAGTTATAGGACAGTCACGATTCCTTGATTAAATTTGAGTCCTCAATTGCAATTGACCCATGTTGAGTAACTGGCAAAATACCATGCATTCCACAAATGAGAATCCATGAACCTCGTTTTCTAAGGCTACACAATGTTTTAAAACCATTTAAAAACCATACTACAGCATAATTAATGCTATTGAGCACTTTAATCATTTACATGAGTGTAGATTACTTGCGTCTCAGAGCGGCTCCGTTCACAGTAAATGCTGCTCCACATGAACTGTTATCATTTACATGCGTGAAGCACGACTTAAACTCCATCTCTGCACATGCTGTGAGTTTGGGTTGCTTATAACGTTCATCTGGGAATGCAATGTGTGCCATTTCATCAGATTTGTAAGGTAAATCATTTATAAACCTATACCAACACAGGAGAATATATCGATTATGTTTCTAAATATGGCAACTGTTCATCGCGATTTCAAAATAAAAGTTTAAACCCTCGCTCTGGGTTTGCATGTTTTGATGTCCACACATTCTTGTTCAATATATTGTGAATTAAATGTCATTTGGCCGATCTGCTGTAAAGTGTAACAACACAACCAGGCCGTTGGTGCCCTCTGCAGGCATTTGTTATAATACATAATGTACATAAGATGATTGTTTTTATTATGTATATTATGTGTTTTAACAGTGTTCTATAAAACCATATGATTACTTGCTTGCTTTTGATACTTTATTTGAACCAAATATTGTTGCCTCATTGTTATTATATATGTTTTTAAGTCTTAAAAAAAATCTGATTAATCGTCAAAATAATCGACAGATTACTTGTTTACTAAAATAATCGTCAGTGGCAGCCATACAGTTGCAATTGTATAAAAAATTTAAAATTGATTTAAAAAAATGTCATTTTAATCTGTGCATTTAATCACTGTGTGAAGCAAATTGTAGATAAAAATATAAAGTTACAAAGAAAAAAAACAGAAATTTAAAAAAAGTAAATCATCATTAGTTATATTATTATTTAATCTTATCCCATAGCTGCTATATAAGATGTGAAAAATGTTTTATTCTGAAAAATAATAATAATAATTATAACTTCAGGAATCTAAAAATATGTGTGATATAATGTTGAATCTGACCAGTAATTCACCAAATATGAACACAGTTAGCCCAAAAAAGGAAGTGACTCAAGCTGACAGGAACAGGGTGGAATTGTTTAGAAAAGGACACTCATACATGAGCCAAACACTGATCACTTTCAGCTCTACTACTATAACTCAGTCGAATGGATTTGATCTGTCATGGCGCTGACCTCCAGTATACTATATACTTACTTAACATTCCTTTAGTTTTCCATGGGAATGTATACTTTCCTAGCATACTCCGTTTACATTAACAAATTTAAGAAAACTTCTCTGCCCTTTCCAACCCGAATTTCTACATCTTGAGGTCTTCTGACAGAAGTGTTTCTGTTCTTAAGGCACTTTTCCTTTGGAAGGACAAACGTCTGTGGAATGTGGTTTTGCTCTGGTTTTGGGAAAACAGAAACGGGCTTTTCTTTGCAAGTGAATTATAAACAGAAAAAAAAAAAGTTTGACAAGCACTTGAGACCAAATTTGACCACCATACAGCTGGTGGTGAAACAGGAAAATGAATACAAGGAGGGAAAACTCTTCATCGTTTGACCTCAGAACCAGCCTGGCACCAGACCGTTACTAAACTCTTGGCAGAAGAGACAGGCCTGTGTCCTAAAACCATTAATCTACCCAAAGACATGGTAAAATAATCCAATTTTGATGTCTCTAGTCTTTATATTGGGGCCATTCTCCAGTTATCTTCCTTTTAATGTCATGTATATCAAAGAGTGCAGTCCAGAGCAAACGATTCATCTGCTAGAATTAGATTTGAGCCGTTAATGTCAGGCCTCGTATGGTGGGACAGGACACATGCAGAGAGTGCCACGATACTTGGTTCTTTCTCATAACCAAAAAAAGAGAGGGATTATCCTACTGTTCATAAAACATTCACTATTCGGTTTACGAGATATAACCAGTTTAGATGGAAAGGATCTCAAACTGATAGCTGAAGACGTTACTGTAGCTAAACCCATTAATAGAGACAGTACTTCCTTAAAAATAAATTCCAGCACAGCACTACAACAACCATAATGACATGAGCCTTCACTATAGATAATGCTTTACAATGAACTCTGTCAGAGAGCAACATATGGCAGTTTATCTGTTCAATAAAATACCTTACTCGCCTCTTGAGTAATAAAAACGCCATCTCCGTCTCTTTTACAACATTTCAAATCCCACAGTTCTCGCCATCTCTGAAAACCAAAGGCCAATGTTGATTCTTGTTTTATTACAAACTCTATCGCATTCTCTTTTTGCCAGCAGATTCTCCTCTGTTCTGCGTTTGTTTAAAACGGGTGATTCCTGAGATTCAAGAACCTTTCTCGCTCGTTGTGACAACTAACCTATGCCACTCCCACTCGTGTAAAAGTAGCCGGATCAACTTTCTCTATTTACGGATATGACGAGACACGTGTATGTATGCAATTGTTTGAAAATTTCAAGAAAAATTCAGTTTTAGGACACGGTTTCTTGTTTGGGTTACTGTTTCACTCACAACACAACTCCAGACACACGTGTGTCTTTGTTTTTGTTCGATTCCTCATCTGTATTGACCGCTAAGGTGTGGCATTATTACCTCTGGAGTCTTGTTTGATTTGAACCATCTCATGTTCTCTCACCACAGCGTCTGAAGGATGAGATAGCCGAAGTGACCAGTGAGATTGAGAACCTGGGTTCCACCGAGGAGAGGTGAGTGGACGTCCCCTCACAGACTACTCATACGCACTTCATTTGCACTGATGAGTCACTTAGTGAGTCATGCGTGAGGTCAAAACTGCCTAGCATCTCAGCATCTAACTACACAATCTACTTGAATGTCAACTCATCTATTAAACTATTCAAGCAAATTCAAGTCACTGTAGGGAATTTACAGAGAAACACTGTCAGCGTTTTTTTAATAAGTGTTTTTCAAAATGAAAACCAAATTGCGTTTCCCAATCTCATTTGGATTCCACAAAACCTCTTTGTTCACTGCAGTAGCTGTTTTGCATCCATCAGTAAGAGATTATGAAGTGTGTGTGTGTGTATATATATATATATATATATATATATATGACATCTTTTGTAAAAGAGTATAAAAAGTATAAACGTCAGGAGTTCTGTTTATAATCTGCTGATCATCATCATTGTCCCTGAAGGAAAAACATGCAGAGGAACAAACAAGTGGCAATGGGCCGCAAGAAATTCAACATGGACCCCAAAAAGGTGATTAAGCAGTCTATTAAAGCATATTCACTGAATGAATTCTGTGTGTATCATTTGTCTTAGAGGCTAAACACCTTGAACGTGTGTGTTTGCAGGGGATCCAGTTCCTCATTGAAAATGACCTTCTGAAGAACACCAGCGAAGACATTGCACGGTTCCTCTACAAGGGTGAAGGTCTTAACAAGACTGCAATAGGAGACTACCTAGGAGAGAGGTGTGTGTAGTTATTAGTGCACGTCCGCTGGGCCAGATACAGGGCCATTCACACTGACACAGGTGCTCCAGGCTGACCGCTTGTTCTACAAATAGTGCCACCATCACAGGATTTGGTGGCGCCACTTGCGGTAATGGGGTCACAGGCCTTGAAAATAGAAAATGAACGGACACAAACCAGTAGTAATAGTGATATTATTCTTGTATTCCAGCAATAAGTGCATATTTTGTTGAACTCATGCACATTTTTTCAGGTTTTAGGGACATCTAAGTGCTTTGTAACTACAGTAGCTTCCGTCTAACCTCACGGTCACATTAGCAACATTTCGGTGAATATCGCAGGCAAAAAGGTCATCATCCACTCTCAATAGTGTAGTGGTGCACAAAGCACAGCTTACACAAGTCACTTTCAAACCAAGCAGCTTTCTGTTGGTCAACGCGACGAGTTTGCGTGAGAACGTGAACACGATGCGAAATATGTGTGGAGAAATGTTTCGCCTTTACGGTAAATTCCAAATTGCAGGGATTCCTATTGAAATGACTGGATTTTCATACATTTTGCCAAGCATTGGTAAGTGTAACCGTACTTTTAGAACCTTTTAGAACTTTGAAAAGTTAATATGTCAGTACATTGCTTTGGTGATGGATATTTGCATTGTTATTTAAATACTATCTAATTAAAATACGAATCAATAAAATATTATAAATTGCCCATTGTGTTGGAATCACCATAATGCATATCACGTAAAAAAATTACTTCATCCCTTCTACACCTTGAAATCCACCATCAGTAGAAACATTAGCTTAACCTGATATGTCAACTGGTCTTTCTACTAAATTCCTGCAAACCAGTGTCATCTTCCCACTGTAATTTGCTGAGACAAGATAATGTGGATTGTTCTGTAAATCCCATGTGCATCTGTCTTTGATTAGCCTTTTATCCGGACTCTAAGCTCATTAGACTCTTCATATTTAAGGAATGTTGACTCAAACAGGACTCGGACATTCAGAGAGGCATGTTATTCTAGTTCACTGGGCAGCACCTAGTGACTTGGTTGTGTCTGCGCTAGAATTCCTTTTTTTTTTTTTTGGTCTCATCCTGGATTCCGTTGCCTCCGCCTCCTTGTTTTCTGTTCTTCCTCAGTCTGGGTGTGGCTGCTGAAACAGTCAGGAAATAGAGAGCAGAGCTGTCTTCGAAAGCAGATCAGATTGTATCTCTGGGCACTTCAGCTCCTCTGTTAGGGAGGGGGTCTGCAGTGCTTTGTCCCATGAGTGGACTGTCACCAGATCGCCGGGAAAGGGTGTGGAGAGGGTGAGATCGCCCTCATCCCCAAGAGGGATATCACTCCTCCGTGTGCAGAGGTTAAACGTCATAGTTTCGAAAAGTCAGGCAGTGCTGAATGATCTCACACATCAGTGACAAATTTGCTTATCATTATTGCATGTAAAAGAGCAGTAATTATTCAAAATGTGTCCTTTTGTGTTCCGGGGAAGAGAGAAAGCCGTACAATGACATCAGTGTGGTTACTGATTTAATACAAAATTTATTTGTGGGTGAGCTATTCCTTAAAGGGAGTGTTTAGCCAAAAACTAAAATCAATTACTCATCCTCCAAACCTATCTTCAATACACAAATGAAGATATTTGAATGAAATCCGAGAGATTTCTGTCCCTCCATTGAAAGTAAATTCAATGCTCCTGGTCGTAAATTTAGGTAGGGCATATTCTGGGTCTTAGTGCTAGTTTATGATTAACGTTTTGTAAGCTTTATATTGTAATCGCTGAACATAGACTCACTTTGGGCAGAATTCTAATGTCATTGCGTTATTCAGCCTGAGGGTGGCGTGCGGTGCTCTAATGATGATTGACAGATTTCGTACACACGACTAACATATAGAATATCATCTTAGAATTGCCTTAATGTAGTAGTTATTGCCTCAGATGTTGTTTTAGAATATTGCAAGTTGTGTAGGAATACCAGTGAGGAAAGTCATGTCTATTCTCAGAACAAACATAAAACAAACACAACAGAACTACTGTATATAAAATCTATTCACATGAGCATGTTTAATCTAAAGAATGTATACTTTCATTAATTTGACCTGATATAGACACACAGCTAACCCTAACCCTAACCCTAACCCACACAAATAGGTGGGGCAGCCGGAAATCTGCCCCAATGGCTCTCTATGAGAGCGGACGGCAGTTCCATTTTTCACCACAGATTTACATTGGAAATTTGTGTGGCGCTGTAGAGCTGGGGAGGGCTCAGAGACCGGCTGCCCCACCTAGTATCATAAATACATGCTTGTCAAATCCATGCGCTTCATTTTAATATATCCTGCTCACTTCACGACTTAAAAAGTCTAGAAAATACTCAAAATATTTGTTGCAGAATTCTGAATACATTTACAATTTATTATTAATTCAGTGTATATAGAAGTCACCTGCCCATACAGATGAGCCGCGGCTGTTCAATATGTTCATAAAGACATTATAAAAGTAATCCATATGAATCAAGCCGTTTAATACAAAACTGTTGAAAAGACATGATCTCTATTTTCGGCGATCATATTTGCTTTTATTTACATATAAACATTCGTCAACACATACATAGAGCACATCAGTATATGGCAAATAGATTATGAACTAAAGTCTTATGGGTTTGGAACGACTTGAGTCTGAGTAATTGATGGCAGCATTTATTGAGTGAACTATCCCTTTAAATTTCGGTTACTCCAATAAAGGCCCATTTACAGCATTAACGAAACTATATCATTGGAATCACTTTTTAGACAGATTTTTTTTCCAGCTTATGAACGATAAAAACATTGACAGCCAATCAGAATCCATCCTGCTTTAAAGAGCGAGAGCATTTAAAGCGACAGACGACAAAACTGCAGCTTGCGCTTGTAATAAACAGAACGTTATCATCTGTTGGTGTGAATGCTAATATAGTTATCGTTATAGTCCGGGCTTGACATTAACACCCGCCATTTCAGCAGTGCGTGTAACGCAGTCACTCCTACTAGCCACTTTGGCGGGTTGAATTTCATGTATAATATATACATTTTTTCAGTTATAGTCTTTTAAAGGCATCTGAAATAATAAACTAAGTGCAATGTAGTGTTGATTTTTCGATACATATTGATACTAAAATATCTGAAACGCTTCCAATACTCATTTTCCACAGAATAGACACACGATACCAGCGTCTCTTTCTCTCTCTCTTTCTCTCTCCGACAGCGAGTGACACACAAACCTGCCTCCACTCACTCCCTCGTTTCATTTGCTCCGGATGAATATTGTTGGTGTTACAGGGCTTGAATTTCAGCGTGGGATTGTGCGTATTGGGCATAATTGAACTCATTCCAGCAGATTAAAGTGTGCTCACATAAAGCCGCCTCTCAGTACTAAATTAAGTTATTTTTTCACTGCTTATTGCACGTAAACAGTCAAAAGCACATAAAAATTGCCAGTCTTGGCGAGTATTCACGTAAACAGTTAATTTTGTTTTAACTGAACGTAAACAGTTGAGAAAGAAAACGCATGTGTAACAGTGTAGTTGATCCGTGCATCAGGTCTTAAAGTGACAGCAGCCTAATATTCCTGCTGCCAGATAATAATATTAAAAATATCTATATGGCAGTTTTTCCCCATGGTATTAACGTCAAAATTGTGGCCAGTGAAAATGCTGAGGGGCTAGTAATTTTGGAAAGCCACTAACCAAGCCTGGTTATAGTTATGTTTATAGTTATCATTCTTGGTGTGAACGGGCCTCAGGTGTACTATAAGATGCTTTGGATGAAAGTGTCTGCTGCAATACTTACTACTTGTTCTCATTTGTATTGTTCAACAGGGATGACTTCAATATCCAGGTCCTTCATGCTTTTGTGGAGCTGCATGAGTTCACAGATTTGAACCTGGTTCAGGCTCTCAGGTAAAAGTTGTGGTTGTGAAATAATTGTGTAAATAATAATATGCAGTATGTATACTGTGAACAGTATGGAAATTTAGTAGATGTTTGATCTACTACATTTGCCACAGTGTTCAGTATACAACCAACACAAACTGCATTGGGTACAATATCCTCCAATCCAGTGTGCTCAACTTGACCTTTCATTCCTAGTGATATCAGCTGTGATTTGAAATCTCCTTCTTACTGTTTGTGGTCAGACCTAATATCATTATGATGTTCGTCTCCGCACAGGCAGTTTCTCTGGAGTTTCAGACTTCCTGGTGAGGCACAGAAGATTGACAGAATGATGGAGGCGTTTGCCCAGCGCTACTGCCAATGCAACCCGGGAGTCTTTCAGTCCACAGGTGGGTCTACTTTACATTGTAGTCTGTGTTCAGTGTTCAAACGTGCATTTATAACATTTCCAAGAAACATGAGCCGTGTTTTACCAATACCGCTTTCCCAAGTAATGCTCACGCATTGAGAGCTTGAAATATCAAATTGGATAGACACTTTATTTATCTTAAAATAAATTTAATTTACCAGTAGCCTATATTTACAACATGTTATATACACTCACCTAAAGGATTATTAGGAACACCTGTTCAATTTCTCATTAATGCAATTATCTAATCAACCAATCACATGGCAGTTGCTTCAATGCATTTAGGGGTGTGGTCCTGGTCAAGACAATCTCCTGAACTCCAAACTGAATGTCAGAATGGGAAAGAAAGGTGATTTAAGCAATTTTGAGCGTGGCATGGTTGTTGGTGCCAGACGGGGCAGTCTGACTATTTCACAATCTGCTCAGTTACTGGGATTTTCACGCACAACCATTTCTAGAGTTTACAAAGAATGGTGTGAAAAGGGAAAAACATCCAGTATGCGGCAGTCCTGTGGGCGAAAATGCCTTGTTGATGCTAGAGGTCAGAGGAGAATGGGCCGACTGATTCAAGCTGATAGAAGAGCAACTTTGACTGAAATAACCACTCGTTACAACCGAGGTATGCAGCAAAGCATTTGTGAAGCCACAACACACACAACCTTGAGGCGGATGGGCTACAACAGCAGAAGACCCCACCGGGTACCACTCATCTCCACTACAAATAGGAAAAAGAGGCTACAATTTGCACGAGCTCACCAAAATTGGACAGTTGAAGACTGGAAAAATGTTGCCTGGTCTGATGAGTCTCGATTTCTGTTGAGACATTCAGATGGTAGAGTCAGAATTTGGTGTAAACAGAATGAGAACATGGATCCATCATGCCTTGTTACCACTGTGCAGGCTGGTGGTGGTGGTGTAATGGTGTGGGGGATGTTTTCTTGGCACACTTTAGGCCCCTTAGTGCCAATTGGGCATCGTTTAAATGCCACGGCCTACCTGAGCATTGTTTCTGACCATGTCCATCCCTTTATGACCACCATGTACCCATCCTCTGATGGCTACTTCCAGCAGGATAATGCACCATGTCACAAAGCTCGAATCATTTCAAATTGGTTTCTTGAACATGACAATGAGTTCACTGTACTAAAATGGCCCCCACAGTCACCAGATCTCAACCCAATAGAGCATCTTTGGGATGTGGTGGAACGGGAGCTTCGTGCCCTGGATGTGCATCCCACAAATCTCCATCAACTGCAAGATGCTATCCTATCAATATGGGCCAACATTTCTAAAGAATGCTTTCAGCACCTTGTTGAATCAATGCCACGTAGAATTAAGGCGAAAGGGGGTCAAACACAGTATTAGTATGGTGTTCCTAATAATCCTTTAGGTGAGTGTATATATCAATATAATTATATATTATATTATTATAGTCAAAATTAGCGCGTTAATGCGGGCAATAAATTTTTTCAGTTTAAAAATATTTAACGCAGCATTCGTTTTTAGATCCATTTTTGCCTAGCGCTACATTATATGATCACGCTCTTATTCATGTAAATGCTTTTAAACCATCTAAGCGAGACAAGACAAAAGAGAATGCGCTGTATGTCAGTGTCCTGTCTGTGTGGGTGCGTCTCAATCAGCTCCCTAGTGCAGTAGTCAGGACACTGATCAGGGAGTCGGCCACATTCATGTACACAATATACTGATTCACCACCTAGCATGCTAGGGAGCTGATTGAGACACACCCTGACACACACACTCGACAAATATCATAATTGTCGATTATTCCCTTGAAATTGTAATTGCGTTTATTCATTTTGATTATCACAATTTACATTGAATGGTGTTTTGAATAGCTTTATACCATAGTTTGAAGCAACTGCGTCATATTTTTATATAAATGAAAAAAACAAGCTAAAAACACTCTAAAACACCTAAAATAACTTGTATTGCTTTTCTACAGCATTAAGCCTCAAATGTCAACTATACATTGGTTTGGTTTCTTTATAAAAAAAAAATGCATGGTACAATAAATTTGCACCGGGTAGTTCTAGGAACTTGGAGAACTAAAGGTTCCTATAGGAACATTTTCCTGGTTGCATTCGCACCAACAGTAAGAACTCTGAAGTGACGTAAGTCGCGTTTGTTGTTTTGATGTTTACTTTGACGCCACTGAGAACGCCAGAGCCTGAGCACACAGCGCTCACATTCTCCGTCTTCATCAGCTCATGATCTGTTTAACTGTCCTGTCTAATGTGTTATTAGGTAGAACTATTATACAAAGAAAGTAGACAGTATATGAAAAAGTATTAACGTTAGCGTTTGCTGTGTGGTTGATGTCCAATGTAACTAGCTGAGCTAGAGATCATGTTTCGCTTGGTCCCCTCAAAGTTGCGTTGGATTTTCTCCTTAGCATAAAGTTTGAGAGGTCCATCTATCACTGTTTTCCATGTTTGTAGAGTTAGTTCGTGTAGTTAATATACAGTATAGGTTGTGTACACGACTTTTTAAAAATGGCGGGTGCTGGTGTTTCGCATGCGTTCGACCAGTCCGCGTAACGTTACGTCACTGGTAGTTCCTATTGTGCTGGGTTAGTTCCTAATCTGAAGTAGTTGTGATTCACCTCTCATAACGTAACATGCTCTAAACACACCTCTTAAGCACGCAGAATAATGTAAGTGGACTTTTTTTTTCGCGGCTTTGAACGATTACATAATCGTGGCATCCGTAAGTAAGGGATAATGTACATCCAGCCGGTTGTTATCGCAGAATAAACCCCGACAGAGTGATCAGGTCTTGCGTCACTCTGAAGGGGTTTATTCTGCGATAATAACCGGCTGGATGTACATTATCCCGCTTATTACATGGTTACTTGTCTCAAGTAAATTAGACACGAAATATTGTCTTGAGTTTAAATATTTTATTAGCTCTTACGCAAAGCTTCCGCGAAGAAAAACAGTTCCAAACTGCTTTAAGCCTTTATTTATTGCTGAAAAGATTAGTTTTTACCATATATGTTGAAATAAATGCTGAAATGGTTAGTTCACCCAAAAATGAAAATTACCCCATGATTACTCACCCTCAAGTCATCCTAGGTGTATATGACATTCTTCTTTCAGACGAATAAAATCAGAGTTATATTAAAAAAAGTCCTGGATAATCCAAGCTTTATAATGGCAGTAGTTGTAGTTCTGTTTTTGAAGTCCATAAAAAGATGCACCTTTCCGTCAAATAAACGTGCTCCACACGGCTCCGGGGGTTAATAAAGGCCTTCTGAAGCGAAGCGATGCATTTGTGTAAGAAAAATATCCATATTTAAAACTTTATAAAGTAAAGTTCCGGCCGATCGCCTTCCGTGGAAAAGTGTTGAAAGGCAATCGGATTCAAGTCAAGTCAACTTTATTTATATAGCGCTTTTTACAATGCAGATTGTTTCAAAGCAGCTTCACAGTGTTAAACAGGAAAATAATGAACAGAATTTGATTCGGCTGTACAGCCGCTCTGGAGAAAACGGTGATGTCATCAGCTCATTTCAATTATCATATATATTCAAGTAATGTAGTTGATATAATTTAGTTTAGTAATTACATTTATTTGGATATTTATTTGAAAATTTAGTGTCCCCAACTGAGCAAGCCAGAGGCGACAGTGGCAAGGAACCAAAACTCCATCAGGTGTCCTAATGGAGAAAAATAAACCTTGGGAGAAACCAGGCTCAGTCGGGGTGCCAGTTCTCCTCTGGCCAATTAACAAACAGTGTATGATTATTATTTTCGCAGCCTTACAGGTCAGAAGTCATATTAGATCGGAATATTCGAAAGATCAGAGGCATCACGCCGGAGACGGGTTTATTGAGGATGGCGTGTCGATTAAACAATTATTAAATAGGAATATTCGAAATATCGGAGTCATCACGCCGGAGATGGATCCATTGAGGATGCCATGTCGATGAGCAATTTCAGAGGGTAGACTAATTGACACGGTCTCTGATGACACTTCAGGGATGCGTTGGTAATGTCTGGGCGCTGGTCCACCATCTGATCTGGATACGGCCCGGATCCGGCTGACTGCAGTAAACCTCGGGATAAACAGAGAGACTAACGTTAGCGTAGATGCCATTCCTCTTATGATGTAACGAGTACATCAGGTGTTATGGGAAGTGTTCCCGGTTCCGGCTGACCTAGTTAATGCAGCCTAACAATCAATTAATTAATTTGAATAAAATATAAATTAAAAATGTTTTATGTGTATGCCATAGTAAAGAGATGTGTTTTTAGTCTAGATTTAAACTGACTAAACTTTACTTTATAAAGTTTTAAATATGGATATTTTTCTTACACAAACGCATCGATTCGCTTCAGAAGGCCTTTATTAACCCCCAGAGCCGTGTGGAGCACGTTTATTTGACGGACAGATGCATTTTTATGGCATTTTTAACAGAACAACAATTACTGCCATTATAATGCTTGGATTAGCCAGGACTTTTTTGATATAACTCTGATTGTATTCGTCTGAAAGAAGAATGTCATATACACCTAGGATGACTTGAGGGTGAGTAATCATGGGCTAATTTTCTTTTTTGGGTGAACTAACCCTTGAAGTCTTCCATCAGTCAACGACAGCGGAGTGACACTTTAAACATATAAGTAGTACCGGTCAAGATAACTCATAGTACCCGGATGAGCGGTGTGTTATTCACTTTGGTGGTTGTTATCTGGGAATAACATACTGCTGGAATGCGCGATTGACCAATCAGAATCAAGTATTCCACAGAGCCGTGTAATAATCGCGATTATAAATTCCATGAATTGTGCAGCCCTACTCAACACACAGAAAGACTCGCGCCAGTCTCATGCACACATCGAGTTCTCTTTCGGTCTTAAACAAACAACAATAACAACAACACAGAGAACTTTGCCAAAATGCCAGTTTTGTCGAGTATTCTCATAAGATGAGTCTTAAATGAGTTAAATAACGTCTTAAATGAACTTGTGAGAAAATGAGATGCGCTTGACAGCGCGTCAGATCCGCGTCATGTTCGGCAGCGGCAGATCTTAAAGCGACAGCAGCCGCTAATGATGTCTGTCATTAATGTTCATCAAAGAACAAAGGTAACAGAGAAAATATTAGCTTTAATGAGGATTAATCTATATTTAATGTATTATTTATGCAGTTAAGAAAGGTGTTTGATAACTGTATTAAATTGCTGTATTGGCTATATCTAACACGGAAGGGTAAATAATGGGTTTATGTAAAGCTTGTTTTAAGTTCACTTAAATTAAAAGTTTTAAAGTGTAATAAATGTTGAAATTGGTAGCTTTCAGTTATACTGTAATGTCATGTCATTAATGTTTCATAGAGACATTAGTATCAGTGGTACTGGCCTTCATTCATTAAAAGATGCCATTACAACAAATATTTAAAATATCCTGTCTTTAAGTCGTTTCTACATTTAATTTGGAGATTAACTCTGAAATTATTACAATATCAATTGTTTTTAATCGTGATTAATTACAGAAAAAAATGTGATTTTTAAATTTTTTTTTTTTTTTATTCGATTCACAGCACTTTGCAAAATTGCCATGCAAAGGGCATCAAAACTTTTCTTGTGTGTAAATGCTTTCCAATATGTACTCCAATGTCCTTCCCATTAGCTTTCATTCGCGTTATGAGCATGAAATATGTAAATAGCCAGTGTACCTCTGGAAATGACTGAATCAGATGCTGAATGTCATTGTGGATGGTTGTAATGAATGAATAGACTCGAACATTATGTTGGCATTAGTGGAATTGCATTGGCATTGTTTAAATCATACTTATCTGACCGTTATCAGTTTGTAGCAGTAAATGAAGAGATGTCACACCGATCACAAGTTCAGTATGGAGTACCGCAGGGCTCAGTGCTAGGACCGTTGCTCTTCACCCTGTACATGTGAAGCTGCTTTGAAACAATCGGCATTGTAAAAAGCGCTATATAAATAAAGTTGACTTGACTTAATGAACAGCTTGTTTTTTTTGCAGACACATGCTACATTTTGTCCTTCGCCATCATCATGTTGAACACCAGCCTTCACAACCCAAACGTCAAGGACAAGCCCACAGTAGAGCGATTCATCTCCATGAACAGAGGCATCAATGAGGGAGGAGACCTGCCGGAGGACCTGCTCAGGGTCTGTCTCCTCTCACTTCTTATGTCTGTAGATGTGTTTATTACATTGGTGTGTTTGTATTTTCGTTGTAGCGCTGGATGTTATCTTTGTCCCTTATCTTGGACGAGTCCCCAGTTTAGGACCTAGACCTGTTCTGTAGGTGGAGTGCGTGTGTTCGCTCATCTTTTGAGCTTCATTGTCTTTTGCTTTGACTCATGCAGAACCTATATGACAGCATCAAGAACGAGCCCTTCAAAATCCCAGAGGATGACGGCAATGACTTGACGCACACTTTCTTCAACCCGGACAGAGAGGGCTGGCTGCTCAAACTGGGTGAGTGGGACTACATGAGTAAACGCCTGACTTTCTCACGTCTCACTTTTGTGATGATCGCACAGCTCTACACCTACATTTGAAATAAGAGGTGTCCTGTCCAAACCCATGCTCTGAGAGGCTCACACACATGCACTCTCACTTCTATAAGCTCACCTGATGATCATCACAACACTTTACAGCATATACAGTAGCACATCTTTCCCTCTGCTCTCTTGATGGATCAGTATCTCCTCTCACATCATATGAAGATCATGATCACAATGAACACATCCGGTTAGATCTTGGGAATCTACATCTCCCGCTGTCGCTGTCATGAGAGGTGTGAGAGAAACTCTCTACACTGTAAAAAATGATATGATCAATAAGTTATGACAACGTATGTTTTAACATTGCTTTAACTCATCAAAATAAGTTACGCTTTTCTTTGTTATGCAAGATTCAACTCGCTTTAATGTAATTTAAGTTGATTGTACTTAATTTAAGGCAGCAGTGTATATTTAATGTGTTATAAATCTATTCATAACCTTGTTCCTCTTTTTAATCTGTAATATTGTCATGAACAGTTTTCAGGAATTTCTGTCTAATGCATTATAATACTTCCTATTCATGGATACACTTTTAATGAGCATAATGCATTATAACCTCTTGAATTATGATTATACTCATTAAATGTATATCCATGAATACTGTAAAATTCGTTCTGTGTTTATGATCAACATCCTACAGGTATTTGAATTATTCAGTTTTTTTACCACAAGTAAAGCCTTATTGCTTTAATAACTCTTATTAAAATGATTAATGAGTATAAGGTGACTTATGAATGCAATATAATGAATAAAGAAGAAGCGGTTCGCAACCTTTTTAACTCCCCCCATTTTCCACAACAATATTTTCCGTTTTTTCTGAATAAGGATTAAGCATCATAACAAAGTCAATTCTTTATTGTTGTACTACATGCTTATTATTACAGACCAGGCCTAAAAGGGTCTAAAAAAAGGACCTTTTTCTTTTCCGCGTAAACGGACAGGAAAATGATTGTGAATTGAATGTCTGCTGACTCTCGTGTACACTTTCCTCCCCTGTTTTATTTTTGGAGCGGTAATTCACAGTACTTTCTTTGATCAGAGAGGCAGCGTGTGTGGGGAGTATGATTTCCTATTTAATTTAATTTTTTTGTTTCCTTTTCTTCCTCATTTGTTTGTTTGTTCCCATGATTTTGGCTGTTGTCTTTCCCTCAGGAGGTATGTACACCTGTTCTTCCCAAACAATCGCTCATCTCTCCGCTCTCAGGTGCTTTTGGTGATCAAGCCTTGCTTCCTGTCCCCTGTTTCTGTTATTAGCCACTGTAGGTCCCATTATTTTCCATGGGGTTCGTCTTTCCATGAGTTTACTCTAGTTTTTACATGTTCCTTCATTTGTTTGTCTGACGGCTCGTTTTATCCATCGAATCAGCGTTTCGTCCACGTGCCGCCCTCTCTGTATGGTGGCGGGTGCTTGGTTTTTGATTTTGTGACTACCGTATTGAAGAGCACCTCTCTCTGTTTGCTGTGGTGTTCGAAACGTTCTCTCTCTCTCTCTCTGTGTCATTTCCACTTTGGGAGCTGCAGTATTTTCTGCTTCCTCTCAGTCTGAACAGACACCAATGAAAACAGCAACTGAAGAAGATTAAATATGTAGGATAGTTCACCCAAAAATGAAAAATCTGTCATCGTTTCCTCACCCTTGCCTCGTTGCATACAGCATCTGTCCTTATTCAGATTCATTGTAGGTAGGGGTGGGCGATATTTTGGTAGACGGTAAAAAACCTGGCCAGTTTAAACATTTCAAGCGATTTTAAACCATTCAGTCACGAACGGGCACTCAGTGATTTGCATCTTAACGTTCTTGAATGGGCAAATACACACAAACTTATGTCAAAATGCCCGTTTTGGTGAGTATCCTTGGAAACACAAACATATACTGTGTCAATATATTAGATCAGTGCGTTCGGCCTTAAAGTGACAGCAGCCTAATAAACCTGCTGCCGTCTTTGTTACTCAAACATAGTTCTTAATGTTCAACAACAAAATACAAAGAGAAAAGCACTCACTGTTCTTGACTGAATGACTTGTAGCTTTAATTCATAATTTCATACAGAAAAGTTTTTTTACTGTAGTAAGCTTCTCACATTAGTTAGACTAGTTTGTGCAGTGAATTGGTTTTGAGACTCATGAAATTTCAATGGTATCTAAAATATTGATGTCACAACCTTATTTCAGGCAAAATAACTGTTTCTTGATGTAAATTGTTATAGTGAAATAAAAATGTGACCCTGGAGCACAAAACCAGTCATAAGTCTCACAGGTATATTTGTGCCAACAATACATTTTTCTTTTATGCCAAAAATCATTAGGATATTAAGATCATGTTCCATGAAGATATTTTGTACATTTCCTACCGTAAATATATCAAAAATGTATTATTAGTAGTAATATGCATTGATAAGGACTTCATTTGGACAACTTTAAAGGCGATTTTCTCAATATTTAGATTTTGTTTGCACCCTCAGATTCCAGATTTTCAAATAGTTGTGTCTTGGCCAAATATTGTCCTATTTACAGACCATACATCAATGGAAAGCTCATTTATTTAGCTTTCAGGTGATGTATAAATCTCAATTTAAAAAAATGTACCCTTACGACTGGTTTTGTGGTCCAGGGTCACAATTATGGTCACACTTTAGTTTGGGTCCAATTCTCACTATTAACTAACTATTAACTATGACTTTTGCCTCAATTAACTCTTAATTAGTGCTTATTAATAGTTAGTAAGGTAGTTGTTAAGTTTAGATTAAGGGATGTAGAATATGATCATGCAGAATAAGGCATTGACATGTGCTTTATAAGTACTAATAAACAGCCCATATCCTAGGAATATGCATGATTATAAGCAACTAGTTAATAGTGAGAATTGGACCCTAAACTAAAGAGTTACCAAAATGACTAATTTCGTAACGTAGGTTTTTGGACATATTGCCCATATTCCATCCGTACGGAAAAGAGCAGCTTGGACTTTCTTCAGAACGTCCTCTTTTGTTTTCTATGGAAGACGGAACTCGTACCTGTTTGGGACCAAATGATGACAGATTTTCATTTCTCTGTGAATTCTTCTTTTTTGAATTTCTGAAGTGGTGTTTGATCTGATTAGACTGAGTCAGAAAACTGCATCTGGACCAAAGACTGCTATTCTTCATGCTCTACGTAAAGTATAGGTGTGTGTGTTTGTTGTGTGTATATATGTGTGATGCTGGACTGCAGCGCTGAGGAAAGTGTGTGTTCGTGTGTGTGTGTGTGTGTGTGTGTGTGTGTGTGTGTGTGTGTGTGTGTGTGTATTTGGTCAGATCGGACTCACCACTAGGATGCTGGGTGTAGGTGGGTTTCAGTTGATACCAAATCAAAGCTGATACCAAAATAAAACCTAAAGTGTTTACATCTCTATAAGAGATTAGCATATACATTAGCATATATGTAAAAAAAATCCAAAAATGTGTAATTGCTGTAGCTTCCTGTTGTCACGTCAGACATGTGACTGGAAGGCCCATCCTTCACCCAGCCCTGTATCCGTGTCAGTCTGCCCAGCACGGCCTCCTCCTCACTCCCCTCTCCACAAATCTCCTCCCTCTGAGAGACATTTGTGGACGGGGCTTCTGCTCTACAACTGGAGTGATCATTAATCACATCCGGTAACTCAGCCAATCAGCTTGCTCAGAAACTCTCACCTGCTGTAGTGCTCTGATCCGTGTTCGTTTTGTTTGTCGCTCATGCCAGTACTCAAATACACTAGCAGTCTGTAGCGCAGCAGGATTAGGATCAGTTCCTGTTCAGCAGAAAAGCTTTAGGGTGGTCGATGTGTCCTGCTTGTGTGCAGTCCCGGATCACAGCTAAAATAACATTAGGCCATGAATTTTACACTGACAATTTTTTATACACTCACCTAAAGGATTATTAGGAACACCTGTTCAATTTCTCATTAATGCAATTATCTAATCAACCAATCACATGGCAGTTGCTTCAATGCATTTAGGGGTGTGGTCCTGGTCAAGACAATCTCCTGAACTCCAAACTGAATGTCAGAATGGGAAAGAAAGGTGATTTAAGCAATTTTGAGCGTGGCATGGTTGTTGGTGCCAGACGGGCCGGTCTGAGTATTTCACAATCTGCTCAGTTACTGGGATTTTCACGCACAACCATTTCTAGAGTTTGCAAAGAATGGTGTGAAAAGGGAAAAACATCCAGTATGCGGCAGTCCTGTGGGCGAAAATGCCTTGTTGATGCTAGAGGTCAGAGGAGAATGGGCCGACTGATTCAAGCTGATAGAAGAGCAACTTTGACTGAAATAACCACTCGTTACAACCGAGGTATGCAGCAAAGCATTTGTGAAGCCACAACACGCACAACCTTGAGGCGGATGGGCTACAACAGCAGAAGACCCCACCGGGTACCACTCATCTCCACTACAAATAGGAAAAAGAGACTACAATTTGCACAAGCTCACCAAAATTGGACAGTTGAAGACTGGAAAAATGTTGCCTGGTCTGATGAGTCTCGATTTCTGTTGAGACATTCAGATGGTAGAGTCAGAATTTGGCGTAAACAGAATGAGAACATGGATCCATCATGCCTTGTTACCACTGTGCAGGCTGGTGGTGGTGGTGTAATGGTGTGGGGGATGTTTTCTTGGCACACTTTAGGCCCCTTAGTGCCAATTGGGCATCGTTTAAATGCCACGGCCTACCTGAGCATTGTTTCTGACCATGTCCATCCCTTTATGACCACCATGTACCCATCCTCTGATGGCTACTTCCAGCAGGATAATGCACCATGTCACAAAGCTCGAATCATTTCAAATTGGTTTCTTGAACATGACAATGAGTTCACTGTACTAAAATGGCCCCCACAGTCACCAGATCTCAACCCAATAGAGCATCTTTGGGATGTGGTGGAACGGGAGCTTCGTGCCCTGGATGTGCATCCCACAAATCTCCATCAACTGCAAGATGCTATCCTATCAATATGGGCCAACATTTCTAAAGAATGCTTTCAGCACCTTGTTGAATCAATGCCACGTAGAATTAAGGCAGTTCTGAAGGCGAAAGGGGGTCAAACACAGTATTAGTATGGTGTTCCTAATAATCCTTTAGGTGAGTGTATTTTACTTGGAAACAATTCAATAGACCCATATGATTTTCTTTACTGCTGTGAAAATATTTCTCAAAACTTAACTTATAACTACAAAAATAATTATATAATATATCATATCATATATAATTTATTAATAATGGTCAAACAAGAAGTCTCTAATTTTCACCAAGGCATAATATAACTTAACTTACAACTACAATACAATATAATTAATATAATACGATACAATACAATATAATATAAATAATTTAATATTATATAATGGCCAAATGTTTAAAATAATTATGTTTTTGAAAGAAGTCTCTAATGTTCACCAAGGCATAAAATAACTTAACTTATAACTACAAATATAATATAATATAATATAATAATGGTCAAACGTTTAATAATAGAATAATTGTAAAAAAAAAAAAAGTTTGTTTTTGACAGAAGTCTCTAATGTTCAAAGCTGAATTTACAGCAGCCAGTCACATGATCCTTCAGAATAATAGTTTCAGTATTTTAATTTTTAGATTTGCAAAATGTGACTGAAATGTAAACCACACCAGTTATCTCACATATTTGCGATTAGATCAAATACCCGCAGTCAGACGATTAATCACATAATCGTGACAGGCCATCTTTGCTAACTCTTTTATATAGTCATAATGCATGCAGATTTTATGAGCTCATACTTTTGGATATGAATTTATGTAAATACACTGCAAAATCAGCTACAGTATAATGTGAAAGGGAAATGCTGGATAGGTGGAAATATACTTTCCCCTATCGATTCTTCTTTTTTGTTATAATTGATTAATAAATTATTTAAAAAAAAATGTCTATGGGCATGTTTTGCATCAACTACCCTGACACACAGTTAGTTAAAAGTGTTCAGGTTTCCCTGCAGAGGAAGCGAGGCTGGCAGAGGTCAGAGGTCATCCTCGGTTTACCTTGTAGTCCCTATAGAGAGAGACGTGGGAAAATGAGCCAAGAATGTGAGCTCAACCTGATCGTAGCTAGATACGGCTAGAATAGTGCTCTGTTTAAACACATTTTGCTGGATCTTTTCAGTCGGGTTAAGAGGAAGGACAACTATCAGGTGATGTGTGATACCTGTGGCGGTTCATTGACGGAGTGGTTTGAGCATGGTGTGCTGCTGGTAAGGAATGCTGTGCTTGGGCCTTATTGGACATGGAGTGGCTGTAGAAGAGCTCTCATCGTCTGTTCATCTGTCTGTCTGTCTGCTCCTCTGCTGCTCAACTCTTCAGCTGCACGTCTGACGTCTCGTTGCGCGGAAGGCTAACGCTCCTCTTTTGTTCCTCAGGAGGACGTGTCAAAACCTGGAAAAGACGGTGGTTCATCCTCACAGATAACTGCCTTTACTACTTTGAGTACACTACTGTAAGTACTGATAATACATGTCGTGCTGCAGTAGGTGATTTATGTTGACCATCGTTCAATTATTATAATTATTATTTTTTTTTTAAGAAATTACGAGAAACTAATGTGTCTCTTTTCATGTAGGATAAAGAACCAAGAGGCATCATCCCTCTAGAAAACCTCAGCATTCGTGAAGTGGAGGACAAGAAGCCGGTAAAACATCTTTTCAGCAGTTTTAAACTCCAGAGGCAGAATCTTAAAGGGATAGTTCACCCAAAAACTAAAATTACCCCATGATCTACTCGCCCTCAAACCATCCATTTTTTTTATAAATCATCCATTTAAATTATATTAAGCCTTAAAGTTATGCATAATTAAGGGTGTGGCCAGTTGAGTGACAGGTGGATTGCCACTATGGTCGAGCTAGGTGGGCGTGGTTTCAGCAACCAGGCACCTCAGCTCCACCCACGTCCCGCCCCTTTGCCCATTTTCAGTTATCTGGGAGTGACGCACTGACAAGATGGCGACGGCTGACTTTAGGCTTCAAAAATGTACATTTACATTGCATTTACATTTATGCATTTAGCAGATGCTTTTATCCAAAGCGACTTACAACTGAGGAGTACAGGAAGCAATCCGTTATGAAGAGGCGTAGAAACGCAGAAGTGTCTTAAATACTACGTTTCGGAGATTGCTCAGAGTAGCGTAAGCTAGAATAGGGAGGGTGTAGAGAAAGATAGAGGAAAAAAGTATTGGTTTTTAAAGAGATGGGTTTAAAGAGATGGGTTTTTAGCTGTTTTGAATGATGTCAGTGATTCTGCCATCCGGATGGAGGTGGGAAAATCGTTCCACCAGCTGGGAACAGTGAATGAAAAAGTTCTGGAGAGGGATTTCATGCCTCTCTGGGATGGTAACACCAGCCGCCGCTCTTTAGCTGAGCAGAGGCTTCTGGTGGGGGTGTAGACTCGTAGGAGTGAGTCGAAGTATGCGGGTGCTGAGCTTGTGGTGGATCCATAAGCAAGCGTCAAAGCCTTGAACTTAATGCGGGCAGCGAGTGGTAGCCAGTGCAGAGAGATGAAGAGAGGTGTGACATGGGCCCTTTTGGGCTCGTTGAAGACAAGACGTGCCGCTGCGTTCTGAATCATTTGAAGTGTTTTGATTGCTCTTCAGAAACCTACGGGTGACGTCACGGACACTGCTTGCATATTTTTTTATAGTCTATTCTCCTACATCACGTCAAGGGTTACTCTTGGTGTAAATCGACTTCCATAGGCCGCCTGTCGAAAGCTAGTTATTTTAGTCCATAAAGTTCTAAATATGGATATTTTTCTTACACAAACCCATCGCTTCGCTTCCTTTATTAACCCCCTTGAGTCGTATGGATAACTTTTTATGATGGATGGATGTGCTTTTTTGGACTTCAAAATCAGGACCGCCATTCACTCTAATTATGCAGCTTAGAAGAGCAATAATAATTTTTGTAATATATATTGTATTCGTCTGGAAGAAGAAAGTCATATACACCTGGGATGGGTTGAGGGTGAGTAAATCATGGGGTAATTTTCATTTTTGGGTGAACTATCCCTTTAACCTGATTATCTAGTGACAGTTTAGCTCTGATCTTGTGTGTGGAGTTGGTGTGCAGAATTGGCCCTTTGTTTGCATGAACTTTTTCCATGAGAGTATTCAACACTTGGGCTGCATCCCAGTAATATATCCATACTATAGTGTGCAAGGAATAGTGCGTCCCAAATCATATTATATTGGGAAAAGTGTGCCAAAGGTGTCCGGATGCAGAGAATTTTCCTTGATGCTAACACTTCAAACAGTGACTTATAGACTTGAATGCTTGACTCCACTGTCAAAGCACTGTGTCTCCTCCTAGTGGTCAGATATGTGATTTGTCTGCATGTGTTTGCTTCTCAGAACTGCTTCGAGCTCTTCATCCCTGACAATAAGGACCAGGTGATCAAGGCATGCAAGACAGAGGCAGACGGACGGGTGGTGGAAGGGAATCACACCTTCTACCGCATCTCTGCTCCCACCACCGAGGAGAAAGACGAATGGATGAACAGCATTAAGTGAGTGTTGCTCATCGCTGATTAAAGGGATATTCAGTTATCCTCATTTTTACAAACACACAAAACTGTATATTTTGACCATTGTACCATGTTTATCATTTCATTCCACACTCTTTTTTTTCTGATATAATAAAATGTATAAATATTTAATATCCATTTAAGCTGTAAAATTTAAGTTCATTTTGTAACAATGACCATCTGATGGTACATTATTCCTTAACTATACGGTATGCTTCATTTCAAGCGCTTTATAAAATACCGCTCAGTTCAGTTTTGTTCAGATGACCCAGTCTGTCGTGATTGGTCTACTCTGCTCTGATTGGTCAGATGGCCCAGTCTGTTGTGATTGGTCTACTCTGCTCTGATTGGTCAGATGGCCCAGTCTGTTGTGATTGGTCTACTCTGCTCTGATTGGTCAGATGGCCCAGTCTGTTGTGATTGGTCTACTCTGCTCTGATTGGTCAGATGACCCAGTCTGTTGTGATTGGTCTACTCTGCTCTGATTGGTCAGATGGCCCAGTCTGTTGTGATTGGTCTACTCTGCTCTGATTGGTCAGATGGCCCAGTCTGTTGTGATTGGTCTACTCTGCTCTGATTGGTCAGATGGCCCAGTCTGTTGTGATTGGTCTACTCTGCTCTGATTGGTCAGATGGCCCAGTCTGTTGTGATTGGTCTACTCTGCTCTGATTGGTCAGATGGCCCAGTCTGTTGTGATTGGTCTACTCTGCTCTGATTGGTCAGATGGCCCAGTCTGTTGTGATTGGTCTACTCTGCTCTGATTGGTCAGATGACCCAGTCTGTTGTGATTGGTCTACTCTGCTCTGATTGGTCAGATGGCCCAGTCTGTTGTGATTGGTCTACTCTGCTCTGATTGGTCAGATGACCCAGTCTGTTGTGATTGGTCTACTCTGCTCTGATTGGTCAGATGGCCCAGTCTGTTGTGATTGGTCTACTCTGCTCTGATTGGTCAGATGGCCCAGTCTGTTGTGATTGGTCTACTCTGCTCTGATTGGTCAGATGGCCCAGTCTGTTGTGATTGGTCTACTCTGCTCTGATTGGTCAGATGGCCCAGTCTGTTGTGATTGGTCTACTCTGCTCTGATTGGTCAGATGGCCCAGTCTGTTGTGATTGGTCTACTCTGCTCTGATTGGTCAGATGGCCCAGTCTGTTGTGATTGGTCTACTCTGCTCTGATTGGTCAGATGGTCCAGTCTGTTGTGATTGGTCTACTCTGCTCTGATTGGTCAGATGACCCAGTCTGTTGTGATTGGTCTACTCTGCTCTGATTGGTCAGATGGCCCAGTCTGTTGTGATTGGTCTACTCTGCTCTGATTGGTCAGATGGTCCAGTCTGTTTTGATTGGTCTACTGTGCTCTGATTGGTCAGATGGTCCAGTCTGTTTTGATTGGTCTACTCTGCTCTGATTGGTCAGATCGCCCAGTCTGTTGTGATTGGTCTACTCTGCTCTGATTGGTCAGATGGCCCAGTCTGTTGTGATTGGTCTACTCTGCTCTGATTGGTCAGATGGACCAGTCTGTTTTGATTGGTCTACTGTGCTCTGATTGGTCAGATGACCCAGTCTGTTGTGATTGGTCTACTCTGCTCTGATTCTTGTAATTGCATAAAAAGTGGATTTACTCTCACAGCACAGAAAATTGTGTCTTCTTGACATGCCGACTACACAAACCAAACTCCTCCAGACCTCAGCTACAACTGCAATGTTTGAGGGTCAAAGCCAATGAAGTCTATAGACTGGCTTTATGCTAATTTGTTTCAAACCTACATAAGTTCAGCAGGAAGTAAGACTGAAATTACTGATCACTCATTTCAGCAGTACAGAATCGATTCTTTAAAACTTTGCAGGCCTTTTACATTCACAAACAACTTTATTACACACTATTTGAAAGGTAACATCTGAAAAAGCATAATGGAGCAGTTTCTCATAACATTCTTCCTCTTATCCCCAGAGCGGCCATCAGCAGAGATCCTTTCTACGAGATGCTGGCAGCGAGGAAGAAGAAGGTCTCCTCTATGAAGAGACACTAGAGCTGCTCAGGACGCCGGTGTTACAGATTCAGGGCTACTGGAACCGCTTCCCCTCGTGGAGGCAGCTGCGCTGTGAAGAGTCCAGAATAACCCCCAACTTCAGAAAGACACCGTTACCAGGATCAGCGAGGTCAAACCTTGCTATAGACTCTGCGCCTCTTTTTAAATGTCTTCTTGCTCAGCTCAAGCGCGCGCGCGTGTGTGTGTGTGTGTGTGTGCGTGTTGGAAGGAAGTCAGTGGGATTTTAACTCTCTACTGCTTCCTTGAAAACCCCCAAAGAGAACATTTTTCCTCATGCTTAACCAAAATATGCTCTTTCTGTCTCTCTCTCTCTCTCTCTCTCTCTCTCTCTCTTTCTATCCCTCTCGTCTCTCTTGCACATGCGCACACTTGCATTATCTGAAATCAGCAGGTCTGACAGAATGTGGAAAACCAAACGAAAGTTCCTACGTGCGTCGGAGAAGGAAGATGTCCTTTGTGCTATGAAATGTACAGGCAATAAGTGTATTTTTTACATTTTTTATCGTGCACAAGCTTAGTCCTCAGAGGTTTATTTGTGTATTTAATTGTAAAAAAAAATCTCAAAGAAACTTCTATTTGCAACAGAAGTCGGAAAGGGTGGGAAAATCACCCTAGATAACGTTGACGGTAAACGGCTCCATGGGCATTTGTTTGTTTTCTTGGCAGACGCCAGCGTTTTTCTTGAAATGCGACATGCGTCTATAGCGTGTTGTGGGAAGCTGCTGCAGTGCTTTGTATATTGGCAGCGTTCGCAGGCGTTCTGCATACATAAGCAGAAAGGCTGGATGGTGGCCAGCTAAGGATTATGGGATATCATTACAAGGATATCATGCATTGGTACTACCTCTCAGACAGACAGGACGGTAATTAACAGATGGTAATGTTTTTATTTTCCGCGAGGTCTTTTAACCCAGACCTCCAAGTAAAACGCTTTTCATAAAATGAGTAAATGTGCCTAACAACTGTTGAAAGTCAGTCACGACTGAAGTCCTCGGGATGCTCCAGTGCCTGCTCGCGTTTCTCCAGTCGCCCCCTTCTTGCTTGGGTTTCCAAGTTATTCTTCACGCTAAATATTCAATCTAAGCAGTATTGGTTTAATTTATCAAAGATGTACATACTTTAGTGTATAGAGAATATTGGTTTCCATTTTATAAATGTGTGTACTGTATGTAGCAGTATTGTACTAGTCGAGTGCCATTTTCTTTCTTTCTTTTTTAATTTTGAATTTCTGGAGGTCGATACCATTGTAGTGGTAAGCCAGAACATGCTGAAATAAAGATATTATCGCAGATGTGGTTGTGTTTTGCTTTTTGCCTGCACAAAGTTGGTCTGATTCAGCCACATAAGCTCTGTTTTTCTCTCAAAAGATTGCAGTCGCTCACCAAAAATAAGAATGCATACGCAATATCTGAGAAATACCAGCAGGTGGCGCCAACATGACGTCTGTACTACTTTTCCTGATCAGAAGGCAAGATCTAGGGTTTTCAGTAAGTTTCGGTTATACTTGATTTGGTAACACTTCATTTTACAGTGTCATTGTTACACGTTACTGTAGTAATAACTATAAATTATGCATAATTACATGCAACTAATCCTTAAACCAATCCAAACCCTATAGTAAGTACATGTAGTTAATTATTATCACTCCATACTTAAATGTATAATTACATTGTAACAAATACACCTTAAAATAAAGTGTAACCCTTTATTTTAAAGGTGTCCTTGTTACAGCGTAATTACACATTTATTACAATTATACAAGTACTGAATCATGTTAATTAACCCTAAACCTAACCTTGTAGTAAGTACATATTGTTAGTTGCGTAAGTTAACTGTCATGGAACTGAGTTACTGTCATGGAAAAAAATGTCCTGGTCTTCTCTTACTTCCTGGGCATATCAGTCTCAAAACAGTTGCAACACAATTTACAGAAAGCTGTGTCATATGTGTTTAAAGTCTTTTATCAATACTCCCACCGTTCAGGCAGCCAGCTGAGATATTTCCTCATGACACACTCTTTCTGAAACACACACTCTCCCAGCTCTACTGAGAACACACTCTCGAGGAACAGAGGGGTGTTTGATATGCTTTGTTGAAATGTGACATTTTCGAGAAACAGGATGAATACAGAACAAGAGAGCGAAAGAGAGAGCACAGCATGTCAAATGAAACCAGCAGGAATGCTGTTTTTTGTTTTGGTAATTTTACCCATAGTTTTGGGAAACGTGAACACATGAGAACACAGTGTGTCTTCAGTCAAGGGCTTTTTAACAAACCGGACAATTGAACAATAGATGTGCTGGAACACTTGTTGTGTAACACTATCTGCCTTTCAGTATCTGACATCTCATATTATGTTAAGGCAAGAGAGGCTGTGCATTCTTGAAAAGAAAAATCTAGTCATATGACATTTTATTTAAAGTTTCAGAGGAAGGCAGTTGCTGAGTTCAGAACCACACATCGCATACTACTCTTATACCATTGCTGCGTCCTAATGCGCTACTACGTCATAAAAAGTATGTACTCTTTTTGTGAAGGAGTGTGTAGCCGAAGAGTAGGCAAACTACTTCATCATCTTTAACGGACCGCTCTGTCGTTTAGTTACGTGCATCCCGTCACCGTTTAAACTGCCCTGTCAATCATCTTCACAGTTCAAATCCTCCACAAAATCACATTGAATTTCATTTCCTACCATAACAGAGAGAAATATAGTGAGTATTTCATGCGGAGACTCTCCTCATGTGTTTGCAATTTAAATACAATGATGCATTTAAAAGTTAATGGCCATACATATCACACTGCAAAATAATGCTCTTCTTACTTAATATTTCTTGTTTTCAGTCCAAATATCTAAATTTAAGAATTTTTTACTAATGACAAATGACATAAGTAATAAGTAAAATGACATAAGATAAACTTGCTTAAAACAAGCAAAATTATCTGCCAGTGGGGTAAGAAAAATAATCTTGTTTCTTGTTTCTGTCCCAAACAGAAACCGTTTTTAGTTTATTTGTTTACAGGGGCTTTGCACATTAATAAACATGAATGTAAATGTAATATTTTTAATCTGTAGACCCTTGACAGAAATGTTAAAAAGTCTTCCTAAAAACAAAAACAAAGCATCTCATATAACACACACACAAAAGAGAAAGAAAAATCTGGGAAACAAAATATCAAATATCAAACAAAAGTACAAGTACATGATTCCACGTGGAAATCATGCTAAAATACATTAGCAGAAAATTTGATCTCAACATATATTGTGCTACATAAGACTAAGAGGTCAAAAAGATAGCGTCAGGAGCAAAATATTAAGATACTAATGCTGACAGTAACACATTTTTTTTTTTTTTTTGATTAAACTTAAAAGAACCATGTATCCAGTCTTCTAATGGTTGATGGGATGAAGTTCCATTACTTTGCTGCTCTGACTGAAAATACAGACTAAATTAACCTTTTCTGAGAGGAATAATGCAGTCCCCTCTTTCTCCACCCCTTGTGGACCGATATGCAGTTGTTCTAATGTTTACATACTGTTTTCATGGAGAAGACAGGCAACGTATAGTCTTAAACATGACAAATATCTACATATTTAATCAGGTTTTCCCAACTTAGCAAATTGTATTTTTTTTAGTATTTAGTATTTCTTATCAAGAATATTTAATGATTGTTTATACAGAGACTAAAAAATATCGTGATTTTAACGGTAAAAGACTGTAAAAATGCTACTGTAACACTCGATCCACTGGAAGGCAAGTTGTAGTGAACCCAAGTGCAGTTTTTATTAAACTTAAATCTTAACATAAATTTTGACAAAAACCTGACATGGCAGGGCAAAACTCACCAACAAGGGGGTTACACATACAATATCAGACAAGGACCATGGCAAACATGAGGGTTTAAATACACATTGACTAAAGACTAGACAAGACACACCTGTGAACACTGATAAACCAATGAGGACACGACAACAGAACACAAGACAAAGGAGCACATGGCAGGATCACATGAGGGCAAGGGAATCACATGACAAGACCAGGAAGTGCATGGCAAGACATGACAGTGAACATGGTAAACTAAACACATGAAACATAACCAAAAACACCCTGTGACAGCTACGGTTAAAAACAGTTAACAGAAAGTTTCGAGAAGGGTCTGACTGCAGAGCCGCAGTTTTACCCCACTTTTATGTCGTCGAGATGCAGGTTACGGTGTTCTGTCGATTTGTCCTATTTTGTCAAATTTTGCTACCTCCCATTAAAATAGTAGGTAGCACAATTCAACGCGAAAAATGCTACCTATTAGATTGTGCTACCTACCAGCATCATATTCATGTAGTTTGAGGCTCCTTTTTTTACGTCCATACCCTTAAACCGATGCAAAAAATAACAGCAGGAGCAACAATAACCGTTAGCTAGTTTTAGGACAGAACAGTCGCCAAGTCAAGTCAAGTCAACTTTATTTATATAGCGCTTTTTACAATGCAGATTGTTTCAAAGCAGCTTCACAGTGTTAAACAGGAAAATAATGAACAGAATTTGATTCGGCTGTACAGCCGCTCTGGAGAAAACGGTGATGTCATCTAGCTCATTTCAATTATCATATATATTCAAGTAGTGTAGTTGATATAGTTAATTTATTTGGATATTTATTTGAAAATTTAGTGTCCCCAACTGAGCAAGCCAAAGGCGACAGTGGCAAGGAACCAAAACTCCATCAGGTGTCCTAATGGAGAAAAATAAACCTTGGGAGAAACCAGGCTCAGTCTGGGTGCCAGTTCTCCTCTGGCCGATTAACAAACAGTGTATGATTATTATTTTGGCAGCCTTATAGGTCAGAATTAATATTAGATCGGATTATTCGAAAGATCGGAGGCATCACGCCGCAGACAGGTTTATTGAGGATGGCGTGTCGATTAAACAATTATTAAATAGGAATATTCGAAATATCAGAGTCATCACGCCGGAGATGGATCCATTGAGGATGCCATGTCGATGAGCAATTTCAGAGGGTAGACTAATTGACACGGTCTCTGCAGACACTTCAGGGATGCGTTGGTAATGTCTGGGCGCTGGTCCACCATCTGATCTGTAGTAAACCTCAGGATAAACAGAGAGACTAACGTTAGCGTAGATGCCATTCTTCTTATGATGTAACGAGTACATCAGGTGTTATGGGAAGTGTTCCCGGTTCCGGCTGACCTAGTTAATGCAGCCTAACAATTTGAATAAAATATAAATTAAAAATGTTTTATGTGTATGCCATAGTAAAGAGATGCGTTTTTAGTCTAGATTTAAACTGACAGAGTGTGTCTGCTTCCCGAACAATGCTAGGAAGGCTGTTCCAGAGTTTAGGTGCTAAATAGGAAAAGGATCGACCGCCTGCAGTTGATTTTGATATTCTAGGTATTATCAACTGGCCAGAGTTTTGAGACAGCAATAGACGTGATGGAGTATAATGCGTTAAGAGCTCGCTCAAGTACTGGGGCGCTAAACCATTTAGTGATTTGTAAGTAATTAGCAAGATTTTAAAATGTATGCGATGTTTAATAGGGAGCCAGTGCAGTGTTGACAGAACCGGGCTAATATGGTCATACTTCCTGGTTCTAGTAAGAACTCAAGCTGCTGTGTTTTGGACCAGCTGCAGTTTATTTATTAAGCGTGCAGGGCAACCACCCAGTAGAGCATTACAATAATCTAGCCTTGAGGTCATGGACGCATTAACTAACTGTTCAGCATTTTGCATTGAAAGCATATGCCGTAATTTAGATATATTTTTAAGATGGTAGAATGCAGTTTTACAGATGATAGAAACGTGGCTTTCAAATGAGAGGTTGGTATCAAAGAGCACACCCAGGTTCCTAACTGACGACGAGGACTTGACAGAGCAGCCATCAAGTGTTAGACAGTATTCTAGGTTACTATATGTGGAGTTTTTTTGTCCAATAATTAAAAAGTTATGCCAAGATTTAAAAATGAAATGTGACAGCACGGGCAAAACTGCTGTGGTGAAACTGCTGCTGGGGTAAAACGGTGGCTCTGCGGCTCTGCAGACAGATATTATTAAAAGTTTCTGTACTATTCGGTGAATAGCTGTAATAGATCTAACCTTACATTTAATGTAATTTTACAGTAAAATACCTGCGTGACACTTCACATTTCATGTATTTTCGTTTCTTAGTTTTTTTTCTAATCAGTCATGTACATTAGGGTTTTATCTTACATTTAATGTTGTTAAATTAATGTTTATTGAATTTGCATTCATGTGTGTTACCATGATGGTGTTTAGTGTTTGTGTGAATGACACTGTACACCTTCTAAATATTAGTATTGTCCTCCTAAAACCTGCTTGTGATGAGCTTTGATTCATCATGTGACTCTCACCTCCACTGTCAGTATATATCAACGGTACATAACAGATATTAGTATTTCAATAGGTTGCTAATTTAACATTATTTCAGTTAATGAAATACGGTTATTTACTGTAAATTTAACTTAAATCTGTAAAACCTAAAATGTTGCTACTGTAAATTTTACGGGGATTTTTTTTTACAGTGTAGAGTAGTTGTACTCGCTTATAATTGCTCACAATAAGTGATATAAGAAATAATCATAGAATGTAGATACAACATAGCAGCCTCTGTTGACATAGTCTCGTATAAATCTAAAATTTGACAGACTAAATTTAACTCGGTTACAAACCTTTTTAACTCGAGCCTTAAAAGAATGTCTAGAATCAGTTACAACTCCAAGGTACTTGTATTCAGATACAACTTGTATCCTTTCCCCTAATATAACAACATCTGGCACTACACTTTAGCTATTTGTTTTGGTAAAAAAACATGCACACTGTTTTAGAAATAGATTTAAAACTGATTTAACTGTAAACAGCTGCTGGTGCAACTGGTGACACACTGCTCCCATGTATATAAATAACGGTATCATCCGTGTACATTTGGATGTTTGTGTTGGGACAAACAGATGGAAGATCATTGATATACAAGGTAAATAACAATGGACCCAAAATAGATCCTTGGGGAACACCTGGGGGCTGATTTATAATCTGAACTCTGCGACTGGACAAATAAGATCCTATCCACCTTAAAGTCTTAGGAGAAAAATTACAACCTGATAATTTAGACATAATAATTCTGTATTACATCGCATGTATTACATGGATTAATATCTTAAGAAGAAATAAAGTCACCATCATCAATATACTTGCAGACACTGTTTACTGAGGATTTGCTGACTAATCCCATACGGAAATGTAATATATAACATATATTGCTTTATATCTAGAGTAACATTGCGTATGTGTTACCTATTCTCTGGATATATGAAGATGTTTATATTTATAACATACTGAAATACCCATAGTAAAATTTGTATATATATATATATAGTGATTTTTTTATATGATATGTACCGACCAGTTTATGAAAACAACACATATACAAAAAAATATGTATATCACAGTAAAAAAATTATATGATCAACAAGTTATGACGACATATGTTTAAAATTACATTAAACTCGGCATTGCTTTAACTCATCAAAATAAGTTAAGCGATTTTAAACTTTTTAGTTGTTATACAAGACTCAAGACTCAGACCAAGACATTTTGGACAATTTCATGCTCCCAACTTTGTGGGAACAGTTTGGGGATGGCCCCTTCCTGTTCCAACATGACTGCGCACCAGTGCACAAAGCACTGACCTCAACCCGATAGAACACCTTTGGGATAAATTAGAGCGGAGACTGGGAGCCAGGCCTTCTCGTCCAACATCAGTGCCTGACCTCACAAATGCTCTTCTAGAAGAATCATCAATCATTCCCATAAACACACTCCTAAACCTTGTGCAAAGCCTTCCCAGAAGAGTTGAAGCTGTTATAGCCGCAAAGGGTGGGCCAACTCCGTATTAAACCCTACGGATTAAGAATGGGATGTCATTAATTTCATGTGCATGTAAAGGCAGGCGTCCCAAAACTTTAGGCAATATAGTGTATATAACTACAGTAAGTATGCATTAACTAATGTTAACAATTGAGACTTTACTGTAAAGTTGCTGTAATATTGATGCTTCATTTATCAAGCAGCACTAATGGAGGGTTGTGTAAAACAAGTACATGTGGTATATCCTGCTCACTTAAATATGCATCATCAGTGCCCGAACTTAGTGTGAGGGTTTCCTTGTCCTGGATGGGAAACTGGGCGGCAGCCAGTACACGTTATTACTGTACGTGCCAACATACTGGAAATGCCGGGCAGTCGATTAGCAGCAGGAGCAGCTGCTGTGAGACTAGCGTGAGATTCGTGAGGACAGATGTCTGAGCTTGCGGGATTCCTCGTCCCCTCTCCTAAACAGATCCATGTGCGAACTCACAGGCTGCCAATTAACTACAGCCCGTTTCCCAGAAGAGAGGAGCTCCTCCCGGCCTCACGCTCGCATGCTCCTGCCTGATTCAGCAAAAGTCGATCACACCACAGAGAGACAGAGAGAGAGAGCTGTAGAGATAATATTGTAGGCTGAACTCACAAGAGAAGCAGTGTTTCATTCTACACTGGATGCATTGTGGGAATAACAATAAAGATGCAGCCACAGCCAGAGTTTCTTGGAAACCCTAGGGCATGAAAAGTTCACAGTGAGGAGGTCTATGATACCTGGCGAGAGCTAGCCATTAGCATTCCCATTCATCTCAATGGCAGTTGCTATGCCGGTGTAGTGACAAATTGGGTCCCCCCTGAAATCTGGCTTTCTTTAGGACACCAAGTGATTGCTTTCAGATGCAGGTATGACGTCACTTTGTAGGCCAATAGTATTTTTCCATAGGCTTTTGGATTATTGCAAAAAAAACAAGCTCTGTGATCAACAAAAGTTTAGGATACTTTTTGTCCATCAAGATAACTTATGAATTTTGAAGCCTAAATGCAGTCGCCAGAAGTAAAAAGCTAAAGGTAGGCTATAAACGGACTACACCACGGTCGCTTGACTTCAACGTCACCATCACTAAACTTCTGACATCTCTTTCAGTCTTTATCTCAAAAAAATTTCCCAGAGTGTTTAAGTTAGACTGGTTTATAAGAGCACAATTAGAAGCATAATAAGGCTGTAAAAGTGGGCTGAGTGTACCTGTTCAGCGTGATAACATTTAATCTCCGCGACAGCCTCTGTAGTCCCATTTAGCCACTTGTTAGCAACCGTCTTTTTCAAGACACGTAACAGCTTTAAAAAATTCACGAGTGGGGTAATACTGATGTATTTTATGTTGTAGAATAAAGCGTGAAAGTGTCTTGAGCTTGTGTTCACCACAGAACTTATTTAAACAAAACCCCATTCAAAAAAAACATTGACTTTGGGACGAGGGAACTGGCAGTGCTAAAATGCTAACTCACTTCCACGTTTTGGCCTACAAAGTGATGTCATTCCTGCACCACTCCATTGTTTTTAATAGGTACTCTCTTTAGCGCCTGATTACAACTCCTACAAAATCATGTTATGATAAATGCTGTTTCAACTACGTTATAATGACCATTTATGTCTGTATTAGTTAGCTTATATACTAGCATAGCATACAGATAAGCAATTAGCCTGATAGCTTAGTATATAAATTTGCACTTATATATTCTCAATCATCTGCAGTGTAATTATGTGTTAAATTAAATGTCCAGATATTTAAGTTATAAATAAAACAAATTATTGATGTTCAATTATTCACTTAATAGGCTACTATTATTATTTATTAATTAACAGTTAATCAAGTGTAAGAAATTACGTTCAATTGGTTTTATTATGCACTAATGTGTTTTCATACACATTATATAGTAAGCTACGCGTATTTTAAATTAATACCATTCGTATACTTGGGACCCGATTTCGATAGAGGACCCGATTTGACATGACACCTGTGTCATGAGAAATCGAGTCTCCCCAGGAATTGGATCTCCTTTAGGACCCAGGCGGTAATGCCTGATCAAAAGTACACACAAACATCATTCATTTTAAACATGTAATTGGGAACTATATTGGAAGAAAAAACCATACCTAATATAATGTAAGTTCTTACACTTGAAAAAACATAATAATATTAATAATACTTCATTGCATGGTAATGCAACATGACATACATAATATAATGTAAATTCTCATAAGATAACCTGTTAATAATAATAATGCGAATGACACAAATAATAATACAAACATATTACAGTTATTATAATAACTGAAATATTTGGACATTTAACACATATGTAGGGTAAGTTCAAATGCGTGGTGTATAAGCTAAGCTAGCAGGCTAATCGGGTAGATGTATGCTATGCTAGTAAACGAACTAAAAAAATGCTTGATTTCACACCCATAGCTTCAGTTATATACTAGTATATGAACCATGTAATTTAAAAGACATTAATGGTCATTTTTAATGCATTTTAAACAATATAAATCATAACATGATTTAGCAGGAATTGTAATCAGGCCTAAAATACTTTTGAACCAATGGGATCATTCGGGGTCCTAAAGGAGACCCGATTCCCCGGGGAGACTCGATTTCTCATGACACCAGTGAGTGATTTTAATGCTCATGGGCACTCACTACTGGATAGACCCATTTTGGACCCACTTTATATAATACAATACAATAGGAACATATTGTACTTGATTTTTGATGTTAGTACATAGTAGTTAAGGCCACGTAATATAAGGTGGGACCATTATTCAGACACATCACTTGAAACATCTAATACATTATAATAAAGTATTTGAAATGTATATGTTAATTTGTGTGTATGTGTGCGTGTTTCATTAAAATATATATTTATTTTTTAATGGCATCTAAATGCTTTTTGGAGTTAAATGTGAAAGTTCATGAAATCTCCCTTCCTTATTGCAGCCTCAGGTTTATTAAATGTACCTGTACTTTATGTTTATGATGAGAAATGACTTAATGGCAAACATTATTGCTCTGTTTTGACCTACATTCACTAACCTATAAACCTACATATGATCGGAAGTTAATGAAGAACCATTGAAACCCAATAAATAAAAAATATAACATATCATTATGTGACCTTGCACATCTGAGCCAAATGACGTTGGAAATCCAATAAAAATCAATAAAACATGTTGAGAATATTCCGGCAGTAAAAATATGTAAATAAACACTTTTTGTTAAATTAATATACTGGATTAAATACAATGGTCCAGAAGGATTAAAAGGATTATGTAGAAACATACAATTTGTATTTTTTAGTTTGTTCTGGTTGCACCAGGTTAACCAATATTTGATATTGATATACACTATATTGCCAAAAGTATTGGGACACCCCTCCAAATCATTGAATTGAGGTGTTCCAATACCTTCCATGGCCACAGGTGTATTAAATCAAGCACTAGGCATGCAGACGCTTCTACAAACATTTGTGAAAGAATGAGTCGTTCTCTGGAGCTGAATGGAGTGAATTCAAGCGTGGTACCGTGATAGGTTGCCAACTGTGCAATCAGTCCATTCATGAAATGTCCTCACTGCTAAATATTCCACGGTCAACTGTTAGTGGTATTATAACAAAGTGGAAGCAATTGGGAACAACAGCAACTCAGCCACGAAGTGGTAGGCCACGTAAAATCACAGAGCGGGGTCAGCGCATGCTGAGGGTCACAGTGCGCAGAAGTCGCCAACTTTCTGCAGAGTCAATAGCTACAGACCTCCAAACTTCGTGTGGCCTTCAGATTAGCTCAAGAACAGTGTGTAGAGAGCTTCATGGAATGGGTTTCCATGGACGAGCAGCTCATCCAAGCCTTACATCACCAAGTGCAATGCAAAGCGTGGGATGCAGTGGTGTAAAGCACGCCGCCACTGGACTCTAGAGCAGTGGAGACGTGTTCTCTGGAGTGACCAATCACGCTTTTCTGTCTGGCAATCCCATGGATGAGTCTGGGTTTGGCGGTTGCCAGGAGAACGGTACTTGCCTGACTGCATTGTGCCAAGTGTAAAGTTTGGTGGAGGGGGGATTATGGTGTGGGGTTGTTTTTCAGGGGTTGGGCTTGGCCCCTTCGTTCCAGTGAAAGGAGGTCCTGACCTCAACCTGATAGAACACCTTTGGGATGAATTAGAGCGGAGACTGCGAGCCAGGCCTTCTCGTCCAACATCAGTGCCTGACCTCACAAATGCGCTTCTAGAAGAATCATCAAAAATTCCCATAAACACACTCCTAAACCTTGTGGAAAGCCTTCCCAAAAGAGTTGAAGCTGTTATAGCAAAGCTATATTAAACCCTACGGATTAAGAATGGGATGTTATTAAAGTTCATGTGCATGTAAAGGTGTATCTCGAATCCTCGACTTCTGTCGTGACCATTGTAAATCCTGTAAACCTGCTAAAAATATATGTAAATACATGTTTGTGGAGAGATACAGGGATACAGTTTACTGTATATTTGCACAGCAAATTCTGCTATTATATTGTGTAATTTTGGGGACAGTTAACCTACCAATGCTTACTTAGCTGTCTCTACATGATGCTAGGAGGTTATGTTAATATTGTAAACAACAACAACAAATTATGTAGTGTTCACCTTTAAGTTGTAATTAGACTGAAATGCTCCTGTGTTAAGACTGTAAAAGTAAACAAATGCTTTTCCTCTCAACTCCAACAAAGGTTACCAATTGTAGACAAGGCTGAACAGATTGTTTTGAGCTGACACCGCTGGAACAGATTGTTCTTTCTCGAGAGACTTGGCGTGCTTCCAGAGGAGTTCCTGTAGGCCGGAACCCTCTTTCATGTAAAGGGAGCAACAAGGAAGTGTCCTGAGATAGCAGGCCTCAGCCTGCTTCAGCTCTCTGGTATTTTGAAGTCAAAAGATGTTCAGAAGAATAAAAGAGCTGCACTAAGGTGTGCATGCAGCCGGGCAGGGCAATGTGAGTGATCTGAGTAACTGTCAGATTCGTTCTTGTTGAACACTGCTGTACTGTTAACTCTCACTGGCTGAGAAGAGAAGCATGGAGGAAGTGCAGACAGCGGCCAGAAACCATGGCATGAGAGGAAGTTTAGAGTCCAGCAGGGAACAGTCGCACCTCTGAGAAGCAGCAGAGGGTTTCAGACCACCAGGGCATTTGCCCCAAACCTACTCTGTGCCATACAAATAGTGCTCCCTAAAGCCCTATTCGGACAGGATTAGTTTTGCAAGGGTAGGTAGAGTAATGTATTTTTACCACAGGACATCTCTTATCCAGAGGTCAATTTGCACAGGATAAGAAATCTCAGTAAAACTAGCAGAAGTGGGAGGGGTAACTCGATTTACGCGCCGCCGTCACCTCCCTGTCGTCATGTGCTTATTACATTGCTTCCTGAAATCACGTGTGCAAACCTGTATATATAAAACAGTTAGGTCCGGTCGAAATGATTTATTAATGAAATTAATTGAATTCTGACTGGATTCTGTTGGTAATGGGCACTTACCTAAAGCTAAAAGAAATGTTGTGCCTCTTACAAGTGCTTTCGGCCTTCTTTTTGATTTGAATGTATGCTGAAAACACTTGAGGTTTGCCAAACCCAGATAGCAACTTAGTGTCGGCCCAGATCCAGGCCACATCTGGTACATGTGGATCAGACGCATACCAGATGTGGGCCAGATCTGGGCCAACACTATGTTGCTGTCTGGGAAGACCTGTCCCACCAACTAGAAGACAACTGAATGCTTCTTCAAACGCCTCCATACTTGAAAAACTGCGGGAAAGTACTTTTAAACAGGAATTGATGATTTATTTATGTACATATTTACAGCGGATCTATTTGCATGGGATTAGCATTACCTGGGGTAATTTTTCCAGACCTTTTTCCAGAAGGTAAAAGTCGCCGTAATCTTTACTGACATTGTCCGTGATGATTACTGAGATGGCACATTCGGACGGGACTACCCTTACGAAAATGAACCATGGTTTTACTACAAATAAAACCAAAAAAACATGGTTATTGTAGTTAAACCATGGTAACCACAAAATAGCCATGGTTTTGCTACTCTAACCATAGTTTAACCATGGTATTTGTGGTAAAACTGTGGTTATATAAATGGTAATCAATTAGCCAAAAAACCATGGTAATTACACTTTTACTATAATAAAACCATGGTTATTTTTCGTAAGGGTAAAATCACTGAGAAGCCGAGAAGCCATGTAAAACTAATCTGAATAGGGCTTAAGTCTCACAATTAATTGTTTGGCATTAGCATGTTGCTAAGCTAACTTGCAAATCTTGGCTGCATGATTGTTTATCGTCGCAAAATGTAATTCATATTATCCTACAGCTCTCTATATAAAGTTGTCCTGTGTTCACATAATGGGCCTCATTCATGAAACTTTAGTAAATATACGAGCAAATCCAGAGTACTTTGCGTGTAAAATGGATCTTTACGAAAACTCTCCTCCGGATTCACAAATTCTTTGTATACCACGGATTCGGTAGTTAAACGTGTGTATATTAATGAATTCCAAACATTCGTAAATAGGGTGCGCGTGCACGCTCATTCATATTAGCATAATCGCCGCCCATGAGTTACAACTGCAAATGACGTGTCCAGGAACAGTGTGGAATCTTCCGGACTCCCTTCTTAGGTTTGGCTCCAGTATATTGCAAAAATGCTAAAGAGACTAATTGGCCATATGGCTAGCAATAAATGTTCAATTATCGTGTGTCCACCAAAGCAATTTAGCCAGCTAAAAAAATGTCTGGTGCTCTTCTGAAAACTTAAGGTAGTTCCAGTCGGTTGAATCACAGCTGTTTTCATTGAAGCACACACACACCCATACGTCACTCACACACAGAGCGGAGATCGCGCTGCACACACACACAAACATTCAGGAGCACAGACACTTGTTATCAATGCTGCCCTGTGACTTTTAGTAATAAAATAGCTTCGCTACTGGATCGCTACAATATATTTCTCAGCAACGAGGGGGTTACATCGCTTTTTTTAAATAATTAAAAACTCAGCTTCCTTGATAATGGAGGCAAGACGCTGAACAGTCACAGGTATACATCTCATCTCTCTCTCTCTCTCTCTTGATAATTAATTTAAATAAATGTAACCTTTCACACTACTTTATCTCTGTGTCTAATGTAAAGCGGCAGACTGCTAGACCTAACAAGTTGTAACTGATGAAAATAACCGTCAGCCTTACTCTTCCAGACAAATATTGCACTGCAAACATTAATAACAGCTTTAAGTTATCAGTGCTGGCAAATAACCATGGTATAAGCATGATAATCTACGGCTAGCTGTGCATTAAACCAATTAATTGCACTCCGCTTCGCGTTGGGCGGTTCTTTGCCTCCATGTCGTGCATTCAAATCGTTTAATGCACAGCTAAGCCTTACTCATAATCAATATTTTCAGCGGTAGGGAGTGAGGGTACATTTACATGATAACGATGTATTAAAATAACGACAGTCAAAATGATTACCGTTCACACGAATCTGCGAAAATGATTAAAAACACTGTATTATTCATGCCAGGCCAGTAGATGGCGATGACACTTTGTAAGGAAACACTATGCGCCTATAGACTGAACACATACACATGTGCATGATGTTAACATTTTAACACATTCATGTTTTTGTAGTTTACGTGGAGACAATAATGGTATCGTTTTCAAAAACTTGCACTTTGAATTGCGTTTTTTAAAGGTTCTATTTTCAGGACCTCGGAGTGCTGTCGTCATGGAAATGTATGGCCAAAACGCATAAAAAGTTCTGTTTTTAGTTGAAAACGGTGTCGTGTAAACAGCAGAAATGCTGCCAACTATAGTTTTTAGTAGCGTGACAGTAGCTCTGCTGTTTTGAAAGTAGCATAACTTTTCAGCAACTAGCCAGTTACTAGTAAAGGATTTGGATGTTGACCGGTGCCCTGTTATATGTGACCCTGGAGCACAAAACCAGTCATAAGTCTCACGGGTATATTTGTGCCAACAATACATTGTATGGGTCAAAATTATCCATTAACCTTTTATGCCAAAAATCATTAGGATATTAAGATATTTTTTAAACTTCCTACCGTAAATACACTCACCTAAAGGATTATTAGGAACACCATACTAATACTGTGTTTGACCCCCTTTCGCCTTCAGAACTGCCTTAATTCTACGTGGCATTGATTCAACAAGGTGCTGAAAGCATTCTTTAGAAATGTTGGCCCATATTGATAGGATAGCATCTTGCAGTTGATGGAGATTTGTGGGATGAACATCCAGGGCACGAAGCTCCCGTTCCACCACATCCCAAAGATGCTCTATTGGGTTGAGATCTGGTGACTGTGGGGGCCATTTTAGTACAGTGAACTCATTGTCATGTTCAAGAAACCAATTTGAAATGATTCGAGCTTTGTGACATGGTGCATTATCCTGCTGGAAGTAGCCATCAGAGGATGGGTACATGGTGGTCATAAAGGGATGGACATGGTCAGAAACAATGCTCAGGTAGGCCGTGGCATTTAAACGATGCCCAATTGGCACTAAGGGGCCTAAAGTGTGCCAAGAAAACATCCCCCACACCATTACACCACCACCACCAGCCTGCACAGTGGTAACAAGGCATGATGGATCCATGTTCTCATTCTGTTTACGCCAAATTCTGACTCTACCATCTGAATGGTAACTGTTTGTTAATTGGCCAGAGGAGAACTGGCACCCCGACTGAGCCTGGTTTCTCCCAAGGTTTATTTTTCTCCATTAGGACACCTGATGGAGTTTTGGTTCCGTGCCACTGTCGCCTCTGACTTGCTCAGTTGGGGACACAAAATTTTCAAATAAATATCCAAATAAATTTAATTACTAAACTAAATTATATCAACTACATTACTTGAATATATATGATAATTGAAATGAGCTGATGACATCACCGTTTTCTCCAGAGCGGCTGTACAGCCGAATCAAATTCTGTTCATTATTTTCCTGTTTAACACTGTGAAGCTGCTTTGAAACAATCTGCATTGTAAAAAGCGCTATATAAATAAAGTTGACTTGACTTGACTTGAATGTCTCAACAGAAATCGAGACTCATCAGACCAGGCAACATTTTTCCAGTCTTCAACTGTCCAATTTTGGTGAGCTTGTGCAAATTGTAGCCTCTTTTTCCTATTTGTAGTGGAGATGAGTGGTACCCGGTGGGGTCTTCTGCTGTTGTAGCCCATCCGCCTCAAGGTTGTGCGTGTTGTGGCTTCACAAATGCTTTGCTGCATACCTCGGTTGTAACGAGTGGTTATTTCAGTCAAAGTTGCTCTTCTATCAGCTTGAATCAGTCGGCCCATTCTCCTCTGACCTCTAGCATCAACAAGGCATTTTCGCCCACAGGACTGCCGCATACTGGATGTTTTTCCCTTTTCACACCATTCTTTGTAAACTCTAGAAATGGTTGTGCGTGAAAATCCCAGTAACTGAACAGATTGTGAAATACTCAGACTGGCCCGTCTGGCACCAACAACCATGCCTTGCTCAAAATTGCTTAAATCACCTTTCTTTCCCATTCTGACATTCAGTTTGGAGTTCAGGAGATTGTCTTGACCAGGACCACACCCCTAAATGCATTGAAGCAACTGCCATGTGATTGGTTGATTAGATAATTGCATTAATGAGAAATTGAACAGGTGTTCCTAATAATCCTTTAGGTGAGTGTATATTAAAAATGTATTATTAGTAGTAATATGCATTGCTAAGGACTTCATTTGGACAACTTTAAAGGCGATTTTCTCAATATTTCGATTTTTTTTTGCACCCTCAGATTCTAGATTTTCAAATAGTTGTGTATCGGCTCCTATCCTAACAAACCAGACGTCAACAGAAAGCTTATTTATTTATTCTGGAGGCTGTGAGAGGGATTGAGCCTGTTTTACAGATTGGAAAATGTGGTTCATTTCCTTGATTATTTTGTTTGCTCAGTTCATGTAAGCAAACCAGATTTATTTAAAACTTGCATCTTTACATTATCAAAAAACATCATTGGCCGGTGTCACAGACAAGGCTAAAATGAACTATTGAGCTGTTATAACTGAAAGCTACGTCAGTGTCATTGTTTTGTCGCCTTTGTCTTTTGGCTTGCTCAGTTGGGGACACTAAAATGTCAACTATATTACTGATCTGCCCGCATTGACACTATATGATAATTGAAATGAACCGTTTTCTCCAGAGCGGCTGTACAGCCGAATCAAATTCTGTTGCATTATTTTCCTGTTTAACACTGTGAAGCTGCTTTGAAACAATCTGCATTGTAAAAAGCGCTATATAAATAAAGTTGACTTGACTTTTGTCTCAAGATGCACATCAGTAATGTTTTTTTTCAAAGCCACTTTAATGTCCTAATTAAAGGGATAGTTCACCCAAAAATGAAAATTATCCCATGATTTACTCCCCCTCAAGCCATCCTAGGTGTATATGACTTTCTTCTTTCAGACGAACACAATCAGAGTTATATTAAACATGTCCTGGCTCTTCCAAGCTTTATAATAACAGTGAATTGTTGCTTCGTTTTTGAAGTCCATAAAAGTGCATCTATCCATCATCCATCACCAACTGCTCCACATGGCTCTGGGGGGTTAATAACTGCCATTATAAAGCTTGGATTAGCCAGGACATTTTTTAATATAACTCTGATTGTGTTCGTCTGAAAGAAGAAAGTCATATACACCTAGGATGGCTTGAGGGGGAGTAAATCATGGGATAATTTTCATTTTTGGGTGAACTATCCCTTTAAGGCCTAATCCTGACTGAATCTAAGCCCAGTCTGTAAAACCAGGGTTATATAATATGATTCATAAGCTGTTTTCCTCATGGGGAACAAAACATGTCCCCACAAGATAAAAAAATACTGGTATTAGTATTATTATAGGGACATTTTGTCCCCAAGTGTTTAGCAGGACCACACACACACACACAAACAAACACTGATGGACACACACGCACACACACACTGACTGACACACACACGCACACACACACACACTGACTGACTGACACACACACGCACACATTTACACACACACTGACTGACACACACACGCACACATTTACACACACACTGACTGACACACTCACACACACTGACTGACGCACACACACACAGACACACACACTCACACACAATGACTGACACACACACTCTCACACAAACACTGACTGACTGACACACATGCAAACACTGACTGACTGACACACGCACACATTTACACACACACTGACTGACACACACACGCACACATTTACACACACTGACTGACACACACATGCACACATTTACACACACACTGACTGACACACTCACACACACTGACTGACGCACACACACAGACACACACACTCACACACAATGACTGACACACACACTCTCACACAAACACTGACTGACTGACACACATGCAAACACTGACTGACTGACACACGCACACATTTACACACACACTGACTGACACACTCACACACGCAGACACACACACTCACACTCACACACAATGACTGACACACACACACACACACACACACACACACACTCACTGACTGACACACTCACACATACACTCAAACACACACACTCACACACACTGACTGACTGACACACACAGACACACACACAATGACTGACACACACACACTCACTGACTGACACACACTTACACACACACTGACTGACTGACACACTCACACACAGAGACACAAACACTCACACACAATGACTGACACACACACACTCACTAACTGACACACTCACACATACACTCAAACACACACACACGCACACACTGACTGACACACACGGAGGAGACACATTCACACACAATGACTGACTCACACACACTCACTAACTGACACACTCACACATACACTCAAACACACACACACACACACACACACACACACACACTGACTGACTGACACACTCACACACAGAGACACAAACACTCACACACAATGACTGACACACACACACTCACTAACTGACACACTCACACATACACTCAAACACACACAAACACTCACACACACACACACACACACACACACACACTGACTGACACACACGGAGGAGACACATTCACACACAATGACTGACACACACACTCTCACACATACACTCACTGACTGACACACTCACACATACACTCAAACACACACTCACACACACACACACTAACTGACTGACACACACACACACACACAATGACTGACACACACACACTCACACATACACTTAAACACACACACACACACACACACACTCACACACTGACTGACTGACACACACGGAGGAGACACACATTCACACACAATGACTGACACACACACACTCACACTCACTGACTGACACACTCACACATACACTCAAACACACACACACACACACACACATTGACTGACTGCCACACAGAGACACACACAATGACTGACACACACACACACACACTCACACACACACTCACACTCACTGACTGACACACTCACACATACACTCAAACACACACACACACACCCACACACACACACACACACTGACTGACACACGGAGGAGACACACATTCACACACAATGACTGACACACACACTCTCACACATACACTCAAACACACACTCACACACACACACACACACTAACTGACTGACACACACACACACACACACACACAATGACTGACACACACACACACACACTCACTCACTGACTGACACACTCACATACACTGATTGACTGACACATGCACACACACACACATACAGACTGACTGATGCACACACACATGCACACATGCGCACACACACACATACAGACTGACTGATGCACACACACACACACACACACACACACACTCTCTCACACACACACACACTCACACACACTTACACACATGCATTACATTAGGTTAAACCCATTATACTGTACACAATAGTTTTAATGTCATCAGTTATAATGTATATATCATAACATATAAAACTAAAAATAATATATTATAAAAATATAATCTAAAACATAACACCACCGGTAATGATCATGTAACATGTCCTCCTCATTGTTACAGCCCAGAAAGATCAACAAAAAGGGTTATTTCAACTATATTGACATACCATTGATCATAAATTATTAATGTCATATTGCTGATATTTTCTTTTGTTTTCTTTTGGGGTTTTTTTTTTTTTCTTATTTTTTATCATTTGCTAAACAAATATTTTCTTTCTTAACCGTTTTCCATTTCCAAAAGGAAATGAGGAAGAGTTCCTGTCAGGTTACTTCCTTACAGTAAAGACAAGCGTTATTAATGAACACATAATTCACACTGAATCATCACAGTTACAGCAGCTCATGTGTAGGTGTATTTCCTTTTCCATCCCATTATGCCAATGAGCTTCTGCCGCAATGCATTATTTTTTTAAATACAACGATATGTCAGAAAGCATTGTAGATTCAGCACATGAATCAGGAAAGGTGTCCTCTGATATGAATTATGAAGAAACACAGATGGCATACAGGAAACTGAGATCTTATCAGAAGTCAAAATGCTTATCAAGTTCCCTAGTAAAATATTTGACTAATCCCAATTATAAGCAATGCTTGCTGGGAATGCTTTTTTAGCTGCAGGGAGCAATTCTACACGTTTAAAACAAGGAAATAAGTGACTTTATTTCATCCAAAGCACATATTACAGACTATTAATGCTGTAATATAATTATATATCTGATAAAACAGGAATCCTGCCATATTCCAGAAATTGCTGTAAAATATTTTTTTACCTGCACACACTGAATAAATAAAATGTTAGTTTTCTTGTTAAAGGTACACAATTGAAATAATGAGTCAATCCACACACACACACACACACACACTACCCCTAAACCTACCCATCACACACACACATACACACACACACACACACTCTCTCTCTCTCTCTCTCCCCCTACACTACCCCTAAACCTACTCATCACACACACACACACACTACCCCAAAACCTACCCATCACACACACACACACACACACACTACCCCTAAACCTACCCATCACACACACACACACACACACACTACCCCAAAACCTACCCATCACACACACACACACACACTACCCCTAAACCTACCCATCACACACACACACTATCTCTCTCTCTCTCCCCCTACACTACCCCTGCCCCTAAACCTACCCATTACACACACACACACACACACACACTACCCCTAAACCTACCCATCACACACACACACTATCTCTCTCTCTCTCCCCCTACACTACCCCTGCCCCTAAACCTACCCATTACACACACACACACACACACACACACACTACCCCTAAACCTACCCATCTCACACACACACACACACACACACACACTACCCCTAAACCTACCCATCTCACACACACACACACACACACACACACACACACTACGCCTAAACCTACCCATCACAGGAAACATCTGCATTTTTACACTTTTAATAAAACATTGTTTATTGTGTTTTTAAAGCTATTTTTATTATGAGGACACAGGAAATGTCCTCATGAACCACGTTTACGTTGTAATACCAGTGTAATACCCATGTCATTATACAAATTTGTGTCCTCATAAATCACATAAACATGCACACACAAACACACACACACACATATACACACAGACACACTCACTCACTCACACTCACTCACTCATTCACTCATGCACTCACACACACACACACACACACAGAGAGAGACACAAAACACACACACACTGACTGACACACACACACACATACTCTCTCTCTCACACACACACACTCTTACACACAGACACACACACACCAACACACACACACAGACTGACTGACACACATACACACACACACTCTCTCTCTCTCTCTCTCTCTCTCTCTCTCACACACACACTGACTGACACACACACACACTCTCTCTCAAACACACACACTAACACATACACAAACTTACAAACTGACTGACACACACACACACACACACACACTGACTGACACACTCACACTAACACACACACACACACTGACTGACACACTCACACACATACACACATTTACACACTGACTGACACACACACTCTCTCTCTCTCACACACACACACACACACACACACACTGACTGACACATACACACACACTCTCTCTCTCTCTCTCTCTCACACTAACACACACACACTAACACATACACAAACTTACACACTGACTGACACACACACACTAACACACACACACATAAACACTGACTGACACACACACACACACATTATTTGCCTTCAGGGAGCAATTCTACACATTTAAAACAAGGAAATAAGTGACTTTATTTTATCCAAAGCACATAATATTAGAAAACTGTTAGTGCTGATAATACAGACTATTAATGCTGTAATATAATTATATATCTGATAAAACAGGAATCCTGCCAAATTCCAGAAATTCCAGTAAAATATGATGTGGATAATATAACTGGATATACTAAATATATATGGATAAACTATTAAATTCACAATGTTTAAAGGTCAAAAATGGCTTTAGTTTGTTTTATTTTGTTATTGAGAAGTAAATTATTGTGCTAATCAAATTTACACATTCAAAATAACACCATCCCTGAAACTTTCATTTCAAAATGGAAACATATATGAGGCATTTAAATCCAAACAAATAATATTCATGAATACAAATGAGTAAAGAGTCTGAGCGTTACCAGAGCATATTTATGAAAGTGTGATGTACTGTATATGGAAATACTTCCTTAAATGACATTTTTTCTTCGTGTACTGTATACGTGCACCTTGTATATCTTGGAATATGGCTACAACTTCCCGAAATGTGGGAAATACAGTTAAATACAGTGTGCAGGAAGATGGGAAGAGGAGTGTACGGCTGCAGTTTTCCAGTGAAACCCATGGGAACTCACTGATTTACACTGGCAGAGCTGACCAAATAGCGTTTTGATAAGACTGCGCTATTTCTGTGACAAACTGCACAGCGTGTGTAATATCACCTCGATCACTTCAGAGAAGGAAAACTGGAAGCAGATTTCTGAACAGAAAATACTGCCGATTTCTGCATTCACACGGAAATTGAACTGTATTACTGTAACATCATCCGACTCCTATCTTTCCTGACCCGTATTTCTCCTTTATTCTGCAATAGCCTGAGTGCGTTTACAAGAAGACCTTGATAAGCGGCAGCTCATGCTCTGTCCTAAAGGTAACTTGTTTAAACATAATAAAAACCCTTCCTGGATCTTAGACCAATTATCAACAGTATATATTTGCTGGCAGATGTGCACTGACTTATTATTAACATATATCCCCGCACTGTTTGTTGATGTACAGTGTCGACAGTTTGATGATGGCATCTGTGTGTGTGTATGTGTGTGCGTGTGTGTGTGTGGGTTAGCAGGAAAACTCAAACGAGGAAACCTTGATGGGTGAAGATGATACTGATAGTGTTCTTCTGTTGTATTCCCTTTAGATAAGAACTGTGAGATCAGTTTTGTTTTAATTCCTTTCTACGCAAAACTCTCGACCTTGCAAACGGTCTGGAAAGTCCAGGGCAGGTTTCCCTGCGAGGACGAATGGAAAACTGACCTCCAGACACACTCTCATGACACTACGCTGTATTTTGTCCAGTTTCTAATGAGAACCGTGCACCATGTGTCTTTCTGTTCCTGTTTCTCGGCCAGACTGGCCATGTTTTCATGGTAATTTTAGCTTGCGTTTCTGCCTGAGGAGATTTAGCATTTTCAGTAAGTGAGCTTTGCTGTTGACTGTACTGTCTATGAGAAACCGGATTAGTCAAGGTGACTTATTTGATAATGTTTTTTTTTATTATATTTTTTGATAATGAATACTTATATGATGCCAATGGCATGTTTGGGAAGTGTTCAAATAAATGTACATGAAAAGTACAATGGATTTTTTTTTTTTTTTTTTTTTTCAGAAACCAAATTTCCTGTTTTTAAAAATAGTATTAAAGTAACCACACTGTAAATGATTGTTGGTTTTACTCAAAAAAGTAAGTTACCTAGTTGCCTTAACATTTTTGAGTTCATTGAAATTAAAAATGTGAGTTAATACAATGAAGGAGATTGGCTTAATATACAGAAACTCAAAATATTATGTTCTCTAAACCACATTAAATTGATTTGACGAAAAAAAATTGTTGTGATAACAAAATATTAGGGTTATATACACTCACCTAAAGGATTATTAGGAACACCTGTTCAATTTCTCATTAATGCAATTATCTAATCAACCAATCACATGGCAGTTGCTTCAATGCATTTAGGGGTGTGGTCCTGGTCAAGACAATCTCCTGAACTCCAAACTGAATGTCAGAATGGGAAAGAAAGGTGATTTAAGCCATTTTGAGCGTGGCATGGTTGTTGGTGCCAGACGGGCCGGTCTGAGTATTTCACAATCTGCTCAGTTACTGGGATTTTCACGCACAACCATTTCTAGAGTTTACAAAGAATGGTGTGAAAAGGGAAAAACATCCAGTATGCGGCAGTCCTGTGGGCGAAAATGCCTTGTTGATGCTAGAGGTCAGAGGAGAATGGGCCGACTGATTCAAGCTGATAGAAGAGCAACTTTGACTGAAATAACCACTCGTTACAACCGAGGTATGCAGCAAAGCATTTGTGAAGCCACAACACGCACAACCTTGAGGCGGATGGGCTACAACAGCAGAAGACCCCACCGGGTACCACTCATCTCCACTACAAATAGGAAAAAGAGGCTACAATTTGCACGAGCTCACCAAAATTGGACAGTTGAAGACTGGAAAAATGTTGCCTGGTCTGATGAGTCTCGATTTCTGTTGAGACATTCAGATGGTAGAGTCAGAATTTGGCGTAAACAGAATGAGAACATGGATCCATCATGCCTTGTTACCACTGTGCAGGCTGGTGGTGGTGGTGTAATGGTGTGGGGGATGTTTTCTTGGCACACTTTAGGCCCCTTAGTGCCAATTGGGCATCGTTTAAATGCCACGGCCTACCTGAGCATTGTTTCTGACCATGCCCATCCCTTTATGACCACCATGTACCCATCCTCTGATGGCTACTTCCAGCAGGATAATGCACCATGTCACAAAGCTCGAATCATTTCAAATTGGTTTCTTGAACATGACAATGAGTTCACTGTACTGAAATGGCCCCCACAGTCACCAGATCTCAACCCAATAGAGCATCTTTGGGATGTGGTGGAACGGGAGCTTCGTGCCCTGGATGTGCATCCCACAAATCTCCATCAACTGCAAGATGCTATCCTATCAATATGGGCCAACATTTCTAAAGAATGCTTTCAGCACCTTGTTGAATCAATGCCACGTAGAATTAAGGCAGTTCTGAAGGCGAAAGGGGGTCAAACACAGTATTAGTATGGTGTTCCTAATAATCCTTTAGGTGAGTGTATATTTTATTGTATTTTTGTATTTTATAGCCTTTTAGATTACGTAAATAGGTGCATATCATGTAAATACAAGTTTATAAATAAATACAAGTGACTCTACAATTGGAGATATATTTTGCATTTCAAAAAGGTAAGGAGAAAAAAAACTCTTCAGTAACAGAAATTCTTTCCAGTATCTTATTGAAAACATATTCAATTGTAAAAATTCAGTGCGTGCCAAACACAAGTTACTTCATTTTTTTTTTTTTTTTAACTTTTAAAAAAACAACGATTTCTTTATAGTATTGTGTGTCAACTCTGTTACAGCCAAATTAGTCAATGGTACCAGAGTTTGACGGTAACAGAATTTTTAGCCCAAAACTCCACTAGCATAAATGCTAAGAGCACATGTCACTAATGAAATCATGATTAAAAGACTTTTAAACCACCCGCTGTGAGATCAGTGATAAGTTTTCCTTTTAATAACAATTTTGACGTTTTACAAAATAACTCTTTTTATATTAAAATATTTTCTCAGAGAGCGTGCACACATTCCTTTCAGATCTTATCAGTGAGGGAAAGTGACATCCTTTCCTGTATCTTTCATAGTTGAGGGAGATAATTCCACCAATTTAAAGGCAAAGTATGGTACGGTAACAGAGTTGACGCAAGATTATTAATATGAATTATTTCTAAGCAATTTATTGTTGTAGAATTAGGATGGGGCTTTTATAAATAAAATAAAGGAAATATTACTAAAATAAAATATTTTGATTACACAATGATCCATGATTGGAAAAATACACTGATAATTCAGACAAGAAATCATAATTTTCAGCTATATAAGACACTTTTTTTTTTTTTTTTACAGAAAATATTGTATTGTTAGGGCCTGTAACATCTTGTGATCCATGACAATGAGTAACAAATCATTAAGGCGAGACACTACAGCCAAAAAAAAAGTTCAATTTATCCAATTCATCCAATTTATTATTTGTCAATATATTTCTTTAAAGCCCGTTTTCTCAAAATGAGTTTTTTTCTCCAGCACTGAGCCAGAAATCTCTAACTTCAGTACCAATTACAAACACTCAAACAGTTTTATTCCTATCTACATTCTGAAGGTTTTTACAGAGGGGTTTGTTCATATATGTATAATTTGCCTGGTTTTATACATTTTATTCCTAAAAAAATTGTGAAAATTAACTTTTTTCTGGCTGTTTACAGTATTTTCTGATTTATGGAGTGATAAAAAGAGATATCCAATCTTCCCTCTGTAAAAACTTTTGACTAATATGTCAAAAAAAGGAACAAGAATTTTAAACCTGTTCTAGAAATGTATGCAAATTAGTGCATATTTAATTAGATAACTTAAATTTGCATATTTAAACATAACATTTCAAAAAACTTGTGATGCAAAAATTGTTTGATATTCTTAATGTAATCAATCAACTGAGGAAGTATGGTGATATCTATTAGTTATTTTATTTTGTACTCTATTCACCTGGGGTGTCTTGCCTTATAATAATTAAAAATTATGATTTTTCAATCATAGAATCAGTCTTATACAGTTCTATAGACAGTGGGCTAAACAATGTGCACGATTACTCAATCTATAGCCATATTTAATGTTTTTAGTTTTACTCTACTTCTTCATTTTGTATGTATATATGTATACACCACCACACCTGTCCCTAACTTCACCCTTAAACTTACCCACACCACCACACCTGTCCCTAACTTCACCCTTAAACTTACCCACACCACCACACCTGACCCTAACTTCACCCTTAAACTAACCCATACCACCACACCTGTCCCTAACTTTACCCTTAAACTAACCCATACCACCACACCTGTCCCTAACTTTACCCTTAAACTTACCCACACCACCACACCTGTCCCTAACTTCACCCTTAAACTTACCCACACCACCACACCTGACACTAACTTCACCCTTAAACTAACCCATACCACCACACCTGTCCCTAACTTTACCCTTAAACTAACCCATACCACCACACCTGTCCCTAACTTTACCCTTAAACTTACCCACACCACCACACCTGTCCCTAACTTCACCCTTAAACTTACCCACACCACCACACCTGACCCTAACTCTACCCTTAAACTTACCCACACCACCACACCTGACCCTAACTTCACCCTTAAACTAACCCATACCACCACACCTGTCCCTAACTTTACCCTTAAACTAACCCATACCACCACACCTGTCCCTAACTTTACCCTTAAACTTACCCACACCACCACACCTGTCCCTAACTTCACCCTTAAACTTACCCACACCACCACACCTGACCCTAACTCTACCCTTAAACTTACCCACACCACCACACCTGACCCTAACTTCACCCTTAAACTTACCCACACCACCACACCTGACCCTAACTTCACCCTTAAACTTACCCACACCACCACACCTGACCCTAACTCTACCCTTAAACTTACCTTTTTAAGAGTAACCCTTTTCCCACCTCAATATCAGTTTTGCAATACAATATAAACACAATATGTACATTTTTTGCACATAGTACATAGTAGTTAAGGCAACCTGTACTATCGTGCTATTGTTAATTTTACTTATTTTATTTTATATATTATTTAGTTATCTTCTAATAGTAAATATAAGCCGATAGCATTAGCGCCCTCTTGTGGATAGATATGCGTCAGCTCCATCGTGTGTTAGAGCTCACGAGTCGTAATATATTCAGTATAGTCATGTTGTTGGCAGCTAATGTGTAAACTACCATAGGTTTGGTATACACTATATCATCTAACAGATCGTTTAGAACGCTTATTATCAGGAATGACTCGTGTAGAATTCGAAATATCTGTTACTAGGAAACGGTATCTGTTCATCAACAATGGGGAGGTGTTGTTTTAGGGAATAGGTTTACAGTAAGGCGGTAGAGGGAAGAGCGGAGAGGGGGAGGGGAAGAGCATTTTGTAGTACCAGGAATAGTATTACTGACAACCTACCCTTACTGGAAGAACCCTGGGCGGAGCCAAACTAGAACATGACGAGGAGGCCACTACAAATAACAGAGGAGTCCGGCAGGGCACAGTGAAGAGAAACACTAACTTCTCTTGACTAGACACGAGTCAGCGCAGGCAGCCGGAGGAGAGAGACTTACTACTTTTTGTGGATGTTACAAAAAAGTTCTCATCTACTAAAAGAGACTCAAAGGTAAGAGAGGCTTTCAGAATATACTCTTATGTAGCTCCTGCTAAACTAATCAGAGTGCTCTGACTTTATACTTAAAGGGATAGTTCACCCAAAAATTACAATTCTGCCATCATTTACTCACCCTCATGTTGATCCAAACCTGTATAAGTTTCTTTCTTCTGTTGAACACAAAATAAGATATTTTGAAGAATGTTGTTAACCAGACATTTGCTGGATCCCATCGGCTTACATAGTAAATTATGACAACATTTTCATGTTTGGGTGAACTATCGCAACTTCATAATTCTTACTCCTTAATAGCTGCATAATATACAAGATACATAGGTTACACTTTACTTGGTAACACTTTATTTTAGTGTCATTGTACAACGTTACATGTAGTTGCTATAGTAAGAACTATAAATTATGCATTATATTATGCAACTAACCCTCAACAAAATCAAATCATAAACCTATAGTTAGTATTTTAATATTTACGTAATATTACTCAGAACTTAAATGTATAGTTACAGTGTAGCAAAGACACCTTAAAATAAAGTTTAACCCTTTATTTAATTAACTACATGTACTAACTAGAGGGTCAAGATTAGGAATAGGGGTTGGTTTAGGGATAGTTACATGTAATTATTCATCATTTATAGGTTATTACTACAGTAACTATAGTAACATGACACCTATACAAATATAGTGTAACCCTTTATTTTAAGGTGTCCGTGTTACAGTGCAACTATAAATTTAAGAAATGAGTAATAATTAATTACATTAAAGCTAGGAATAGGAGTTGGTTTGGGGTTAGTTGCATGTAATTATACATAATTTATAGTTCTTACTATGGTTAGTACATATAACACGACACCTTCAAATAGAGTGTACCCTTTTATTTTTTATATATAGTTTAAGTACTGAGCAATAATAATTAACTACATGTACTTACTATAGGGTTAGGAATAGGGGTTGGTTTAGGGATAGTTATATAGTTGTAATTATGCATCATTTATAGTTATTACTACAAGGACACTAAAATAAAGTGTTATCGATATGTATAGCCAATATATGGAGTAAGAATTAGCCAATTATTTGTATTATTTCGTCAACAAATCATTATTTTTATACTTTAATAAGTTGGGTATCTTTACTACATGTACTTCAAACTGGCTTTAAACCCCTACACTATTGACTACATGCAGTATTGTTGAACGCATGTTTCCTGTGGTACTCATCCGAAGTCTTTCTCCATAGGCTCCTGCTACCATCTTTGAGAGGATCACGCCATGGTAACCCACAGCAAGTTTGACAACGCAATGAGCAGCAGCCTGTTTGACGCAAGCATGCGGCTGCCGTCTCACCGTTACAAAACCTTCAGCTCCAAGCTGCAATACCAGATGGTGCAACACGCCATCCGGATGCTCCAGGAGAGCGGCTTCTACTGGGGCTCCATCAGCGGCAAAGAGGCCAATCACCTGTTGAGCTCAGAGCCTAGCGGGACCTTTCTGGTCAGAGACAGTTCGGACAACCGGCACTTCTTCACGCTCAGCGTCAAGACCGAGTCGGGCACCAAGAACCTGCGGGTGCAGTGCGACAACAAGTCCTTTTTCCTACAGACGGACTCCAAGAGCATGCAGTCCGTGCCGCGCTTCGACTGCGTGCTGAAGCTCGTCCATCACTACATGCCTAGAAACGCTCTGTCCATTGGAAACTCGAGAAGCGCGTACTACATCTACACAGGGGGGGAGAAAATCCCTCTGGAGCTGCTGAGGCCCCTACCTTGCACAATGTCCTCCCTGCAGCATCTATGCAGGAAGACCGTGAATGGACATATAGACGTGTCTGGCAAAAAAGAGCAGCTGCCACAACAGCTCAAAGACTTCTTACAAGAGTATGATGCTCCCATTTAAAACAATGCTAGCTGATAGAGATGCACTGATATGTGGAATGAGCTAAGCGATAAGGGAGCTGAAGCTAATCTGACGAGCCTTGGAAGCTTGATGGGCCAAAGAAGTATTGAACTGTTCATGAGTACTATCATGTGACGGGTCTTGAAGCCTCGTTCTTGCCAGTGAATGGACATTTGTACTGTTCCTTCGCCTGTACCAGTGCCAGTATCTGCGGGCACCAATCACTGCCTCTGCACTGCCCCAAATCTGCGAGCTCCGCCAAGCAGGGAGACAGCAAAGTCATTTAACCGAAACCAGCCGCCACCGCCTTCTTCCAAGTAAATATTTGTGCCTTTCAAGGGAAAAAGGAAGAAGTGAGCAACAGCACAGCACTGAGGCACAGCGGACATGCTGTTGAGAAATGACTTCTGGGTGGGAACACACCAGGACTGAACACGTATAAAAACGGACATTCTGCTTGTACTTGAAAGAACGACACTTTGAAACAAAATGTCTTTGTGTGTAGAGTTGTGTTTAGCAGTTTAAATGAGACTGCTTGCTATTGAATGTATTAATATACATGAGTGGTCCGTGTCTAAACGATCACCCATGTTTCACCTTGTCGTACAAGACACTTGTTTACATATATGAAGATCGGTTATCTTTTGTAAAGACATCTCAACCATGTTTTGATGTTAGGTATTTATATTTATATACAAAAAAAGAACATTTCAATAATTTATTAAAGAGCACTATTTTTCTACAAATGAATTCCACGTCTTCGGTTTTTCATTTCTCAATTCTTTTCCATCCTCAGACTGAAAATGCTTGAAATAGTTCACATTGTAGATGAATCAGAGATGATTCAGATTCCAGCAGCGCCTTCTCCTGGAAGGGTTAAAGTTGATTCAGAGATATTCACTTTAGCGAGCGGGAATGATCCTCCCCTTGCGCTCTCCGACAAGGCTGTTCCAGTAAGACTTTGACTGATATGAGGAAGCTCAGGATTACAGTCAATGTTTTACACAGTATTTAAAGGAACAACCTTGGACAACAAACGCGACTGACTAGCTATACATGCGAGGAGAGATAAGTGGTTTTATTGCAATTAAAAGGTCATTAAAAATGATAACCTTTTATGGCTACGCTTTATTTTAAGGCGTCTTTGTTACACTTTAACTATACATTTAAGTACTGAGTAATATCACTACAAAAAAGTTGCTACCTTAAATTTTTAAGTACAATCAACTTGAATGTTTAAGTCATTTCAACTTAAATTACATTAAACTGACTTAAAGAGTTGAATCTTGAATAACTTGAATATAAACTAATATATAAACTAAAAAAGTTGAAAACATTGAATATTCAATAGCTTGCACAGACCTATACTCGTTGTTACTATATTTAACATTTAAACGCTCTAAAAAAATGCTGGGTTGTTTGAACCCATGTTTGGGTTAAATATGGACCCAATTAAACTCAACGGTTGGGTTTGTCCATATTTGACAACCCATCATTTTTAGAGAGTATATCAAATAACACAAATGGAATTAAGTAGTGACTAAAACTTGTATATAAATCTATTTCTTTACAGATTTTTCTCAACAAACTTGATGTTTTGCATCCTTTTGAAACGATACTGATGGAGTTTATTTGAGTTCTGCACACGTCACTTTACTCTAAAGTCAATAAAACATAAATAAAAGTGAATTCAAATACAATTATTGTATTGTAAAGAACTTCATACACATTTATATTTGTCTAGAAAACTCATTTCAAGCATTTAAGCAGAAGCCTTTAGATCAAAGCTTCATTAATCATTAATTCAGTCAAGTGTCCACACCTTTGACTAGTGTGTGTGTGTGTGTGTGTGTGTGTGTGGTTACAGCTGATGTCTTTTTTTAAACCATTCTAGCTTTACTCGGTAGAGACTGCGATAAAAAGGAAGAGGTGTGACTGTTTTGAACTCTGTTAAACTTGAAGTCTGCTGGGAAACCAGTCAGGTTTGTAAAGTCACATGGTGTGCATGTAGTGTACTTAGACAGCTGGGGAGTGTGTGTGAGGCTTTGTCTGAGAATGTGAGTGTGATAGAGACTGACTGTGTTTGTGTGAGTAAGAGAATGCGCATGTGACGATCAGTACATTCAGTACATACGTTCAGACCTTGATGAAGCTACTTTTTAAGCTGCCATTTAGTACACACTCTTTCATTGAAAACTACATGCTCTCAAACTTGTGTTTTGGTTTCATGCGGTGCCAAATTATCCCCTTCCAGAACTATTACCGAGTTTTGCAGTAAAACACAAACCAAATGCTTTGAGGTCACGCCCATGGATTTATCGCACAAAATGTCAAGTTTTAAATCTCGAGTATTGGTCGAGAGGGAAACATTTTCTTTCACCACAGAGAAATAAGGTGCTTCTGACAAACAGACACTCACAACCCTTCTTCTTCCTGCTATACTGACGTTTACAGTAAAGCGAGAAAAGTGTGCCTTTCTCACAAGACATGAGAACTATGAGAGTTGTACCCAGGAAACAGTTTCATACCAGCCACACAAAGGCGTGCACCAGCTGCTGCTGCACGCATGTGCAGAACTACCTCGATTCTGCGTTTACCAGAATTCACTGATAGTCAGCTGTTTGGGTGCACATTCTCTCAGCTGTAAACATGCAGTGTTGGGGAAAGTTACTTTTTGTTACGTATTGTGTTACTCCCTTAACCCTTAAATGCATGAATGTTTCGCCAACCATTATTACATACTCGGGTCTTTAGTGACCCGCATCTATATCTGACACAGATGGATCTCTACCTGTTGCAATAATATAAAACTCTCCTGATATCAGAGTAACAATCACAGAAGAATAAAATAAAGCATATTTTGTTATCTTTTGGAGCTTGGAAGGGTTCAGTTTGGGCAGATGTTTTACACCATCATCACTGTCCCCGTCAGAGCTCATTTCCCAGTACATTCAGCATCTGGCTCATATTCACCATCTCAAACATATTCTCAAAACTATAATTTTCAACATCTTCAGAATCAATATTTTGATCGCTGACAGCTTCTTCACCAGATCCACCATCAAGTGACAGTAACACTCATATTTGATAGATTTCAGCAATACATCGCTGAGCGATAAAAAAGCAAGTTTTGCTGATGATTCTTCCTATTCTTTTGTTTTCTGCCTGCGGTGACTATGAGTGAAACGTCACTTCATCATTGAGTTTCAGACATTGACACCTTGAGGAATAAAGATTGCACTTATTCAGTCATCAGAGATTCAATTATTATTGTGCAGAAAAAAATATACTTACACTGTTACACACCTCTGGTCGTAAGCAACACTATACAATTTACAAAGAATGAATGGGAAAACAGGCATTCTTTTTTTCTTGTTATATTGTTTATAATTGATTGAGAAATACTAAGAAGGTTTAAGTCTAACTTTAAAAAATGAATGAGGAGGGTAGTGAATGATGTCCCGGGTCACTAAAGACCCAATTTATGTGTTAAAGGGTTAAAAAGTAAGTTTAAAAGAACTTTTTATAGAATGTAATGAGTTGCGTTACTTTTGCGTCACTTTTTCTTACCTGGGCTTGGCTTATTTGTTCTATTTGTTTTATCTAAAGGCCCCTTTCAGAAAGTGAAATGAATATGCCTCAGGCTGAAGGAAATGCAAAGTCAGTCAATAAATGGAAAAATAAAGTAACTTGTGTTACTTATTTGAAAAAGTAACTCCGATATTTTGGTGTAAATTTAAAAGTAATGTGTTACTTTACTTGTTACTTGAAAAAAGTAATCTGATTACATAACTCGCGTTACTTGTAATGCGTTACCCCCAACAGTCAATATGTGCCATCAATAATGCACCCTCATTGATAATAAAATAAAAAAGAAATACCATGAAAGACAAGAATGAACACAAACTACAAAATTGTAGCTGTATTTGTACTAGTCAAGTCATAGACATCATAATTTACCTCCCAGTGACCTTTAGTTTTAGATTTGAAACTGAAATGTTTACATTATGTGAAGTCTTGCAAGTACTGATGTCAAGGGGTTATGGGTGGTTTCCAGGGAACAGCTATGCTGTTTCTAAGCAGTGTTTCCAGCTAATTTTAATGGAAAGTAACTAAAGCCTGCTCAGAAAGTCTCTAACATTACATGGTTCAAGTGACCCAGTTCTGATTTTTTTTCCCTCCCATGCGGCACAGATTGGGGTAACACTTTATTTTGATGGTCCTTTTTGAACATTTTGGTGACTATATGTCATCTAACTCTCATTAGAGTATTAGATATGATCCATGAATGTGTAAGCAGGAAAAAAGCATGTGGATTCTGATATTCTCAGATTGGTTTCAGGCCTCATTCTTTAGGGGAAATGAACCTGATAAGAAATGTGCATTTGCGTCTGCCATGTAAGCGGACAGATCGGATATTCCCCTGTCAACACGAGTTGTATTTCATTGAAAAAGTGACTGTGGCGAATGATGTTGACTCAGACAACCATGTTTTGTTGACCTTTAGAGATGGTGTGGAAAGCAAAAGCTTGTATTTTCATTTCATCTGCGTCCATTTTTACTTCCTTTTCGACCTAAGCTTCTCCGGGTAAGTACGTCTACCTTGGGTTGTTTCGCCAAGTGTATAGTGTAAATGCAGATATTGGATATGGGTCACTTTTAAAAGATGATGCTGATCGTCAGATAATCGGTTATAGTCAACAAATCAGAATTGGGCATCAATACCTGCAGTGTAAATGTAGAGTAAATGTCACTTGATGACGTAATGCGGCAACTTTTTCCTAATCCATGCGCACATACTGTGTTTTACACTTAGATTTCAACTAAATTACTGATCTGCCTGCATTGACAGTATATGATAATTGAAATTAGCTGGATGACATCACCGTTAATGTTAACCAGCAGTCAAAAATGTTGCTAAATTTATCACTGGTCGCTTTTTTTTTGTAAATGGGGTGTGAAAAGTTGCTAATCTAGTGACAAAGTCGCTAAATTGGCAACATTGTTAGGTTATTCAGGGAAAATCTCACCCTCAGGTTTCTATTCTCATCTCTATATATGGATCAGTTCCCTCTTTCAATGGAAGTCTATGATATAATTTTGTCCATTTTATTGTCCACTTAGGAAGATAACTGCATGCCTCTCTCTCTCAGGAGCAAATAAGTTCAGAACAGAAGTTTAACACTGAGAGTTAGGGGTGTGTTCAAATCTTTAACTCAATAGCAAGCACTACCAACAGTTGTTTTTATTTTCAGTTGCTGTGACCCAACAAAAACCCAACAAAAGATCTGATCAGGTCAACGTCATTTTTCAGTTCTAAGCCAGCTGCCAGAGTTTTCCAGTGTACTCCATAATCAAATGTGAAATTCTCTAGTAGCCGGCTGAGTGATCATGTGATTCCACAGAACTTCTTTGTAATTACACAACACTGCGAGCTGCCATAAACGCTTCACGACTTATCTTGCTTTTTCCTTTTTCACACTGCTTTTGTCTTCTGTCTCAACGTGTGCTGCCTTGACAAGGCTCTTTTTTTTAAGAATAAGGAAGTTATAGATTTAAAGAGAAACCATTTAAGGAAGTATGTAGGACACAAAACCAAATGTAAGTAAGACTAAAATATTGAATTTCACCCCAACTAAGTGGAAGTATGACGCTGCAATGATTCATCGACAACACTGAGGTCAAATATTAAGGAATTTACCAAAAAGTACCGGTAACACTATTTTAAGGTGACGTAGTTACACATTACCACATGTACTTGCTATAGTAATAAAAGTAAATTATGCATAATTACTAGCAACTAAAACCAAACCCTAACTCTATAGTAAATACATAGTTCATTAATATTACCCAGTACATATTTAAGTGAAATAAAGTGTAACCCACTTTTCATATTTTTGTTATCAACTTCCAACCCAACTTTATGATGACATAACTTCCCAGAACACTTATCTCAGATGTCTATGAAAATAAAGTGGTGCCTTTATGGACACTTCAGATAACCGAAGCTTACGACATGAATGCTGTAGTAAAATGAGGAGACGCCGATGACAATCAGAGGGACGTCCCCTTACAAGCACCTCATTGTCATTTTTCTCATTTGCAGCTGTGTGGCTGCGCTTTTCCCGTATGACGAAATGGAAATGATGTAATCTCTGTGCAGGGAAGAGGCTGCGAGAGGCAACATTTCGAAAGTCTTGTGCTCTGTGTGTAAACATGCTGCCCCAAAGTGTACAGTTTAAAACACACTGTTCCAAACAGACTCATAATCCAACAATTCTCACAAATGCTTGTCTGGCATGTTTCTGTAATACAGTGGAGAGTGGATGAGTGGAGTGAGTCAGGCAGGGGACGTCTCAATCCCACTCATACAAGTGCAGTATGTAAACACACCTACATATACATAGTCACGCTCATTGTGCTTATATGTGTGGACTATGACTACTTTAACCATGTGAGGACATGTTTCAGAATTATATAACACCCTGAACTCTCAGTGATGCAATGACATTTTGAGACTTTCTTTTTAATGCGTTTAAAGGGCAACATACAATTTAATGTTTTAATTAAAATAAAGTTACAGAATAATAGAACTAGAGGTGCATCCAATTTATTAAAGGTCCACTGAAGTGTCTTGAAACGCTCAGCATTATTCAATGTGTTGATGTAATTTCCACTGAAAAAGGAAGACAGGGCGTGGCATATTGAACAGCTCCACCCCTTTTTTAAAACAGCCAATAGCGGTTCGTTTTTATCACAGCTCAGCCAGCGCAGTTGAGCCGCAATTTCCTCCTAATCTATAACCGTTTCTCCTCCTGATCTCCTCCATATCGCTTTAAAATACAGCATTCTGTGCAGAATTCAAACGGGTCTGATACGTTTTCTGGTCTGCACCAACTATAGTGTCTCTGGACACTAAAAATGCATGAAAACCAGACTTCATTCACCCCAATGGAAAGCATATTTACACTGTCTGAATCATTCCCTATCTTCTATTTAGCGCACTGTCTGAATTATTCCCTATCACCTATATAGCGCACTGTCTGAATCATTCCCTATCTTCTATATAGCGCACTGTCTGATTGTTCCCTATCCCCTATATAGCGCACTGTCTGAATCATTCCCTATCTTCTATATAGCGCACTGTCTGATTGTTCCCTATCCCCTATATAGCGCACTGTCTGAATTGTTCCCTATCCCCTATATAGCGCACTGTCTGAATCGTTCCCTATCCCCTATATAGTGTACTGTCTGATCGTTCCCTATCCCCTATATAGCGCACTGTCTGATCGTTCCCTATCCTCTATATAGCGCACTGTCTGATCGTTCCCTATCCCCTATATAGCGCACTGTCTGATCGTTCCTTATCCCCTATATAGTGCACTGTCTGAATGTTCCCTATCCCCTATATAGTGCACTGTCTGAATGTTCCCTATCCCCTATATAGCGCACTGTCTGATCGTTTCTTATCCCCTATATAGCGCACTGTCTGATCGTTCCCTATCCCCTATATAGTGCACTGTCTGATCATTCCCTATCCCCTATATAGCGCACTGTCTGATCGTTCCCTATCCCCTATATAGCGCACTGTCTGATCGTTCCCTATCCCCTATATAGCGCACTGTCTGATCGTTCCCTATCCCCTATATAGCGCACTGTCTGATCGTTCCCTATCCCCTATATAGTGCACTGTCTGAATGTTCCCTATCCCCTATATAGCGCACTGTCTGATCGTTCCCTATCCCCTATATAGCGCACTGTCTGATCGTTCCTTATCCCCTATATAGTGCACTGTCTGAATGTTCCCTATCCCCTATATAGTGCACTGTCTGAATGTTCCCTATCCCCTATATAGCGCACTGTCTGATCGTTTCTTATCCCCTATATAGCGCACTGTCTGATCGTTCCCTATCCCCTATATAGTGCACTGTCTGATCATTCCCTATCCCCTATATAGCGCACTGTCTGATCGTTCCCTATCCCCTATATAGCGCACTGTCTGATCGTTCCCTATCCCCTATATAGCGCACTGTCTGATCGTTCCCTATCCCCTATATAGCGCACTGTCACTAACTTTGTCAATTCTTTCACTGTTTGTTGAACATTTTTGCTGAAATGTGTCCTATGGTGTGACAGAAAGAATTAAGAATATAGACAAAAAAATATTCTGAGACAAAAACGAACCATGCACACATATCATGGGCTTCACAGTAACATGACCTTGAATGGGTCCTTTTAACTGAGTAAACTTGTCAGCTCGATTTAAAATCAGGATATGGTGTCACACTGGAGGATGTGGTTTTCAGGGACAAAATGTATCAAGTTCCTACACTTTTAGAAATATATGGATGAAAAAAGTATTGTCATTTACTAAAATAGATACTAAAAAATATACCTGAAAATTATACCTGAGGTATTTATTAACATTTGTATTGTTTTCTTTTTAATTTATAAAAGTTGTAATTCATTCACACCATAGAACAATTTTGAGATTTGGCTCAAAAATTTAAAAAATTCTAAAGACAAAGCTGTTTTTATATCAACAGGTCCATGTAAGACAAAGAAATGTTTAACCATTTACTGCATTTTAAATAATGACAATACTAATTATATTCATTTTTATCTTGTGTGACTGAAAATGCCATGTCATGTCAACAAACCATGGTTGGGAAGGTCACTTATGACGTACGCAGCAAGAATCACCACATTGTTTACTAGAGGATTTTACATCCGGGACACATTCCCGAATGGACCATTTCTAAAAATAAACTGAAACAAATACTTTTATACAGAAAGGACCATTTGTTTTGGACAGAGCTCTTTCTCCTCACTTGCATACTTGCCGCATACTACGCATATATTGAGAGGTCGTGAACTCAACCATCTCGTAAACGCGCTTTTCAAAATCTTGTGTTTTCAAGCCACCAAAGCACTGTTGTTGTGTAAATGCATGGCCCCTAAAGTTGTGCTGAAGCAGGTTGGATATAAACTTTGCAGGACAGTGGGTCCCCAAGGGCACAGTTAAAGACCTCTGGCTTATACGGTCACATTTTAAAAGAGTCCATGATCTTCAGTTCTCTAGAAATTGCTTCAGTTTGTGAGATTTTCCCAGCCATGTCAGGCAAAATCGTAAGAATCACAATCCTCAACAAGCCACACTATTTGGGACAAGTTACATACAAAATATTTTCTTGCACTAACCTTATAAGCATGAGCAATTAAGTTAAATTGAGTATTGCATTCCTTAGTAGGTAACCTAATCTTTCTCAAAGAGGACTTCTGTGAAATGGGCAAAATGCTCTCATACAGGATGTTACTAATCTCGATTATCTTATATGACATTACAGCCCTGTGCATATCTGTCAGCATTGCTCAATATAAAGCCAAAACGAGCACTGCAACATCCTGCTTACAACAGCATGCTAAAATAGCAGTGCAACAGTTCATGGAAAAAGTAAAAAGCGGATGACATCATGCGTATTATTATCCTAAATAAGGAACAATTTCAAGTCAAAGTCTGCTTTATTGTCAATTCTGCCACATGTACAGTACATACATACAGAGCATTGAAATTGCGTTACTCTCAGACCCTAGGTGCATACAGTTAACACTAAACACTAACAGTAGACATAAGAATACAGATAAATACAGTTTAAATATATGTAAATACAAACTAAAAGTGCACTGTTAAACAAAACAAAACAAAAAAAAAGTGCAGGTATTATAAATAATAATGAGTGTAGTGCAAATGAGCTTATTACAGTCTGTGATAAAGTGCACAGAACACTCTTTTATCCGTGTCAAAGTGAAAGATTGCAGACAATGCTAGAGGGGTAGTGATCAGTTTGTAGTAAGTAAGTGGGAGGGAGGGAGGGGGTGTGGAAGGTCTCGGGGATGTGGATTTGGGGGGTCAGAGGGTTATAGTTCAGTGATGCGTGGGGTAAAAGAAGGGAGTGGTGGCAAGGTCTGAAGGGAGTTCAGCTTCCTGCTGAAGAAGCTGTGTGTCGGGTGGGTGGAATCACCTACAATGCAGAGAGCTTTGCGGGTGAGACAGGTGCTGTAGATGTCCTGGAGGGAAGGGAGAGAGACACCAACGATCTTCTCAGCTGCTCTCACTATGCGTTGAAGTGACTTTTGGCAGGACGCGTTGCAATCGCCATAACACACAGTGATGCAGCTAGCCAGAATGCTCTTGATGGTGCCTCTGTAGAAGGTGCACATGATGGGGGCCGGGGCTCTGGCTCTTCTCAGTTTGCGGAGGAAGTAGAGAAGCTGCTGTGCTTTCTTGGCCAGTGCTGCAGTGTTGTTAGTCCAGGAGAGGTCCTCTGTAATGTGCACACCCAGAAACTTGGTGCTGCTCACTCTCTCCACAGTCACACTGTTGATGGACAGAGGAGCATGCTGTGTGCACAGTCAACAACAATCTCCTTCGTCTTCTCCACATTCAGAGAAAGATTGTTGTCTCTGCACCACTCGGCCAGGAGGCTCACCTCGCTCCTGTAGTTTGTCTCATGAGACCCACCACAGACGTGTCGTCCGCAAACTTAATGAAAAGGTTGGAGTTGTATGACGGTGTACAGTCGTGGGTCAGCAGAGTAAAGAGGAGGGGGCTCAGCACACATCCTTGGGGAGCCCCCGTGTTCAGTGTGATGGTGCTGGATGTGTTACTGCCGACCTGTACTGCCTGAGGTCTCCCAGTCAGGAAGTCCAACAGCCAGTTGCACAGAGAGATGTTGAACCCCAGCTGGACCAGTTTGTGAGTAAGCTGTTGCGGGATGATTGTGTTGAATGCTGAACTGAAGTCTATGAACAGCATTCTGACATACGAGTCTTTTTTGTCCAGATGTGTGAGGGCAGGGTGGAGGGCAGTGGCGATGGCGTCATTGGGAGGGGGGGAGGACAGACTTGATGTGGTGCATGACTAGTCGTTCAAAGCACTTCATGAGAATGGGAGTAAGTGCGACTGGACGGTAGTCATTAAAGCAGGATGGAGATGACTTCTTCGGGACTGGAATGATGGTGGTAGCCATAATTTTCATAACTTGTAAAACAGAGGAAAAACTATAGAATACTTCAGAACAGGTAGACAAGCATGTTATATGTCTATAGGTGGCATGTGTTTCAAGATTAGAACTTGCAGTTTTGCTTTGAGGTTTTGTACACTTGAAACGGCAAATGTTCCCACTTTGTATTCTAAAACCTTTAGACGGTGTTTTCCCTCAAAAGGCCCTGCTATGTGTTCCTTGATTCAAATGAAATTCAGGGGGAATGAGGGTAAAAATACCAGACAGACAAGTCAGAAGGCCTGAGGTGCTTTAGTTCTTCTTTGGAGTTCCGTTGTTTTGATTTTGAAACAGATAAAGAGCTCGCTGGAATCCCCGGCACTCCAGTGGAACTGCCACAATAGATTCATTATTCATCTGAGAGAATATTTACATTTTTAATGCCAGAAACAGCAATGATAGCTTCGGGCAGACAACCACATCAGCTGGTTTGAATGGAAGGAGTTTCACAGAATTAGCAGTGACGACATTCATTACATTATTAGATGCCAGTCATGCGTTTCTATTACATAATGAGTAGACCACACCTCACGACTGCTGAACCGTGCATTTACACGCCATTTGAGTTTTAATTGTAAAATTCGTACGAATTAGCCACCAATTCAGCAAAACGTAAAATAGTTACGAATTGCACTAAGATTGTGTTGGATAAGTTGACTATTGAAATAAAGTGTTACCTGTCTCAATACTTTGTCTTCATTTTGAACTCTATTGTTTTATTATTTCTAACCTAGTGATCTGTGAAATATTTGCTTGAAAAGTGTGCTTGTACTATCTTTCTTTAAAATACCACTTGCTTCATTATTTTGGCATTTATGCCAATGACATTTTTCATTTTTCCAAATGCCCTTTGGTCCTCCTACATATCTGTTGCCATAACATATATTGTCATATGATTAGTTTTGAGTTCCATCTATAATAAAGGGATCCAAATTAAAATGTTTTGAGGAGATTGAAGTTTCCATGTGCTGTAGTTACACAGAAAAGGGAAAATGCTCACATGTGTGCATGTGACACCATGATAAATTCCACTAAATCAAACCAAACGAAACAAAGAAAAGGTCAAAATAGTTCATGTCCTTTGTTTCATTTTCAACACAAGCAGGCCGGACAGTTTCTGCTTACCGTAAAAGTGCTTAAAGCAAAGCAAAGAGGTTGAAGTAGAAAGTGAAAAAGGAAATGAGAAAGGTTGAAAAGGTGATTCATAGGGTTTCTCATAGACTAAAGTTTTATTGAATATCCTTCCTATGTATGAAAATTAAGCAGTGATGTTTCTCATGTAAAGGGTGTATGGCATGGGAGGCAGGCGCTAACAAGGATGCTAAAGACTGCAGCCGCTAGTGTGCCTCTTGAGGCCAGGAGAGTGAGGTTTACAAGCACAGCTCTTACTGGCCTACGTCCGTTACACTCACCCCCCTAAACCTTACTCCCATCCGGGTCACGGCACCAAATATAGCCGGTCTTACTCAACCCACTCCGAGAGGGATTTGAACCGGGGGCTCTGGCGTGGGAGGCAGGCACTAACAAGGACGCTAAAGACCGCAGCCGCTAGCGTCAGTCGCTAGCTCTTACTGGCCTACGCCCGTTACATAGACACATTGTGAGAGGATCATGCTAAATTTGTGACACTGTCAGAAAATAATCACAGGCTATATTTGGTTGCAAGAGCGTGTCAACGGCCATCTTTGAACCTCTCTCACTGTACGACGCAGGACCACCGTTTAGGAGCCACAACTACAGAAATAACCACGATTGGTCATCTTTTGTCTGGGACAGCCCAAAATCGTACAATGTGTACCATGAATTAGATGAGACTCCCAAACAGTGCTGGAGACTGTGATCTCCGTGATCTTCCGTGACACTGCTAGGAACAAGTCACAGCATGAATCACACTGGATCTCCGTCATTTACCATTCTGCTCTCTTACAGCACAGTTTGCCGATACCTAACACATTCATTAATTTCATTTAGTGAGATTTAGACATTAAATATTGCCTAATTGTCACTGTTTTGTGACTGACACATTGTTTAGACTGTCTCTAGTGCCAAAGCCTAAATCGAAGCTAGCCTTGTTTTTAGTGTGTCAACGTTTTTTCACTTTTCTTGTTCAAGTTTTCTCTAAACAAGTCAGTCTCCAGACAGCAGAATGCCCAAAAAAAACAAAAAAAGAGAGAGAGAAAGAGAGAGACAGCAATGCGCCTGCTCGTTTCAACTGGAAAAGACAAGCGGTAGCTTGGAACTACTCCCAGAGAGAGAGAGAGAAATACACTGCAACCATGGTGACCATTCCAGATTACAGCCAGAGACTCTGACGTCAATGGAAACCTCACAGCACAAAGCCTAGCACAAACACAGCTCTCGGTGCATCCATGGAAACAAGCTGCCCACCTGCAAAATATATGATATTGTTGTACCGTTGCTGTTGCCATAGAACCCACATAGAAAAGAGGAAACTTGAAAGAAATTTGTTTCAAAAGAAATTAGTTTTAAAAGCCAGGCCAGTTGAAACTCAACCTGAAATCCCTGACATGACACATAAAAGCACAGGATTATTTACTCGCCCTCACGTCATTCCGTCTTTTCTGAAGAATCTTAATGCCATGCCTTTCCATATAACCATATTTTATAGTGACACATTTCACAAAATAACCCATAGGAATAGTCATTTCCAAGATAAATTTTGGGAAGAACTGACAGAACGGCAGTTTCTTTCAGTTTTTTCCCTCTCCTTTTAGCTTATTTCCGCTACAGAATAAAAAATAAAAAAGGTCATTGAGAATTTTCTATCTCGCAATTCTGACTTTATAACACAAAAGCTGTTTTCTCGCAATTGAGAGTTTGTAGCTCGCAGTTCTGACTTTATATCTTGCAATTCTGAGAGAAAAAGTCGCAATTGTCTTTTAAAATGTGTTATTCTGTGGCGGACACAAGCTTCCATATAAAACACTATGTTCACTCATCCAGTTCGAAATGTTGACTACAAACACAGAGATCTTCAGATTTTCCGTTGTGGTGTTCTCTCCATATTTACGATTCTTTGCTGCCTTTAGCCGCTGCCTACAACATGCTGGATCCTTCACTGGAAACTGAAAGTAACTCACTCCCGCTAAAAGTTTACTCTGAATTCTTGCACCCAGGAACAATACAAGTCGAAACCATTATGACCAAAAGTTTGCTAAGAAGTATTTCCTACTAAAGCAAGGTGATATTTGACTGTTAAACACAGTGGCGTTTAGCAAGTTTAGCAATATGCATGGCAAGACAAATCAAGCCACCTTTACTTAGCTAGTGCTTTATAACATACAGATTGGCCGTTGTTCAGCTGAAGAACACAAACAAACACAGTGTTATTATGATTCAGACTGCATCACAAGTCAGAATTCAAGTCGGTATCGGCAGCATTCAAATATTCATCCAGTTCCATCCAGTTATCAAAATCAACTGCAGGCGGTTGATCCTTTTCCTATTTAGCACCTAAACTCTGGAACATTCGGGAAGCAGACACACTCTGTCAATTTAAATCTAGACTAAAAACACATCTCTTTACTATGGCATACACATAGAACATTATCAATTTATATTATTCAGATCAGTTAAATGATTGTTAGGCTGCATTAACTAGGTCAGCCGGAACCCGGGAACACTTCCCATAACACCTGATGTACTCGTTACATCATAAGAAGAATGGCATCTACACTAATATTAATCTCTCTGTTTATCCCGAGGTTTACTGTAGTCTGCCGGATCCAGATCAGATGGTGGACACGACTGACGCAGCCCTGAAGTGTCTGCAGAGAACGTGTCAACTAGACTTTCCTCTGTGAAGGCCTCATCAACACGACAGCCAGTGTCACTGATCCTCAACAAACCCGTCTCCTGCGTGATGACTCCGATCTTCAACCAGATGGAACTGGATAAATATTCTGAATGTTCTGATCTAATCTGACTTCTGACCTGTAATGCTGCCGGTCCAATATCTGATCTGGACTACGGTAACCTCGGGATAAGGATGAGAGGATGCATACCATCACTGTAAAACCTAACAGTTATATGTACTAAATAAAAATGAGTTCACTGAACTCAAATATTACTGAATGTTATGTGGACACAATGACTGAAACAGAACTCAAACTGAATGAGCTCCCAGCATAATTGTATTATTAAGTGATTAATTAAGTGATAATTGAGAATTAGTGATGAACACCTGATAATGAGCAGAATCACTGAAGGAAAGAGAAACACAAGAACCAGATAAAAGAAGACATTAAATCTCTGAAGATCTCAGCAGAGGAGGATTAAACAACTCCACAAACAGCATTACCATCTTCATACATTACTAACCAGAGTGACTTTATTTCTGTCATTTATGTTATAATGAAAATAATAGTTTCATTTGAAGTCACCATTATGGTGTGATTAGTGTTTGCTTTAGTTGTGTGTTTATAAAGCACATTTATTATGGCAAGAAAAGCCAAGAGAAAATGTGATCAGGTGATGTTGGTTGTTTATTGCTGATGATGTAATCATCATGTAGTGACCTAAATCACTGATATCATTCAGAGTCTAATGCTCTGGTTATAGAGGTATTGTGTTATTAATTTTTTTGTATTATTTATAATAGAAGCCATGATATTCTACAGCACAAGATCCAGGATGGTTGTGGTAATTGAATATGCAGGATTTAAAGAAATAAATATTAATGCACAAAAAGTTTTAATCTACGGCATCACTTAGACACACACAGACATCAAGAATCAGTGTATGAATCTCAACAATGGTGACAATCAAAAAACTATTCAGATAAACAGATCAATTCTGAACATAAAACAAGCAACAAAAACGTCACAACAAAAACAGCAAAAGTAAAAGCAAATAGTAAGACTCAAAGAAAATTAGTCACAATTCAGATGCATAATTTATTCATTCCGCAGTGCATGCTGGGACTCATGGGGGAGTTTTGATTGGTGGTACCCAGCATGCACTGCAGCATGAAGCGTTTCATTGATTGTCACCATTGTTGAGATTCATACACTGATTCTTGATGTCTGTAGTAATGCCATAGATTAAAACCTTTTGAGCACTACATGATTTTAAAATCTTGCATATTCTTTGATTACCAAAACAGTGCTAGATCTCATGCTGTAGAATCACATAGCCACCATTATAAATAATACAAAACTAACAACACATTTCTGCTATAAATAGAGCATTAGACCCTGAATTAGCGCAGTGATTTAGGCCACTACATGATGACTATATCATGAATAAGTAGTCAACATCACATAATCCAACTTTCTCTTGGCATTTCTTAACATAATAAATGTGTTTCATAAACACACAGTTAAAGCAGCCAGAGAAAAACTAATGTTAAAGAGTTAAGGGTCAAGAGCCCAACTAAAGCAAACACTGATCTCCATCATGGTGACTTCAAACGAAACTATTATTTTCATTAAAACATTAATGACAGAAATAAAGTCAGTCTGGTTAGTAATGTGTGAAGATGGTAATGCTGTTTGTGGAGTTGTTTAATCCTCCACTGCTGAGATCTTCAGAGATTTAATGTCTTCTTTTATCTTCAGTTGATTTCATCTAAAGCTGTGGCTGAAGTCGGTTGTAGTTGTTTCTCTTTCCTTCAGTGACTCTGCTCATTATCATCAGGTGTTCATCACTAATGCTCAATCATCACTCAATTAATCACTTAATTTCTTGACTGCAATGTGTCTTCTTTTAGTGAACTCAACTGAAATAAGTTCAGAGTACTCATAACTATTGGTTTCTAAAATTACAAAAGAATTAAGGTAATCGCTGTCCTCAAATGTAATGAGTTAGCTAAACTTATTGGGTTTGACTTTGTTTGTGCTATTGTGAGCTAGCAGTAACTGCAAGTGCTCTGAGTTCATTTAAAGTTTGTAATTTCAGTTGTTTTACTCAAATTGTGAAGTTTAAACTATATCAAGTATTTGAATGCAGTGTAAAGTTTAATTTTAATAAAGAAATATCCTTGTTTTAGTGGACTTGATTGAAATAAGTTCAGAGTACTCATAACTATTGTTTTTTATAAACTTAAATGGTTTGAGGTAATTGGTGTCCTCAAATGAAATGAGTTAGCTGAACTTGTTGGGTTTAACAGTGTTGCATACCCAGACGCTACACCACTGGCTAAACGTATACATAGCAGACTGCTGGGAGTGGCCTTAGATGGAAACATGCCTAGTGCATTATGGGGGTTGAAGTTTTCCTACCTATTTGGCAAAAGGGAATACAACAGCCTTATTTCTCTAATCAAGCAGTACTGATTATTATTATTACTTTTTTAAATCACCTTTTTAATGTATAGGCAAACAAGTTTTATTTAAAGCCCATTTTGTTAGCGGTGAAGTACCCCTTTAACCTGTCATATGAATAGGAACATTTTTGTCAAAGTTAATACTGCCAAATCCCAACAGTCACAAAACACTGGAGGATGCCAAAACAGCGGGAGATATTTTTGCTTTAGTTGGTTTACACATAAAAACTGTGTACTTAAAAAAAGATTTGTAAGACTGCCCGAAAGACACTCACTCAGCACAGTAAAGGCATTCTGCCAAGAAGTTCTCTCGTAACAGTGGAATACTCTGAGGGTTGGCCAATATTTTACAAAAATGGGAAAGACGCTGGCCTGCATTGCACGTGAAGATATTGTGTCACTGCAGAGTGTCATTGAACAATCAACAGTGCAATAGAACTGAAAGTGGTAAAAAGAGACTTACTGTAAAGACAGAAAGCTGTACTTTTCTTACTTAGTATTTTTGTCTTGTTTTCAGTCCAAATATCTAAAAATTCTTAAATCAAGATGCATTTACTAGATAAGTAAAATGACATAAGATATTTCTTTCTTGTTTTCTGGGGGAAAAAATCTAAATGAAGTGAGTTTTTGCGTAAAATAAGCTAAATTATTGGTAACACTTTACAATACGGGTGCACTAATATGCTTGTCTGGCTATCACCAGACCAAACTCAATTTAAGATTGAACATTGGTCTGGGGAGTCTGCTATGTATTTTCTACTGAACAAGAGGCGTGATCAAAGAGCAAAATTTAAATGACTCTGTACGCAATTGAATAGTCCTTCAACTAATCAGACCACAAGAGGCATGGTAAACGCGCATAATTCAAATGACTCTGTATGCAATTGGATAGTCATTCAACCAATCAGACCATCGCTTCTCTATCCGTCATCGTGTTAAACCCGCCAATGGCACGGCAGGTGGATAAGCCAATCTGTGATTGGTTCCCGCAAAAGTGTAACAGAAGCAGTAGAAATGAATGTACAGGTTTCCAGACTGAGTTGCAGGGCGAAATCAAATCGCCGGCAGATCAGGCTGGGTTTACCCAGTCTACTAATATGCATTAATACATGCTTAACTAATGCACAGATAATCATGAGTTAATGTATGACCCATTTATTAATGATTACTGCATCAGCAACTAATGAAGATTATATATGATTAATAGATTAAGTAATCAATAAATTGTTATTAGTTAAATGTGTCATATTGTATTAATGAACTCAAGCGTGGTACCGTGATAGGTTGCTAACTGTGCAATAAATGTCCTCACTACTAAATATTCCACGCTCAACTGTTAGTGGTATTAAAACAAAGTGGGAACAATTGGGAACAACAACAACTCAGCCATGAAGTGGTAGGCCACATAAAATCACAGAAGCGGGGTCAGCGCATGCTGAGGGTCACAGTGCACAGAAGTCACCAACTTTCTGCAGAGTCAATACCTACAGACCTCCAAACTTCGTGTGGCCTTCAGATTAGCTCAAGAACAGTGTGTAGAGAGCTTCATGGAATGGGTTTCCATGGCCGAGCAGCTCATCCAAGCCTTACATCACTAAGTGCAATGCAAAGCGTGAGATGCAGTGGGGTAAAGCACGCCGCCACTGGACTCTAGAGCAGTGGAGACGTGTTCTCTGGAGTGACCAATCACGCTTCTCTGTCTGGCAATCCCATGGACGAGTCTGGGTTTGGCCAGGAGAACGGTACTTGTCTGACTGCATTGTGCCAAGTGTAAAGTTTGGTGGAGGGGGGATTATGGTGTGGGGTTGTTTTTCAGGGGTTGGGCTTGGCCCCTTAGTTCCAGTGAAAGGACCTCTTAATGCTTCAGCATACCAAGACATTTTGGACAATTCCATGCTCCTAACTTTGTGGGAATAGTTTGGGAATGGACCCTTCCTGTTCCAACATGACTGCGCACCAGTGCACAAAGCAAGGTCCATAAGTCAAGTCGTCAACTTTATTTATATAGCGCTTTTTACAGTGCCAATTGTTTCAAAGCAGCTTCACAGTGTTAACAGGAACATAATGCAACAGAATTTGATTCGGCTGTACAGCCGCTCTGGAGAAAACGTTGATGTTATCCAGCTCATTTCAATTATCATTAGTGTCAATGCGGGCAGATCAGTAATTTAGTTGAAAATTTATTTGAATATTTAGTTTAAAATTTTAGTGTCCCAAACTGAGCAAGCCAAGCCAAAGGCAATTATTAGATAGGAATATTCGAAAGATTGGAGTCATCACGGCGGAGACAGGTTTATTGAGGATGTCGTGTCGATAAGGCAATTTATTAGATAGGAATATTCAAAAGATTGGTGTCATCACGCCGGGGATGGGTTTATTTAGGATGCCGTGTCGATGAGGCAATTACAGGGGAAGTCTAAAGCATGGATGAGTGAGTTTGGTGTGGAGGAACTTGACCTCAACCCAATAGAACACCTTTGGGATGAATTAGAGCGGAGACTGCGAGCCAGGCCTTCTCGTCCAACATCAGTGTCTGACCTCACAAATGCGCTTCTAGAAGAATCATCAAACATTCCCATAAACACACTCCTAAACCTTGTGGAAAGAGTTGAAGCTGTTATAGCTGCAAAGGGTGGGCCAACTCCATATTAAACCCCACGGATTAAGAATGGGATGTCTTTAAATTTAATATGTTCATGTAAAGGCAGGCATCCCAAAACTTTTGGCAATATAGTGTAGCTACTATTGTTATTACCATTGTTGTGTTTTGCATGCTGAATGAATGGAATGACGTTAGCCAATCATAACGCTGGCTGTTTACTGACAAGCCTTAAAACTCAAAAACCCAAATATATATAAAAACTGTACAAAAAAAAAAAAAAAAAAAAAAAAAATTCATATTTTACATGTTGTTGTAGAAGACCTTTAATGCTAAAATAAATGGGTTTTTACATTTTTGACATTTGAGTAAGTTTTTAGGGAAATGTTGTAATATTGCAATGTTGGGCCTGTTGCAGAATATCAGTGATTTCACTCAAAGTGTGATGTAGTCAAATGTAGAGAACACCTAAGGGTTAATTTGCAGGGTGTACTGCTTATATTAGTAGCGTGTATATATATACACTATAATCACACAATATTAATAATTAGACATCATATTTTTATGAAAAATACGTTATGATAATTATATATATTATTTCACTTTATTTTGATGGTCCCTTTAACACATTCTGTTGACTATAAGTAATGTTGCACCTACATGTCTACTAACTCTCATTAGAGTGTTAGTGAGTATTATCAGACTGGTAGGGATAGGGTTAGAATAAGTTGACAAAATTACAAAGTTACTTATAGTCTGTTGGAGGACAGATATTAAGCAGACACACAGTAAATTCCTCGGTGTTGAATTAACTGTTGAATTAATTGTTCATATGGGAACCACTAGCAGGGTGTTAAAGTAACACTGAATCAGTGTTAGAGTTAATTAGATACTTAAGTGATTAATTGAGTGATGATTGTTTGATTATTGAAGACACCTGATGATAATGAGCAGAATCACTGAATAAAGAGAAACACAAGAACTACAACTGACTTCAGCCACAGCTTTAGATTAAATCAACTGAAAAGATGTTAAATCTCTCTTACAAACCAGACTGACTCTATTTCTGTAATTTGTCTACTGTTCTTTTTGAGAATAACAGAGGTTTAGACGTTGATGTTTTATTGAAAATGTTTGGTCACCATTATGGTGATCAGTGTTTGCTTTAGTTTGGCAGTTTGACTTTGCTGTTTTTACATCAGTTTATGTATTTTGTAACTGTTAATAAAACACATAATTTGTTATAAAGGAAAACATAAACAAAGATGTTCAGGTGATATAGTTTTGATATAGATAAGGTGCTGATCATCTGTTTTGCTTGGTGATTATTTCTGGTTGTTGTCATTTTAAAAATAAAAAAAATGACACTATAAAGTTGTAAATAAAACAATGATTATTGGAATAATACACTATTTCAGTTTTTCTACTTCAAGATTTCATGTTTCATAAATAGGTCACTTGCTGATTCTTTGTAATTGCTTGTGAAGTTTACTAGCAATGTCTAAGGGAAGAACATTTCTACACCAATTTTTTTCAGTCTATGGTACATTCTCATTTAGATGAGCTAGATAAACAATTACTGTCATCTACATTAGCTAATCAGCAACACCAAATGTTTCCATCATTACTTACATTATGGTAAGACACATACAACCACACAGAGCACACACACACATTCATCTGAGTAAAATCTTTTTTATACTTCTCACACTTGTCAAAGCTTTACAGTAATCAAATGTTCAGATTTCCTCTCATGGAAACCCTGATCAGAGACGTATCTCGAGTTGTCTTAACAGCCCCTCTTTTGTGTTTTCACATTCTTTTTGACTCAATCTGTCGAACAAAAAAGACCCTCAACACACACTGTACTACAGACCGCACACACTCTTTATCTTTATCTCTTCCACTACTGCGGCCATGTTTCTTTCCATTGTATGCAAATGCGTGTGTGTGTTTCCACTACTGCATGTCTCTCAGCGCCATTATGAGACCTCATACTGTAACGTCCTGTCAGTTTTCCAGGAATCAAAGGCAAGCCAGGCAACAGATGTTCACACATTTCTGCGGTTCAGAAGTTTAGCAGAAGGTGAACAGGCTCAGATAGCGCGAGCTCGGCCAGGTGAGGACAAAGCCTCAAATAGCTGAGGAGCAAAGATAAGAGATATATTTAAACACCAGCCTCAGGCGAAGGCCTGTGAGGACGCGGGCTGTGAATGAAAGAGGAGAATTTCTCAGAGGAAGACAGTTATTAATGCTGTGAGAATCCACATCTGTTAGAGACACCCAGAGGACATTTGTATTACTCAGAGGTTATCCTGTCATTACTCAGGAGACTTATAGTTGAGTTCTTGTGTTTCATTTAAAGATGAACGGTATAATTTTGATGTTATCACAGATTAATTTCAGAGACTATGTTAGCACTTTGTAGGCTGATTTCTCTGGCTTCAAAAAACATTTGTCTCTCAGATGTTTCTTCTAAAATTCATTAGTATAATATATATACAAAGCAATTGTTCACTTACTGCACTGTAAAGGTACACCATAAAAGAGAAAATTCCTAATTCAACTTCTCTGATCTAGGGCCCTATTTTAACGATCTGAATCCGAATCCACTTTTGCTAGTTTAACGATGGAAAAAATGGTCTGCGCGAAAGGTCCAAAAGGGTTGTGCCTAGTCTCTTAATGAGTCATGGGTGTGTTTTGGGCGTAACGTGCAATAAACCAATCAGAGTCTCATCTCCCATTCCCTTTAAAAGCCAGTTGCGCTCGCGCCATAGCAGATTCACTATTTACATGGAGCAAAGACTGAACGCTTCTCCAGAGAGGAATCCTTTGATTTTTAATATTTAAACATGTGTGTGCTCTGCTGCACGTCCCTGTGTGTGTAACAATCAGAGTTTTGACTTTAGAGCAGGTTTGTGTTGGTCAATGGCGCAGTCGTTTTCAGTTCCTCAAAATAGCAACGCTCGAACAATGCTCCTGAACACACCTGGTTTTCAGACCAGCACACCCATGGGCGAACAGGTGCGCCAGTGCATTTGATATTTAAACAACGTGGAGCTGGACGTGAAAATGATCACTGCGTCAGGCTGAAACTAGCAAAAAACACTTGCATCGCGTCTGGCACCGCATTGCGCCGGGTGTATGATAGAGCCCCAAAAGTACAGTTGCTGCCATACATTTTGAAGAATAATCAAAGTGGCTGTTCAAAACATTTCAATTCTTTTTTTTTTTTTTTTTATCTTGTGTAGTTGAATCTTGTTTATGTAATGAATTGAAATTGGTTAAATTATGTTGATGATTTAAGGCAAAATCACACTGTGCCGACAGACACAGACCAACACAGACAATCACCAGATTACAGTATGTCACTTCTCAGACATTCCACAACCCGACAAACACCAATTGAATATGTGGCACAAACAAGCACAGACCAACATGACAGGTAACACACTGATCCGTCAAAAAAACAGACAAAGTGTTTGTTGCCGTTTGTTGTGTAGTGTGAGTTGACCTTTAAAGTAATGGAAAAACATGACATCATCATATATATTTTTTCACAGTAGAGCTGTAAAGGCCGTGACACACCAAGCCAAAGACAAAGAACTAGCAGCAACGAAATCTGACTGTGTTGTTGCCTCTCGCTGGCTGCGTCTCGGCCAAAAAGCTGCGCTTGAATACACCAAAAGGACTAAAGGCGACTGTCAACTAGCATGTGCATTCCGTGTCTGCATGTAACCGAAAGCAGTACTGCAGATATACAAACAGTGAGCAAAGCATCACTTGCTTAGCATTTTGAATATCAATCATGCTGATCATTCCAGGTGGCAAGAGGGGTAAAGAGTACCTGAATAACATACTACAGTAAAATTAGAGATACCTTACAGCAAAAATTACTCCAGGTTACATGTCTCCACACTGTAAAAATCCAACTCATAAAAAGTTGGCTTAACCAGTGAAAAGAAGTTGGTTCAACAATCGTTGGACCAAGCTAGTATTAATTATAAATTCGATTTGTAAATGCAAGTTAGCAAGCATACACGTTGCAAAAAGTTAACAATGCATTCTGGGTGCATCATGCAAAACTCATCCATGACTCCCAGAATGCATTGCGGCATGAAGCCAGTCACCATTGTTCTGATTCATAGGCTGATTCTTGATGTCTGTGGGAGTAAATCTCACCGAAGATCAAAGTGTTTAGTATATAATTGGTTTTAAATCTTAGTCAGCTTTTCTGATTAAAGCCGTGCTGGATCTTTTGTAGAATTACAATAAAACAAAGTTAATAGCATATTGCTCATATTAAAGTCATAAAATCAGTTCTCTTGCTTTTCTTGCCATAGAAAACTCAGTTGCAGCTGCCAGAGAAACGTTAACATTAAAACAATTGTTGGACCAAGCTAGTATTAATTATAAATTCGATTTGTAAATGCATGTTAACAAGCATACACGTTGCAAAAAGTTAACAATGCATTCTGGGTGCATCATGCAAAACTTATCCCAGAAATGCATTGCGGCATGAAGCCAGTCACCATTGTTGAGATTCATAGGCTGATTCTTGATGTCTCTTAAACAAACTTTTTCAATTTCTTTTTGATTAAAACCATGCTGGATCTTTTGTAGAATTACAATAACACAAAGTTAATAACATATTGCTCATATTAAACAAAGTCATAAAATCAGTTCTTTTGCTTTTGTTGCCATAGAAAACTCAGTTACAGCTGCCAGAGAAACATTAACATTAAAATGTTGTCAAACTGCCCAACTAAAGCAAACACTGATCACCATAATGGTGACAAAAAAATTCAACACAAAATCAAAAAACTATAAAAACTCAGTCAGCTGAACAAAAGATCTTAAATTGGGAGACATGTGACCTTATTCAGTCAATTAAGTTAAGTCAACAACTTTGTTTAAAAGTGTCAGCAAGTTGCCTTACAATTTTATGTTGTCAACCTTTCTTTTTTAACAGTGCAGTACCACTAGAGTAAAAGTCTGTATTTTAACAGTAGTTAAGTCTTTTACTCGTTCTGAATGTAGGCTCAACACCTTAGTGGGTGGGATATATTAGGCAGCAAGAGAACATTTTTTCCTCAAAGTTGATGTGTTAGAAGCAGGAAAAATGGGCAAGCGTAAGGATTTGAGCGAGTTTGACGAGGGCCAAATTGTGTTGGCTAGATGACTGGGTCAGAGCATCTCCAAAACTGCAGCTCTTGTGGGGTGTTCCTGGTCTGCAGTGGTCAGTATCTATCAAAAGTGCTCTGAGGAAAGGAACAATGGAGAACCAGCGACAGGGTCATGGGCGGCCAAGGCTCATTGATGCATGTGTGGAGCGAAGGCTGTGAACACCTGCGATTCAGCAACTACCTGCTAATGCACACACATTCGCATATGTTGCGTCCCAATTCAGAGGCCATTTCGAAGGCCGATTGAGTCACAACGGTGCGACTAAGGCTGTCCCAATTCGAAAGCTCCTCCAAATGCATCCTTTGTTTCATGTGAAATTAAGGATACAACAGATAGATCCTTCGTGGCCTTGCCTACCCCATAATTCATTGCGTGTCAGTGACAGGATTTTTTTGAGAGAAATTGCAAGTAATAATAATCAAATAATCTAATAATAATTATCTGAGAACAGTATCTCTTGTGAACCTCTAGAGAAGGCAATGTGAGATTACTGAGGTCTTTTTTAGGAGAAACATCTGAAAGGCAGGATATTCTCCATTTGCTCTCCATTAAATCCCATCGACTTTTAGGAGATGTTATTTGTAAGTAGGTGAGAGTTGTCCATGAGTGAGTGAGCATATGTGAAAGTAAGGTAGGCTCTCTCTTCAATGACTCAAAGAAGTGTCTGAGAAATGTGACTCATTTGTGGTATCAGGAAACCCTTCCGATGATCACAATGTATCCTCAGCTTATGATTCAGAGAGTAATGCCATGTTTCTTTTGTTCTCAGTTCATTTCTTCCTAATTTATGAAAAGAGCTTCCTTATAACCCTTTATATGCTACACTATATACGTTATTTAAGCAATATCACATAAGCAAGAGTCCTTTTGTACTCCTTTTGTAGCCTTGTGTTGATACTCACAACAGTTCTATTTTACAATAGCTTTTACATTACAGAAAATATGAGTGGTGCTTTCCCATGAAAAAATCACCACCATTATGCTGGAGTTGGCCTGACAACTTTACTAATAATAACTGACGTGCTTTTGGATTATTTGCATCTATTGGATTATTGCCTCCATTGGCGAGCGCAATAAGCCTGTCAGCGTAATACTTAGTCATGTGCTGTATTTGCTGAAGGAAGGAAAGTTTCATATTTACACAATGTTTTTAGTCATAAAAATGCAGTGCTGCTGTATGACCCAGAGAGAAGACATCCTGGCTACTCACCACTCTGACAGGAAATGGCATGCACAAAGGCCTGACGCTAACCAAACACTCATAAACTCACAGGCACATCATCACTCCTGAAAGATCCTGCCGCTCCTTTTGAGTAAACGTGAGCTGGATCAAAGAGTTTTGATCTGTGTGCAGTGACACCTCCAATACTTTTCTTTTATCTAATAGGGAGATTTTATTTAAAGCTTGTAGAATCCTTGAGGCTTGTTTAAAAATGTTTCAATTAATATATATATAAACCAATTTAAATTTCTTTTTCAATTTCGATTTTAATATATATATATATTAAAATCGAAATTGGTTTGTTTATATAGACGAATATATATGATTTAATGATGCATTGCACTGGAATGCATTCGTATGCAACAATGTAACTCACCGCCTAAAGGAATAAAATGAAAATTACCCCATGATTTACTCCCCCTCAAGCCATCCTAGGTGTAGATGACATTCTTCTTTCAGACGAACACAATCAGAGTTATATTAAAATATGTCCTTCTCTTCCAAGCTTTATAATGGCAGTGAATGGCAGCCCAAAATGTGAAGCCCAAAAAGTGCATCCATCCATTATAAACATACTCCACACAGCTCTGGAAGGTTAATAAAAGCCTTCTGAAGTGAATTGATGGGTTTGTGTAAGAAAAATATCCATATTTAGAACTTTATAAAGTAAAATATCTAGCTTCCGGCGGATCACCTTCTGTATTAAACTTACGTAGAAAGTGTGATGTGTCTCGCAGTTCAAAATGCTTATACTACGTCGCGCCAGTTACACTTGCTTAAGAGCTGTAGTTCTGACCACACAACTTTGCAACACTGTTTTTGAATGTTTGTTAGGTCTATGGTTTTAAGAAATGCCAAATCGTTGAACTATGTTGGTAACAACCACACATGAGACCATAGTTAGCTCACGCCGCTTTTGGGAAACGCACCCCAGGTCAGGATGCTCAAACAAACAGTGCAATGTTTAACCTCTTTTCCACCATCAAGCCAACAGTTTTTGTTGTGAAACTGTGCCGTTCCGTGCGGATCCAGGCCAGTTGGCATATTTACGGTTTCTCTTTTTTTTTCCACTGTGGTGCTGTGAAATCAGGATTAGAAAATGCATTAACTCGCTGACGCAAGACTGGGCGATGGTCTGATAATGTAGGTAAACATTGGAGTGAGCACACAATAGAGGATGATCACATTACAATGTGTATAGATAGGTAGAAGTTCCCAGACACTGACATGATATTATATGAGAAATATGTTGACATATGAGTTTTAATGAGTTAGCATAATGTACCTGATTGATGATCATCAATCCATCATTTACCCGATAACCATCATCACGTCACCACAGTGATCCAACAGCATGATAGCTATCGTGGTAAGAAATCCAGGCCATGAATGCTTGGGAATTGTACTGTGCCAAATCATGCTCAAGTGGAAACGCAACTGGAACCATTCTTCATTATGTTGAGCCCGATGGTAGAAAAGCACTTTTTGCAGGTCTGTCTTTTTGGGTAACCAGTCTAAAAATGGCTGTATAAGCTGTGATTAGACAAGTATTGTAATAAAAAAAACTACACACTTCACCTTTAAAGGGTCACGGAATGAGTATCAAAGGCCTAAAGCAAATCAATGACACTTATTATGATTATTAGCAATTCATCCATGGTGTTTATTCAATGTAGTTAATAAAAACACATATGGTGCAATGGCTATTGTATAACTATTGTATCAACCTGCAGGAAGCAGCACAAGAATAAACAACCCACTAACTGCAACAGTTTCGCCCACACGTTCAAATGTTCCTGTGGGCGTTGATCACACTCCAATTCTCAAAACAACCCTCTCTTAACATTCATATCTGACTCGGTTATAATTAGTCAAGCCTCAGCTACCTGGAAATGCTTTGAACTGCAGTGAGCTTCTATGAAGACGTGTTCAAATAAACGCAAAGGCTTTCCCACAGATCGTACGATCTGCCTGAAACTGTACCAGTGACTTCATTACATTCAGAGAAACATCTGTCTCTAACAGAATCAACTCTCAAACATATTGTACACACATACTCCATGCTGACAGATGCACACAAACACCATTAAGAAGAATGTAGATAGTATATCCATTCATTCATGCGTTCAACCCTTTTCCTGGAATCCGTTACAGATCATTTTTTCCCTATTCAAATCCATTGCTCTGCCTATCTGGAGATAAAGCCACTAAGTCATGTGTATTTAAATCAGTTTGATTCATGGATTTTTATGAATAGGACATTCATTGTATAGTGGAACTAGCCAGGATAAAACACTGTAACAAAATTAGCATTCATAAAACTTGAAAAATAAAGGCAACAGTTTTTTCATCTACTTATTTAAAGTAACATATCCACAAGTGAACTGAACTGAACCAGTTGTTTAATGTAGTGATGTAATAAGACATATTAACTACACTCACCTAAAGGATTATTAGGAACATCTGTTCAATTTCTCATTAATGCAATTATCTAATCAACCAATCACATGGCAGTTGCTTCAATGCATTTAGGGGTGTGGTCCTGGTCAAGACAATCTCCTGAACTCCAAACTGAATGTCACAATGGGAAAGAAAGGTGATTTAACCAATTTTGAGCGTGGCATGGTTGTTGGTGCCAGACGGGCCGGTCTGAGTATTTCACAATCTGCTCAGTTACTGGGATTTTCACGCACAACCATTTCTAGAGTTTACAAAGAATGGTGTGAAAAGGGAAAAACATCCAGTATGCGGCAGTCCTGTGGGCGAAAATGCCTTGTTGATGCTAGAGGTCAGAGGAGAATGGGCCGACTGACTCAAGCTGATAGAAGAGCAACTTTGACTGAAATAACCACTTGTTACAACCGAGGTATGCAGCAAAGCATTTGTGAAGCCACAACACGCACAACCTTGAGGCGGATGGGCTACAACAGCAAAAGACCCCACCGGGTACCACTCATCTCCACTACAAATAGGAAAAAGAGGCTACAATTTGCACGAGCTCACCAAAATTGGACAGTTGAAGACTGGAAAAATGTTGCCTGGTCTGATGAGTCTCGATTTCTGTTGAGACATTCAGATGGTAGAGTCAGAATTTGGCGTAAACAGAATGAGAACATGGATCCATTGTTACCACTGTGCAGGCTGGTGTTGGTGGTGTAATGGTGTGGGGGATGTTTACTTGGAACACTTTAGGCCCCTTAGTGCCAATTGGGCATCGTTTAAATGCCACGGCCTACCTGAGCATTGTTTCTGACCATGTCCATCCCTTTATGACCACCATGTACCCATCCTCTGATGGCTACTTCCAGCAGGATAATGCACCATGTCACAAAGCTCGAATCATTTCAAATTGGTTTCTTGAGCATGACAATGAGTTCACTGTACTAAAATGGCCCCCACAGTCACCAGATCTCAACCCAATAGAGCATCTTTGGGATGTGGTGGAACGGGAGCTTCGTGCCCTGGATGTGCATCCCACAAATCTCCATCAACTGCAAGATGCTATCCTATCAATATGGGCCAACATTTCTAAAGAATGCTTTCAGCACCTTGTTGAATCAATGCCACGTAGAATTAAGGCAGTTCTGAAGGCGAAAGGGGGTCAAACACAGTATTAGTATGGTGTTCCTAATAATCCTTTAGGTGAGTGTAAAAGCCACAGCCTATTTTCCGTAGCCAAATTTCTTGCCAGAGGACATAAGAACTTGTTTGAACATTTGTTTTAAAATATATTTAAAATAAATAGAATTGTAGATGTAGTTCCATTTTATCCTGTGATAATCAGAGAGCATTTAGTTGAAATATGGAGCAGGTGTCGGTAAAGTTTGTGGGAGGTGTAGGGCTCTGTGCTGTTTTAACAGTTAACAGTGATAACAGACAGCTGAAATATAGACTAATAGGAAGTCAGTCAGTCAGATTCAAATCATGAACCACACGAATGCTAATGCTCAGCATGGCTGGAGCAAATGTGCAACCGCAAGACCACACTTCTAACTTAAAATGACCACACTGTTACTGAAACAGTCAAAGCTGCAGTAATCTACTGCATTCTATTTTACCACACTTTACCACAGTAGTTGTGGGAATATTGCATCATCCACTATATATACACTATATTGCCAAAAGTATTGTGACACCCCTCCAAATCATTGAGTTCAGGTGTTCCAATCACTTCCATGGCCACAGGTGTATAAAATCAAGCACTAGGCATGCAGACGCTTCTACAAACATTTGTGAAAGAATGGGTCGCTCTCAGGAGCTCAGTGAATTCAAGTGTGGTACCGTGATAGGTTGCCACCTGTGCAATAAGCCATTCGTGAAATTTTCTCACTACTAAATATTCTACAGTCAACTGTTAGTGGTATTATAACAAAGTGGAAGCAATTGGGAACAACAGCAACTCAGCCACGAAGTGGTTAAATCACAGAGTGGGGTCAGCGCATGCTGAGGGTCACAGTGCGCAGAAGTCTCCAACTTTCTGCAGAGTCAATAGCTACAGACCTCCAAACTTTGTGTGGCCTTCAGATTAGCTCAAGAACAGTGCGTAGAGAGCTTCATGAATGGGTTTCCATGGACGAGCAGCTCATCCAAGCCTTACATCACCAAGTGCAATGCAAAGCGTGGGATGCAGTGGTGTAAAGCACGCCGCCACTGGGTTTTTTTTCAGGGGTTGGGCTTGGCCCCTTAGTTCCAGTGAAAGGAACTCTTAATGCTTCAGCATACCAAGACATTTTGGACAATTTCATGCTCCCAACTTTGGGAATGGCCCCTTCCTGTTCCAACATGACTGCGCACCAGTGCACAAAGCAAGGTCCATATGGATGAGCGAGTTTGGCGTGGAGGAACTTGACTAGCCTGCACAGAGTCCTGACCTCAACCCGATTGAACACCTTTGGGATGAATTAGAGCAGAGACTGGGAGCCAGGCCTTCTCGCCCAACATCAGTGCCTGACCTCACAAATGCACTTCTAGAAAAATGGTCAAAAACTTTCATAAACACACTCCTAAACCTTGTGGAAAGCCTTCCCAGAAGAGTTGAAGCTGTTATAGCTGCAAAGGGTGGGCCAACTCCATATTAAACCCTACGGATTAAGAATGGGATGTCATTAAAGTTCATGTGCATGTGAAGGCAGGTGTCCCAAAACTTTTGGCAATGTAGTGTATGTACTTTTTACTGCACACATTGAGGTAATACTGTAGTTTTACTGCATTTCATGTTTAAACAGGAAACCTGGGCCTTTGTTACCAATTAGGTACGCTATTATAACTCTTCTACTGAAATTCCTGTTAGTGCTGCATGTGTGCAATGAATGGTGACAGGTTCTCCCTAAGTGGAGGGAGAAGCCTTTAAACAAATGTGTGTAAACACAGGACACATTGCATGTTGTGTGAAAAAAGACCTGGCCTTCATTTACTGTCATGGTATGCCACTGTTGACAGAGCTGTTTACGCAGCTGTCATTAACTGTTCGCACTGTGAAAAACAGTGTCTAAATAATATAGTTTTAAAGAGTCATGCTGTCATGCTTTTTGCTTCAGGACCCAAATTTTACATCATCTGGTGTAGTACATAGTATAAACAATGTGCAAAATCACAGCACAGAGCAAATGTGCATGAAACATTCTGCTCTCGCTTTTCTGCTCGGTACACATGCAGATGAAATGGTCTGAGAATATTTCAGACCGTGTGTAAACTGAAAGAAAAAAAATGTGGATTGTGTCAAGATTAATAACATGCTGTTGAAGAAGGCAAAAAAATACTTTCCTGAAGAACACGTGTTCTTGACAGGCGATGAACAGAGGATATGGATTTGCTATTCCAGGCTTTACGAGAAAGCCAACCCCTTTTTTTTGCTGTCATGACAACTAGATGTGGTGTGATGCAAAGCGTAGGCTCATATAGGTTGTTGGGAAAGGAATACTAGCTAACTAACTGAATACTGTACAGTGTGCACTTTAGTTAGGCATTAAGTAAGGAATAATTGATGACAAGCCATTGAATTGTTAGAAAAATAATGCACACCCAAGGTAGTTATGCTGTTAAACCTCAGGTGTGAATTATTTTTGTAATAATTCAATGACTAGGAGTCAATTATACCATTTATACTATAGTTACCACACCTCAATACATTGTTCAGATGTTGTATTTCAAGATAGTTGTCAGGTTTTTGTGCTTAAAACGCTCTTGTGTCTAGGACTAATTTCTTGCGATATTTCGTCCCACGCCTTATCGATTTATTGACTGGTTTATTGATTGATTGATTGGTTGGTTGGTTGGTTGGTTGGTTGGATGGATGGATGGATGGATGGATGGTTGTTTGTTTGTTTGGTTGGTTGGTTGGATGGTTGGTTGGTTGGATGGATGGATGGTTGGTTGGTTGGTTGGTTGGTTGGTTGGTTGGATGGTTGGTTGGTTGGTTGGTTTGTTGGTTGGTTGGTTGGTTGTCTGGTTGGTTGGTTGGATGGTTGGTTGGTTGGTTGGTTGGTTGTCTGGTTGGTTGGATGGTTGGTTGGTTGGTTGGTTGGTTGGTTTGTTGGTTGGTTGGTTGTTTGGTTGTTTGGTTGGTTGGTTGGTTGGATGGTTGGTTGGTTGGTTGGATGGTTGGTTGGTTGGTTGGTTAGTTGATTGGTTGGTTGATTGATTGGTTGGTTGTGTAGCGACTCTCAGCTACATATAATAATAAATTAAATTAGCTCAATAGGGAATTATGGGTATTAATATTTAATTATTTTTGATTAATCGTAACGGGTTATGATCAAATTATAAATCTCTAAATCACCAAAAAGGGAAATACCTAACCTAGGTATTTATGCAATATACACTCACCTAAAGGATTATTAGGAACACCATACTAATACTGTGTTTGACCCCCTTTCGCCTTCAGAACTGCCTTAATTCTACATGGCATTGATTCAACAAGGTGCTGAAAGCATTCTTTAGAAATGTTGGCCCATATTGATAGGATAGCATCTTGCAGTTGATGGAGATTTGTGGGATGCACATCCAGGGCACGAAGCTCCCGTTCCACCACATCCCAAAGATGCTCTATTGGGTTGAGATCTGGTGACTGTGGGGGCTATTTTAGTACAGTGAACTCATTGTCATGTTCAAGAAACCAATTTGAAATGATTCGAGCTTTGTGACATGGTGCATTATCCTGCTGGAAGTAGCCATCAGAGGATGGGTACATGGTGGTCATAAAGGGATGGACATGGTCAGAAACAATGCTCAGGTAGGCCATAGCATTTAAACGATGCCCAATTGGCACTAAGGGGCCTAAAGTGTGCCAAGAAATCATCCCCCACACCATTACACCACCACCACCAGCCTGCACAGTGGTAACAAGGCATGATGGATCCATGTTCTCATTCTGTTTACGCCAAATTCTGACTCTACCATCTGAATGTCTCAACAGAAATCGAGACTCATCAGACCAGGCAACATTTTTCCAGTCTTCAACTGTCCAATTTTGGTGAGCTCGTGAAAATTGTAGCCTCTTTTCCTATTTGTAGTGGAGATGAGTGGTACCCGGTGGGGTCTTCTGCTGTTGTAGCCCATCCGCCTCAAGGTTGTGCGTGTTGTGGCTTCAAAAATGCTTTGCTGCATACCTCGGTTGTAACGAGTGGTTATTTCAGTCAAAGTTGCTCTTCTATCAGCTTGAATCAGTCGGCCCATTCTCCTCTGACCTCTAGCATCAACAAGGTATTTTCGCCCACAGGACTGCCGCATACTGGATGTTTTTCCCTTTTCACACCATTCTTTGTAAACTCTAGAAATGGTTGTGCGTGAAAATCCCAGTAACTGAGCAGATTGTGAAATACTCAGACCGGCCCGTCTGGCACCAACAACCATGCCACGCTCAAAATTGCTTAAATCACCTTTCTTTCCCATTCTGACATTCAGTTTGGAGTTCAGGAGATTGTCTTGACCAGGACCACACCCCTAAATGCATTGAAGCAACTGCCATGTGATTGGTTGATTAGATAATTGCATTAATGAGAAATTGAACAGGTGTTCCTAATAATCCTTTAGGTGAGTGTATATATATATATATATATATGGTTAACAACAATGGATTGCAATTAACTACGAATATATATATTAAATCAGTAGCCTACAGAATAACCTTTTGAGAATTAATCCGAAAATCGACTGATCCGTTCGTCCCCGAATCGACGGTACAATCTCCTTATAAATTCTCCCAAAAATGTAATTCTTTCTACCAAATCTTCGGGAAGGTTATCCTTCTGGCCACGAAGAACAAACTTTCCGAACTATTAGGATATTAATTAAAGTATTCAAATACACTTAAGAGAGCTCGTAGCTAGATCTGAACATTAAAGTGACTATGCCTTGTGAGCGGCAACAATGACAATCAAACATGGATACAATGGTTTTAATAATTGATACTAAGAATACATACGACTAGCTAAATAAAGAATACATGTATATATAGAATAACAAAAAGTAACAAAAAAGAATGAAAAGAGACAGAGAAGGGAAGAGTCAAGGATGGCAAACTCACAAGCATAACCACAGAGAGCCAGCAAAGAATAATATCACCTAAAACAGGGGCACCAATCTTAAAACACTAAATCTAAATTTCGATGGAATTTATACTTGCATGAGTTCTTTGAGCTGGAGCGTTCTCTCTCAGTTCTTCCGGGGATCGTGTCCCCTATCCGCGGGAAGTTTGAAAGTGGTTAGCTTGAGAGCGAATGTCTTTGCCGAAAAGGGAGGAAGGCAAGGTCTCCGTCGAAGTTGAGAAAGTTAATTGAGCACTGAGATGGAGCGCGCTGAGATGGCGCGTGTTGCCTGTCCACCTGGCTGCCTGTCCCTTGTCTTTTAAGGCCCATTAACATACACCCATCTTTCCTGAAATGGCCAATCATGTGGACTTTAGGCGGGAGAAAGTTCCTTTGTCTTTGTTTACAACTTAATGGTATGTCTATATGATGATTTCAAAATGAGTAAAGTTTTACTCCCGAGGGGCTAAACATACTAATGATGTATCTCACAATCACATACTGTGTCACATAACATAGGGAACATGCATACACAAAGGGATCATCATATACATTCTGGGATAGTTTAATTAAAAGTTACATAAAGAAAAAATGTTTGTGTCTGTGTATTGGAATGAGTCTCAGTGTGTCCAGGCCACTCTCTGTCTGAGTGGAAAGGGGGGGAGGACATGTGTTGATAAGGGGAGAGATTGTGTTCTGATTGAAGTTCTCACAGGGTCTTCGAGGTGCTTCTGCCTAGTGTCGTTCAAGCCGAAAAAAAGTGGCAAAGGAGCAATTTAGTTCAGACTTCTTGGTGCCAGGACATTTAATTTATATGCAAACATCTAAAGCTAAAAGCTTTCTGACACTTAGAGCCGAGTCGACTCATCTTGATCCTATCCTGAGAGACTCCAGATGCTACAGTTGATTTGATTGATTGATTGATTGATTGATTGATTGTACTATGTGTGTGCGCGTCTGTATCAAGCGTGCCGCACACGTCCTGAAATAAGAAGCCATCGATAGCCCCCAGGTCTCTAGTCCCACACTGAAAAAAAGTGTGTTGGATTTACATGATTTAATTGTGTACATTGGTCCCACATGAATCAATTAAGTTAAACAAACATAATTTGTTCATGTGACATCAACATCATGGAATACATTTTAAGTGATCCAATTAAGTAGTCTCAGAGTGAATTTGGCATTCAACTTCATATAATCATTCATCCACTTCAATTTCATATATTTTAATGTTACGCAACTGAATTATAATACTGCACTAGCTAGTTGACAAACTTTTAGCTAGCAATAACACACATTAGCATCTTAAATGCTAAGCATTAAAAGCTCTTTCAGCAAAGCTGTTATGACATTAGTTGTATTAGTCCACAGCCTAAGCAAATGCTCCATTCTTCTCCACAATGGTAACCCACTGTAATTTAAATTGTTCTAAAAATTCCAACATAATTGAATATTTTCTCATCTTGCTCATAAAATAACACTTTTACATATAAAATAACAACATTTACTCTCTCTTGATTTAGCCATATGCAAAGCATGCTGGGAACTAACAAGCCCCGCCCAGTTTCAGTTAATGCAACACAAATCATTCATGTAATCTCAACACAAACGGATTAAGTAAACTTCAATTTGATTTATATTTAAGTTGATTGAACACAATCAAATTAAGTTAGGACAAAATGTATAGCAATTGTGTTGCTTTAGCTCATTTTAATTAAGCAAAATGAACAAGCAGTAAAAATCATTTTTTTCAGTGCAGTATAGGTCATAAACCCTGCCTTTTCCTATGGTTTGTATGGTAGATAGAGTGGGATAAAGATTTCAATAGATAATGCAATTTAATTTTGTGGGAAAACTGTGAATATAGTTTGTCATTTTTATCCTATTGTTTGTTATTTTTGCTTGTTCGGTGTCTTTGTGGGTTTTGGTTCTTTTACTGTTGTCGGCTTTAAGGACCTTTGAAATAACTGAAATCATTTGGCGAAGTGATTTGGAACTGTAATGTGGTCAAAACCTGCCTGGAACTACTTTAACTGTGTGTTTACTGGAAAATAACGGCACACATAACTGCACACATTAGAAAGTCCATCCACCAGTCAGAATCAAGCATTCAACAGCACCGTAGTATAATCCAAAATAAGCAGTCTAAACATTATTAATTTCACTATTGGTGTGAATAGACCGTTAGTTTAATTAGTGTAAAAGGTTATTGGTAATTGATTGGTGATTACAGCGCTCCAAAGAAGCTAAAATACACAAAACAGTAACATGTATGCAAGAAACGGCTAGCAGCTACTGACATCACTGCACCGCACCCTTTACAAACCAAACAAAGGGCTTAACAATCTGTACTCTAAGCATGTGTGAGATCTTTCAGATCTGAATGTTTATTTCGAGGTGGCCCCTTCCCGTAAATGCCTTCCTGACGCTCATGTATCTCGCTGACACACAGGAACTCTGTTTATCAGAAAATCATCTGAGGAATTCTACTCTTTACATTTTAAAAGAGCAAACAACCATATTAACAGTAACAATGCCAACATTCCATGCATTCCGGCTCCCTAACAGTTTGTTTTGTTCTGCGAATCAATCAACTCACTCCACGCCGTTGTATGAGCAAAGCATCTTAAACCATTCACATCAATTACCAAAGAAGACATTTGCGGTATTTACTATGAATATGTAAATTTTTTTTTTTTTTTTTTTTTAATGAAGCCTGAATTTAAAGAATATTTCACTTTCAAAATGAATGGCATCCTCCACTGTAGTGTCATCAGACTCGCCCTGCAGCCTGTGCCACAGTTTTCATTTATTCTTAATTAATTTCTGTGTATTGCAGGTGAGGTGATGGCTTCTGTTCTACTGATTCATGGGACATGAGAACTCATTCTCCCTTTAGCACCAAACAAGAGGAATTGATGTGAGCTGGTTGAATGCTGGGAAATGTAGAGCTATTTTTCAGGGTAGCTGTTTGGGAAGCTCATATCCCTCCAGTGTGTAGTAATGCCTTCTGCTCTGAAAGGAATAGTTCATTCAAAGCACAAAACGAGCTGTGTAAAAATTCTTCAAAAATATATACTGTATTTCTGGGGTTTACAGAAAAAGAATACAGATTTAAAATGCATGATGTTGAGAAAATAATGACTGTCTCTCACACACACACACACACAAACACACACACAATGAAAGTGCCAAGCTGCTCTAAAATACAGCTGCATTATGTGTAATGAACAGCCCTTTATTGCGATCATGTCATATGTGAATCTAGCCAAATGAGATATAGGGCATTTTATGGTGAATTGAGTTCCATTTAATCTGCCTTACATAGGATGGAAGTCAAGGTTGACAGTGAGAACGGCACCGTTTTCTCTTGAATTTAGTGTTTATGGCATGTTTAAACTCTTCTAAGCTAGTGTAAATATAGCAGTCAGCATTTCGAAGAACAATTAAACACCTATAAACAATGACTCATTGCTTTGCTAGAACCACAATTAAGCACACACTGTATACACACACACACACGTCTGGTTCACTGGGACTCTCCATAGACATAATGGTTTTTATACTGTACAAACTGTATTTTCTCTCCCCTTACACTAACCCTACCCCTAAACCTACCCATCACACAAAACTCGTTCTGTTTGATTTATAAGCTTGTTTCCTCATGGGGACCTCAATTTAGGACCTCCTAAGTCTATGTGCATTCAGGTTGAAGTCCCCACCAGAAAAGAAAAACATGAACACACACACACACACACACACACACACACACAGTATGCATTGTCACCCAAGACAAAGGTATCTGTTCTTCTGACATTTCAGAAACTGGCTTTACCAGAAATCTTCCAGTATCCTCTTTTAATTTCTCACGTTACTTTATTACTATACAAAAGTGCTTTGTACAGAAAATGCTGTCTAATGCACAAAAAGGCTCTCAGCTGTTTGTCATAAGTAGGTCTATACCTGAAGAAAGCTATCCATTAGCATTCCCATTCATGTCAATAGACCATTTAGGAGTATATGTCACAGTAACAGTTACGCACAAACTATGGTGGCAGAAAAACACATGGAGGACAATGGACGAGATCAGTGGAATAAGATAAAAAAAACAAGGTCTGAATGCAAAAAAGATGGTCTGCATGTTCTATATATAGTGTAAGGGTGGTTTTCCTACAGTGGTTTAGGCTGCAGGATTGCCAAATGACTAAAGAAACGTTATCAGCAAGATGGTAGAAAACTACATTTATTGTCTATTACCACCCATTGCTACTGATACTAACAACGGAGATAAGCGCAGTTACAATAGCAAAATATAAGGGAGAGCATTGCTATAGTGTGACGATATTGTATTGCAATAGGTAGTATACATAAAGTTAATAAACTAGTTAGCACATCATTTGTAATTGAAAGGGTTTAATGACAATATGGTTATGGTTACACTTAAAATAGTTACGAAAAAGATGTATGAGATAATAAAAAATTATACCATTTATCATACCCAGCATATACACTATATTGGCAAAAGTTTTGGGACAAAAACTTGCCTTTACAGGAACATGAACTTTAATGACATCCCATTCTTAATCCGTAGGGTTTAATATGGAGTTTGCCCACCCTTTGCAGCTATAACAGCTTCAACTCTTCTGGGAAGGCTTTCCACAAGGGTTAGGAGTGTGTTTACGGGAATTTTTGACCAGAAGCGCATTTGTGAAAATCACAGCAGGGAAAATATAAATTTCAAGCTTTTAAGATAATTGGTTACTGGTAAAATCATCTTCATATAATGAAATATTTGAGATTTACATGCATTATCAGAATAACATGCCTGTGGAACTACAACAGAACTTTACAAACAATTTTGATCCTATGAACTCAAAAAAATTGTTTTAAACACCTAAACAATAATTAGAACATACTGTAGCAGACCATGATGTTATTTTGTTCATATAGAAAGCACTAACATTCAACAATCGCAATGTCCTCACAAACATTTGAGTCTGAAGGGATCGTGTCTTCAGTGTACTGTACACTCTGGAAGTTTTTGATATTTGATTGTGTTCATCCCCCAGTCATCACATTTAGTTTGCTTTTAAACTGTAAGCTGGGTTGGACGAAAGAAACTTGCCTTCATTGGAAGAAACTGATTTGAGAATCTCTGGGAAAATCAGTCGTGTGGTGGAAACTGACATTTTCCCAAATAACAACCTAACAAGACTGCTCTGCTCGGGCTCCCACTGCAAATGTTGAAAAATGACCTCAGAGATGAAAAGCTGCAGATGTGGTGAGTTCAGAATGCCAGGACGGCACGGCAGTGAATGGACCACACATGGATTTCTGCAATATTCCTATCACTTTCCAGGGACAAGGACATGTAGGTTTTGTACAAAAGATTTCATAGATATGTAATGTACAGTACCCTGTGAATATTGTTTTAAAGTTTGGGGATGTCTTACTGAAGACTGAATCATCTGATGAGCCTTTGCATGATTTTAGAGAGACATCTAGTGGCTACATTAAACTTGCCAATTAAGCCAAACAGGTTAATCCTGGCACAAATAATACATTTTACCTATAGGATAGTTAAGTAAATCCACATGTGATTTCCTGTTACCAACATAATGAGTTTAATAAATATAATTTCATATAATTTGATAATTAACTATAAAAATATTGTAGTATATAGCTTCCCAAAAAACAGGAGCAAGTACATAAAATATTTGAAATAAACGAAGTAATAACAAAAGGACAATGCAGACTATCTAATCATCTCTGAAGGAAAACACACTCAACATTGGGCAGCATCTTGCATTGCACACGTTGCTTCTCAATGCATTACAGCACAGTCAGCATGTAGAAAGCCAGAATGAAACTGCTGATGACTTCAGTGGGTTTGCACTGAGATCTCAGAGGACTCATCAACTACAATACTACATCACGCTCTTTGACGTGTTGGTCCAGTATCTCTGTTCGTCTGTTCCTCCACTCCGAAAGACCTGTTCAGTGCCGTCTCAAAAGAATAAAAAAAAATACTTCATATGAACATTGTTGGAGCTTAAGAGAGAAGATGGTAATAAAACTAAAATATTTTCACTGATGAGAGTTCTTGAACCCATTTAGAATTCAGTTCTTTGCCATTCATGAAGCGTTTCTTGTTGAAAAAAGCAGAGTTGTCTTTGCTATGTTCAAATCACTGGCTGCAAGCACACTCCAAAATGATGTAAAAACAATTGGCACACAGCTAACAGGGAACTTTGGCTAACGCTCATCTCAAAGTTATGAGCAAACGTTCTTCAATAATGTTAGAACATGTTTGTAGAATGTTCTCATAATGTTGGCAGAAAACATTCTTTGAACAACATTCTTTGATTGTCCTTTAAATATTAAGGATCACTAACTTTCTGGCTTAAAAATGGCTTAAAGTTGGATGTTACACTGTAAAAAAAGAAAAGTTGACAGAACTTAAAATTGTAAGGCAACTTGCTGCACAGCTTTTTTGAGTTTACTCAACTTTAAACAAAGTAGTTCACTTAACTCAATTAACTGAGTACGGTCACGTCTCCCACTTTAAGATCTTTTTTTCAGCTGATTGAGTTTTTATAGTTTTTTTTATTTTTTTATGTCACCTTCATGGTGATTAGTGTTTTCTTTAGTTGGGCAGTTTGACGACTTTTTAATGTTCGGCAAGAAAAGCAAGAGAAAACACAATCAAATGCTGTCAGCTGCTCGATGACAAGAATATAATAATTGTGTAGTGGCTTAATTCACTGATTTTTGTGATTGAGTATAATATGAGCAATATACTATTTACTTTTTTTCTTACTGCGCTTCTAGAAAATATCAAGCATGGTTTTAATCAGAAAAGCTGAATAAGACTTAGAACAGATTGTACACTAAACACTTTGACCTGTGAGAGTTACTCCCACAGACATCAAGAATCAGCCTATGAATCTCAACAATGGTGACATGCTGATGCCGCAATGCATTCTGGGAGCCATGGATGAGTTTTGCATGATGCACCCAGAATGCATTGTTAACTTGTTGCAACTTGTATGCTTGGTAACTTGCATTTACAAATCGAATTTACAATTAATACTAGGTTGGTCCAACGATTGTTGAACCAACTTCTTTTCACTAGTTAAGCCACACCTAGAGTTAACAAACAGAATCACTGAAGGAAAGAGGAACAAACATTTAAAATCACCTTTGTGGTGATCAATGTTTCCTGTAGTTGGGCTGTGTTTTGTTAGATTTAGACTGGCAGCTTTAATAATGTGTTCAGAAAACACTTTTACTGTGGCAGAAGAAACTGAGACAGATCAACCTCAGGTGATGTTGGCTGCTAATTAATGGTGACATCATCACAAAGTGGCTTGGTTTCTGATCAAGTGTGTTTTGTTATTAATTAGTTTAAATATTGTGCGACTTTCTATGTGATGCTTTAGAGTGTGGAACTCATTCATGACTCCCAGCATGCTTTGCGACATGAATAAATTACACAGCTGAATTATTTTACTATATTTATATTTGAATATTTTTGGATTGTCATTTTATGAGTGTTGATTTCTAAGTGTCTCACTTAGCTGTAGCATTTTTGAAAGCATTACAGTGATCATTCTATCACAACAGATTCATTTATTTATTCATTAATGCTTCAACTTCTTAATTGTTTAATTTAAATCAGTCATGATAACAAAACACCAATCATTTGACTGTCAATAAAGCAGACATTCTGCTCTGCTTTCTCCCAATCTCTGTCTTTATCATTGCAGAAATGTTCTCTACAAACAAAAGTAAAGGGTCAAGAGCCCAACTAAAGCAAACACTGATCACCATAATGGTGACTTCAAACGAAATATTTAACAAAACATCAACATATAAACCTCTGTTTATCTCAATAAGAATTTTTGTAGACATATAACATAAACAAAGTCAAACTTTAATCACTTAACTAACTGCAGTTGCTTCAGTGTTACTTTACCAGTCTGTAGATTGGACCCATGTGGACATTGAGTAGTGTTCATTTGACACTGAGGATTTTGCTGTGTAGAATGTTGAGATGTTAAGAAAAATTAAGTTGAAAGAATGTTTCAGGAACATCATCCTAACGTACTAGAAAAACATAGTAATACTACTAAAACACGGAAAAAAATGGTACATACTAACATTAAGAAAACTCTAATTTTTAATGTTCTTCTAACCAAAACAGAATGTTTGGAAAACGCTCTTAGAACAAAATGTTGTTAGTTGGGCACTAGCCTACTCACTGAAATTGTTTTGGCAAAACATGTCAAAATGTTGGACCTGTGCATTAGGCCCTGCAGTGTAAATGAGGCTGCTGATTTGTATCAGTTGTTGAGAAGTAAGCAAATGGCAATTTTATTTTAATATATCAAGCCTGGACATGCCCATTGAAGGCACCCGGAGACTCAACACAGGTTCAATTTTCTGGTTCAATTTTCTGGTTCTCTCTGAGAAACCCAATTTCACTGCCTGTCAATGCTTTACTACACTCTATTACTCAATATTTTATTACACACTACCAGGGCCGGCACAAGCTCAACTGCCACTCTAGGCAAAACACGGTCGTGGTGACCCCACTTCACACTCACCATCTCAAGTTCATTTTCAATGGTAGATTGGACCCATATAAACATTGAGTAGTGTTCATTTAATACTGAGGATTTTGTTGTGTAGAATGTTGAGTTGTTAATAAAAAATAAGTTGAAAGAATGATTTAGGAACATCATACTAACCTTAAAAAATGTTTATTCATGCCGCAACGAGCACCGCTTGCACACCTTTGCTTCGCCACTATTAGAACCACCTCCGATTTGCCACTTTCCATATGCCTCTCATTGAAAATGAACTAGAAACTTGCAGTTTCCGCATCCCGTGTAAAACTGTCTTTATGTCGAAGTGGTGTGGCCCAATTTGAGCAGGCCACCTTGCCTGGCTATCACCAGACCAAGCTCAATTTAAGATTGAACATTGGTCTGGGGAGTGTGCTATGTATTTTCTACTGCACAAGAGGCATGATAAACAAGCATAATTCAAATGACTCTGTACGCAATTGGATAGTCCTTCAACCAATCAGACCACAAGAGGCGTGATCAACGGGCAACGACCCATCGCTTCTCTATCCGTCATCATGTTAAACCCACCAATAGCGTGCCAGGTGGATAAGCCAGTCTGTGAATGGTTCCCGCAAAAGTGTAACAGAAGCAGTAGAAATGAATGCACAGGTTTCCAGACTGATTTGCAGGGTGAAATCAAATCGCCGGCAGATCAGGCTGGGTTTACCCAGTCTACAGACCACCAGGAAATCTCACGATTCTTCTGAGGGCCATTATTGGCCTATGTGTGTATTTGTATCAGAGAAATTGAAACCTCCAATAATGTTTAGTTAAATTGTAAAGTTAAATACTTATTATATAATAATAAAGAATTTACATTTGTAGCTGTACTAGTGGTTGCGTGCTGATTTTTTTACAGTGCAGAATAAAAAAAAACCATCAGAAAACATGTTTGTTCGTGCTTTTATTTTACTGCAATTTTATAAATTACAAAACAAAAATCCTCAGTCTTTCACATGCATCTTAAAGATTGCGTTGAATTGTGAGTGTGAAGTGGGGTCAGCATGACTGTGTTTGGCCTAGAGCGGCAGTTGGCCCTGGCCCTGGTAGTGTGTAATAAAATACTGAATAATAGAGTGAAGTAAGGCACTGACAGGCAGTGAAATTGGGTTTCTCAGAGAGAACCATATCATTTAACCTGTAGAGAGTAGTGGCACTACCAGGTAGAAAGAGGGAAAGTTAATTTAGATTTAGAATAACTAATGGGGTGATAACTTCTTGATATAAGTACAATCATTTCAAATGAATGTCCATGTAACGGGGTTTGTTGTTATGGGAAGAAGGAGGCGGGAACCGGCGAACATTTAAAAGACTTTAATCAAACAAACTGAAAGTAAAAGCAGCAGCCCCTCACGGACGACTGCCGCGCACACACATAACAAAACGTAAACAAACCACGGCGTAAAATCCAGGCCTGGTCCTCTATCGTCTTTCACTGTCGTCGCTCCTCCTTTTATACGCCCAAGCTCCTCCGTGAGACACAGGTGGCGCTCATTATCACTCACCAGCCTCGCCCCGTTCTCACGGTCCCTCGGCCTCGTCCTGCTTGCCACAGTTTAAAAAATAAAAAGTAAATTAATAAATGAAATTAAATAAATTCTCTCTCTTTCTTGCCACCCTATTCAACACAGAATAGGTCTCCGGCAACATGTTTTTGGGATATTTGGTTGAAGTAAACATGACACAATAATCGCAATTCACTCATGTTAAATGTTAATTAAGCAAAACAGCATATTTAGCCAGGGAAAAAATGTAGGGTGGGGATTTAATTAATCAGTTTATAAATTGCTCTCTGTGGTTTGGATGAGAGCATTGAAAAATACAAGTGGGATTGTCAATGTCATCAGTCATTTTAGACCAAAACCAAGTTACAATTTATATTGACAGTTATTACCTTTGGGATTATGCACACTGATATGAAACATCACTAAGACCATGAATGTTCATTAAGAAAGTAAAGTTTGATTCATGTTGCAGTTTTTGCTTTTAACATGCTGACATCATAGCTGTCAACATTAAGCGATGCCATCTGGATTTTTTCCTCTCAATGGGCAATTCAGCTAAATTATGAACTCCAGATGAGAGCAGCATTTGAATGAACAGCATATGCGTATGGAGATATGATAATCAGCTGCTCTGAATCTGTTCATCTTTATGTTGGTAATACTTGTCATATAGAATACTGTTCGGTCATTAATAGATAACTACACAAGAACAAATGAGTAACGCACTATTAACATTCTAGTAACTACTATTACCTAAGAAGAAACTCTGATTAAAGAATTAGTAAGTAATGGTGCTCAGTTGAATGTGGTAGTTCACTATTAGCTAATCAGTAACTACTATTTTTCCAGAGGACTACTAAGAACTGCCATAGATTCATAATAAATGTGAATAATGCCTAATATATAATTAATTCTAAAGTGAAGATCATGGTACTAGTACTTACTCAAGTGTTACCAAATCCATCAGAAGCCATTACTATCCAAAAACTTACAAAAACCTCAAAAGCTTACAATTTCCTTTGGAATGACTAATTATGCTTTCCTAATAACGTAAATGCTTACTTTGTATGTTATTTTACAGTGTCACAGTTCTTAAAAAGATGAGTCGAGAAATATTAAGAAAAATAAACTCCAGGATAATCCAACTCAATGTAACAACGTGTCTACACACAAACAATAACCGACCATGAACTGAGGAAACAAGTATGGTGACCGGGAGGTTGGTTGGAAGGTCCTTGTCGTAATATGCCATGGCCACAAGATATTGATTTATGGGAACGTCATAATAACTCTTGGGAACGTGGTAATAAGTCGTGGCCACAAGATCATTTTGGCAGAGCCACGAGACGTAAAGTCGTGGCCTCAAGATCATATGTTGAGGGAACGATATATTTTTCTTGTGGCCTATAATATTTATCTTTAATTAAGAAAAAGCGTGTAATTAAGAAATTATTATATTAACATATTGCCTATTATATTGTATTGCGTGCGATGGTGCCTATAGACAGCAAGCATTTAAAAGAAATTTTGTCAATAAATGTTAAAAGAATATGCTTTATAAAATATTTGTATCTATATCACATCCAACAGTGTTTTAAATCCATTCACTGAACGTTTATTTTTTTTATTTAATATTTTTCAACTATAATTATAATTATTATTAGGCTATGCTTATTATTATTGGTTAAATTTTTTATTGGATGGCTTTTCCGGTCATGAGTATGAGGTAACGCAGCTCTGTTTTTCATATTAGATGCATTTGAGTGTGTTGAAAATGATGTTATGACGTTACTCTGTGCGTTTGCTCGGCAGCTGCTATGACACTTGTTGCACACTGCAGTGAGAGTAAAGCGTTTCTGCTGAATAAAACCGGAAACCGAGGGTAACGCAGATATGACGCCGTTGACAGGCGACTCCCTCACACGTCCCGGTTCCTTGGTTAAAATAGCAATTTTCTCACGATTTACAAATAGTTGGAAACATTGGGGATGTTGTAAGTACTCAACTGCACAAAATATATAACACTGGATATATATAACATACTGTATATAACACATGTTGTAAGAACTAAACTGAACAAAATATATAACACTGGCCTAGTGGTTTTGGTCTTTACTGAAAAAATGTTACATAGTGCACCTTTAAGTATTTAAAGAAAATACAGTACACGCAGAAATGTCCTCACCGTTTACTCGTCTTTTACCCTCATGCCATCCGAGATGTATACAACTTCTTTCTTCAGAACACAGAAAAATAAGTAATCTCTGCTAATGAAAACTCATTAAAAGTTGAAGCATCAAACAGCACATAATAACTACAGTAATCCATATGATCCCAATGGATGAATCAATATCTTCAGAAGTGAATCGGTAAGTGTTTGTAAGAAAAATACTGATATTTAAAAAATTTTAAACTGTAGACTATCACTTCCGACCAGCAGTCATCTCTGCGTGAATGAGGGTTGAGTTGACGCTTGACGTAACTTGAAACGTGACGTAAGCACGCCAAGAAACTCTGGTAATGTGGATGTCGGATGCTGTCTGTTTTTGGGATATGGGATATGTCAGATCCAAAGGTATGTGGCATGCACCGAAAGTGAACTGAAACACTGAAACAAAATAACCTAACATTATTGTAACAAAGTTCGTATACGGCAAGGAAGAAGACAAGGGGTCGGCTTACTGGGACACGCACTCTGGTTTATTTGTCGTAACCCACACCACTAATCCTACCCACGGGGTTTACAGTATGTATCATATGCACGTAAAAACAAATTTTCGTGCTATAGATGCGAATTTCATGAAATCGTGTTGAGTTAGAAATAGTTCTATCAAGTAACAACTGCAGGTTACCACTTTTACAGTGTATCAATTTAAATGCCCCTTTTTTAAAGGTAGACTATGTAACTTTTAGTTGTTGTTGTTCAAAATTAACAAAATGTATGTGTGAATGTGTGTTTGTCTTACCCTGATTCACTATGGCAAATCTATCATAAGCGTATATATTTTAGACCTGTCTGGATGGTTAATGCGGAAAATTGCGTACTCGCTGATGCGTGTCTCGCCATATCCATAAATAGAGAAAAGTTGTTCCGGCTTAGACGCGTGTCTGGTGTGTGAGTGGCATAGGTTAGTTGTCACAACGAGCGAGAAAGGTTGACATGGAGCAGTTTAACCTCAAACCTCCAGGGAATCACCCGTTTTAAACAAACGCTGAACAGAGGAGAGTCTGCTGGAGAAAAGAGAATGCGACAGAGCTCGTAATAAAACAAGAATCAACAACAGACAAACTGCCATATGTTGCTCTCTGGCAGAGTCTGCTGTAAAGCATTATCTATAGTGAAGGCTCATGTCATTATGGTTGTTGTAGCGCTGTGCTGGAGTTTAAGGAAGTACCATGTCTAGCTACAGTAACGTCTTCAGCTAGTCAATTTGAGATCCTTTCCATCTAAACTGGTTATATCTCTTAAGCCTAGAAGTGAATGTTTTATGAGCAGTAAGAACCATATTCATCCGCACATCACGCAGAGCCAAAGTACAACCAAAACAATGTTCTTCTGCAAAATGCATGCAGTTTTGTTTTTTTAACCACTACTAGAGGGCCAAATGTTACATGTATCTTGAACCAACACATTTTTATTCTTGCACATAGTGTACAGTGGCTTTACAATGATTCAAATGCATGAATATTGTTCAATTTATGTATTGTGCTTCTGAAAAACTGTGGAGGTTTAGGAGAATGTGCTGTAGAGATCAGTTTATGCATTACTGGCTTTTACTAGCATTCTAGGAGGGAACGATTTTGGACCAGAGATCTGGCACCCAAAGTCTGTTCTAGTCAAAGCGGAGGACTTCCTTAAAGCACAATTTGACTCCGTTGTCCTCAAATCCGCCTCCGGCTCTCCATCCACAATCCCTCTATTCACAGTTCACAAACACTGCGCTCTTCAAACATCAACACTTTAATTAAGCAGTCACATAGAGGCTTTGAAAGAGACTGAGCATTAATGATTCAAGAGAATATGACTTGCATATTGATGAGATGAAGGACAGGAGATTTTGAGCCCGTTCAGCCAATGGTAGGAGAACATAAGTGGACCAAAATGAGAAAGCATCTGAATAAAACAGTGATATTTAATCCCCACTTGACTTCATCTTCAAACTGAGATTTGCCACTGTTATTACAAGCTCTGTTAAGATGAGTTTTGTGTGAAGTGCTGTGAAGATCTCAGGAATGATACGTGAATACTTCGATGTGTAGAACTGATCTTCACACCTCCTCCACATATCTCTTCATACTTTCATATTACTTTTTGATGACTGTATTTCAAACTCTAGGAGGTGCCGCATTCTGCAGGAAAAACTAGATGTTGCACATATGGTCATACTCTCATTTGTGAGGTTCAAATGAGAAATATAATTAAAGGCATTCAAGGTTGGCGAAGAAAACTTACAACAACCTACGCTTTCTACCTAAAATCAGGAATGTTCAATGTGTAAAACTGGAGTGGAAAACACAGTCAGTCCAATCATAGTCAATAACAACGCAGCAGGGGAGATAAGTGACTTTGATTCTGTAAATGATGTGTGAATTATGAAATTATTTGTGAGAATCAATCAATGTGTGGTTATGTATTTTGTGGTTTGAAAGGAAAAATCCACCTATCTGAGTTCTGGATGTAAGAAAAAGCTTTCAGAGTTCTCAGATGTGTGGGGGAAAAAACTAAATTGCACCGATCTGTCAAAGCCAATATAGGGAAAAGAGTAATGTGTTTACCCCGAGCTCTGCTTGATTATGCAGCAAGTGAGAGAAGAAATATTATGTACCATAAAAGTTTAATGCGTTTGGTCCAGGTTTAATCTATAGCAGAGGTCTTATCAATCTCCTCAGTCATTTGCTCTCAACCAGCGAGAATTCGGTGAAAGCATTTCACCTGGAGGTATTTTGTTTCTACAGAGACATGACAAAGCTAGCTTACTCTAATCATCAAAATGATAATCACAAAGCTGTAAAAACTCTGAAAAAACGCTTCAAACTATTTAACCAATTACTAAAACATTATCACTAATTAACCTTTTTTAGCCATTTTCACACAAATTGCAGCTCTCATAAATGTATTAATAAAGAGCATTCACATCATGTACTCATATAGGAAGCACTGACAATAATTTCATTAAATTAACACACATGAATAAACATGATTTAGTATAATTATTCACACACAAATTATAATTGCAAGATGTATAAAAAGTCAGATGTAAGTTAATTTAAAGTGCATCACATTAAACTTTAAGTATGTGAAATTACAAACCCCACATGAGTTACATACCCCTATGTTTGGCTGCTGTGAGACTTCAGTGTAAACGCCCACTGCTGTGATTGGCTGCTGTGAGACTTCAGTGTAAACGCCCACTGCTGTGATTGGCTGCTGTGAGACTTCAGTGTAAAAGCCCACTGCTGATTGGCTTCTGTGAGACTTCAGTGTAAATGTCCACTGCTGTGATTGGCTGCTGTGAGACTTCAGTGTAAACGCCCACTGCTGTGATTGGCTGCTGTGAGACTTCAGTGTAAACGCCCACTGCTGATTGGCTTCTGTGAGACTTCAGTGTAAACGCCCACTGCTGTGATTGGCTGCTGTGAGACTTCAGTGTAAACGCCCACTGCTCTGATTGGCTGCTTTGAGACTTCAGTGTAAACGCCCACTGCTGTGATTGGCTGCTGTGAGACTTTAGTGTAAACACCCACTGCTGTGATTGGCTGCTGTGAGACTTTAGTGTAAACACCCACTGCTGTGATTGGCTGCTGTGAGACTTCAGTGTAAACACGCACTGCTGTGATTGGCTGCTGTGAGACTTCAGTGTAAACGGCCACTGCTGTGATTGGCTGCTGTGAGACTTCAGTGTAAACGCCCACTGCTGTGATTGGCTGCTGTGAGACTTCAGTGTAAACACCCACTACTGTGATTGGCTGCTGTGAGACTTCAGTGTAAACACCCACTGCTGTGAGACTTCAGTGTGAACGCCCACTGCTGATTGGCTTCTGTGAGACTTCAGGGTAACCACCCACTGCTGTGATTGGCTGACATCATTAAATATGAAATAGCTAGTATTACATGTGAAACTCTCTAGAAAACATTTAGCACATTTTTACTGTTACAGTTCTCAAGGTTAACTAATTGTGAAAAGTATTGATTATAGCATTATATTTAGATCGTGGCATGAAAGGTTGCAGTGATGAGCATTGTAGCCGATGTTGAGCGCATGAATGCAGTGATCTCGTCATTGTAACTCGATTTCTGCACACTAGCGAATGCTTTCATCATAACTAACAGTGCAAACACAATGTAAATAAGAGATTCGTTGATTATTACGGGAGTTTTGGCGAGAGTCCAGTTGAGTGTTTAGTCACTGGTTTGATTTACTGACACATAGACAAAGAACATCTGACTGTACATGAATCATATCAGAAATCACTGGTCACAGATCAGGCATAAGAATTAACAGTTACTTACATGTTGTGGCAATGTTGAGTCCATATCGTAAAAGTCTGTTTGCAAAGCTTGCGCCAAAATTGCATCTTATTTACCAAAGACTCCACAGTGAAATTTACCGCATACAAATAAATAATGCTCAACTGAGACAAGGAAGTTTTCAGTTCTGAAACGTACTAAATATTTTTATAATATGATGATCTCTTATATATCAAACGCTCAAGGACAATTTAATTTCTCAATTGTGATGAGAAATCAAATGACCCCTTTAAAAAGAACCTTTTTTCTTATTGTAAAGAATATAATCTAAAGTTTTTAAAAGTTTTTTTCCATGCACTATAAAGAACCTTTTGTAGAAAAAACAGTTTCCATGAATGTGAAAGGTTCTTCATGGGAACACCACTGTTTTTATGAACCTATTTTTATGTGCATTTTGGGATATCGCATAAAAAAAAAGCTGGATGGAAACACCAAGATGCACATTAAAAGTTCACCCAAAAAAACTTCTGTCATTAATTACTTACTCTCAAATTGTTCAGGACCCGTAAGACCTTTGTTCATCTTCTGAACACGAATTAAGATATTTTTGATGAAATCTGAGAGATCTCTGATCCCTCCATAGACAGCAATTTAATTAACACTTTCAAGGTCCAGAAAGGTAGTAAAAACATCGATAAAACAGTCCATGTGACTACAGTAATTACTGATAATTCTGGTAATTAAATTGCTGTCTATGGAGGGGTCAGAGAGCTCGGATTTCATCAAAAATATCTTAATTTGTGTCCTGAAGATGAATGAAGGTGTTATGGGTTTGGAACGACATGAAGGTGAGAAATTAGTGACATAATTTTAATTTTTGGGTGAACTAACCTTTTAATTTAAAAAATGCGCTCAACTGACTCCAATTTTTTTTTTATCCAATAAGAAAACATGCGCATAAACTACAATTTAAACACATTTATCAAATAAATTCCTCGATGTGCATCAAAAAAGACATGTGACTTTGACATGTGATAGCATAAATGGACTAACCAGAGGACCGATCTCATTGCACAGCATCTGACATGCTGTTTTTCTAATTATGAAATGCCTGAGCAATCAGAGTGGTTCAGTATAATGACTGCACTCCCAAACGGCAGCATCTGCCTGCGAAAGCAAGTTAACATGACCATGTTTATTGCGCTCCGTCTGCGCGCTCAGAGGAGTAATATATTATACATATGAACATTATTATATGCAGTTGCTTCTCCTACTGCATCAACTTCAATTTTTCTTGGTGATATTTATCAACAGGAAGTAATGATTTGGTTCTCTTTGGCTGACTGGATGGAAACTTTATTCGCAAATGTTTTATGCGATATTCCAATTTTGCTCATAAGTTAAATTCGCAACTTTGGACAGAAACAGCTATTGCCAATAAAGAACTTTGTTTTCAAGTGTAGAGAAATTCATGTCAGATTAATTTAGGATGAGGGTGTATTTCAAGTAATTGAACAAATCAGCATTAGCCACAGTCACACACACACACACACACACACACACACACACACGCGCGCGCGCTCAGCCCTAATCAGCAGCACCTGTCCCTCATCAGCGCATCAATCAGCTCCCTCACAAAGGCCACAGTCAGTATGGTCTCCTATAGATACTCAATTACAATCTCCAGCAATACTTACCATCGATCTCCATTCCTCGTCTCTCCTCTCCTCATGTCTTCTTTTTGTGTGTGTTGGCTCGTCAAAACCTCTCCAATTCCTGGTAAAAGATACACAAAGTTACTCCGTTATCCATTCACTCTACCATCATATTGTAGTTGTTACTCACCTGTATTCTCCTGTGTTGTTTTAAAGCATTCTCTTTGGGTTGAGAAATAAAAGAAACTTTCTAAACTTCAAGTAAACCATGTGAGCTGTTTGCAATAAACATCTTTTAACATGTAATACATGTATTTTTTTAAGTTAGTTTATATAATTATTTGTGGCGTGACCTAATGAAATATTTATACTGAATATGACACATTTACACCATCTCAGACCACCTCCAAATGCTTTTACACTTATCATTTGGGCTCTTTTGAATTGGGCCAGTAAGAAATCACAATGCAAACCACATTTATAAATCTTTCTTTTTAAAAAACAATGCCATACTTTGGGTCTGTTTGCTCCTAGAATACATTTTCTAGTGTAGGTGATGGAGAGAAACTTTAGGCACACTTCTCGCTCCATTTATTGCCAGCCATTATTTTCACTTATAAAAGCAATTGTTTTTACTTTTAACGGTGTCCTGAATGCAGCTATTTTGCCCTCCAAAGCATAAATAGGAGATTTACAACCACCCAGTCGCAATTTAATACTATTACACAGACATATTTCCCTGCAAATAATGCAGGACATTACACTCTGGACTAATTTCTAATCTTCTGAAAAGACTTTCCTTCTGGGAATTGGAATGGAAATGGATGCTTTTGTTCTCAAACGGCTCACTCTGTTCCTATGACACATTTCCCAAATAACTCGCATTGGTTAATTACTGACAAATTTATTTTTTAATTGAGATCACATGGTGCGCATCTTGGACGTCAAATTTAAGCCGTAGGGAGATAAATATAATTAGCACAAATGAAAACATAATCATAACTAGCTTGATTTAAAATTGGTTTATGCCTTGCAAAGTATCTTTGTGGATGCCAGAGTTTGTATAGTAATGATCAGACAAATCCATACATAACACAATTGATTAGGTTGAAATGCGATGTAATACACAAACATGTAGGGTAACATTATGGCCATCAGTAATGTTTATTATGGCACTTCAACATGGCTTACTGTAGACAGTAAATAAAATGATGGTAACTATAAGTTGTATAACAGTTTTCGGTAACACTTTAGATTACAGCCCGGAAAGTACTGCGTAAGTAAAGCTACTTTACAGTGTATATTTCTGTAATTATAGTGTAACTATAAAGTAAGTGCGTGTAGTTATAAGGGAACAATATGTAATGTTTGGGGATTAAAGGGGTAACTATCAGGGAAATTTACAAATTATTTATACTGCAAGTATTTTTTAATTAAGGGGTAATTTTCCATGTAGTTACAGGGTAAGTGGTGCTTGTTATTCCATGTAGTTACAGGGTAAGTATGAATCTGCGGGCTGTAAATTAAAGTGGTGCTTGTTCCCCTCTTGTTCATGTAGTTACAGGGTAAGTATGAATCTATGGGCTGTAAATTAAAGTGGTGCTTGTTCCCCTCTTGTTTCATGTAGTTACAGGGTAAGTATGAATCTATGGGCTGTAAATTAAAGTGGTGCTTGTTCCCCTCTTGTTTCATGTAGTTACAGGGTAAGTATGAATCTATGGGCTGTAAATTAAAGTGGTGCTTGTTCCCCTCTTGTTTCATGTAGTTACAGGGTAAGTATGAATCTATGGGCTGTAAATTAAAGTGGTGCTTGTTCCCCTCTTGTTTCATGTAGTTAGAGGGTAAGTATGAATCTATGGGCTGTAAATTAAAGTGGTGCTTGTTCCCCTCTTGTTTCATGTAGTTACAGGGTAAGTATGAATCTGCGGGCTGTAAATTAAAGTGGTGCTTGTTCCCCTCTTGTTCATGTAGTTACAGGGTAAGTATGAATCTATGGGCTGTAAATTAAAGTGGTGCTTGTTCCCCTCTTGTTTCATGTAGTTACAGGGTAAGTATGAATCTATAGGCTGTAAATTAAAGTGGTGCTTGTTCCCCTCTTGTTTCATGTAGTTACAGGGTAAGTATGAATCTATGGGCTGTAAATTAAAGTGGTGCTTGTTCCCCTCTTGTTTCATGTAGTTACAGGGTAAGTATGAATCTATGGGCTGTAAATTAAAGTAGTGCTTGTTCCCCTCTTGTTTCATGTAGTTACAGGGTAAGTATGAATCTATGGGCTGTAAATTAAAGTGGTGCTTGTTCCCCTCTTGTTTCATGTAGTTACAGGGTAAGTATGAATCTATGGGCTGTAAATTAAAGTGGTGCTTGTTCCCCTCTTGTTCATGTAGTTACAGGGTAAGTATGAATCTATGGACTGTAAATTAAAGTGGTGCTTGTTCCCCTTTTGTTTCATGTAGTTACAGGGTAAGTATGAATATATGGGCTGTAAATTAAAGTGGTGCTTGTTCCCCTCTTGTTTCATGTAGTTACAGGGTAAGTATGAATCTATGGGCTGTAAATTAAAGTGGTGCTTGTTCCCCTCTTGTTTCATGTAGTTACAGGGTAAGTATGAATCTGCGGGCTGTAAATTAAAGTGGTGCTTGTTCCCCTCTTGTTTCATGTAGTTACAGGGTAAGTATGAATCTGCGGGCTGTAAATTAAAGTGGTGCTTGTTCCCCTCTTGTTTCATGTAGTTACAGGGTAAGTATGAATCTGCGGGCTGTAAATTAAAGTGGTGCTTGTTCCCCTCTTGTTTCATGTAGTTATAGGGTAAGTATGAATCTGTGGGCTGTAAATTAAAGTGGTGCTTGTTCCCGTCTTGTTTCATGTAGTTACAGGGTAAGTACAATAAAAACACGTACACAATCTGATATCACTCAGAAATCTTTATTTGAAAAACTTTTTTAAAACAGATTTACAATACTTATTTGTTTCTCTTGCTTGGCTTTTCCTCCTCTTGTTCCTCTTCTTATTCGTTCTTGCCACAGATGAATCTTAAGATGGAATTCTATGTCTCTAGCTATTCTGTATTTATATATATTATGTATTTAAAGAAAATACAGTGCACGCAGAAATGTCCTCACCTTTACTCATCTTTTACCCTCATGCCATCCGAGATGTATACAACTTTCTTTCTTCAGATGAACACAGAAAAATAAATAATCTCTGATAATGAAAACTCATTTGGGTTTCTAAAAGTTGAAGCGTCAAACAGCACATACAGCAATAACTACAGCAATCCATACGATCCCAATGGATGAATCAATGTCTTCTAAAGTGAAAGGATAAGTGTTTGTAAGAAAAATAACAATATTTATAAAAAAAAAAAAAAAAGATAAACTATCGCTTCCGACCAGCAGTCACCTGCGTGAATGAGAGGGTTGAGTTCACGCTTGACGTAACTTGAAGTGTGACTGGTCATGCGGATGTTGGATGCCGTCGGCTTTTATTTTCATATTTTTTTAATTAATGCTCCCAACAGTAAACAAACAATAACATAATATATGATAATAGCAATGAGAAACAAACAAGACTAGAAGAGAGAGACGCCAGAGAGACAGAGTCGCCACTTGCGCGAGAACGTCATGAAAGCTTGAAGCTTCTTTACTCACGCACGCGCTGGTAACAGTTGGTCGGATGTGAAAAGATTAGTAAATTATGAGAGCATTTCTTGGTGTACTTTTTCTTTTAATAAATAATAATACAGAATATCAAAAGATCCTCTTAAGATCCATCAGTGGAAATAACGAAAAAGAAGAAGAGGAACAAGAGGAGGTGAAGCCAATCAAGAGAAACAAAAAAGGGACAAAACGTGCCACTTCCAGTCAGGACGTTATTATTTGAAATGAAAAATTTATTTAAAAAAAATGAATAAGAAATAAATCTGTTCATAAATCTGTTTTGAATTAAGTTGTTTTTCAATAAATGTTTCCGAGCGATATCAGAGTTTTGTACGTGTTTTTTGTTGTACTTACCCTGTAACTACATGAAACTATTAACAGCCCGCAGATTCATACTTACCCTGTAACTACATGGATAATTACCCCTTAATTAAATAATCTGTTAATTTTCCTGATAGTTACCCCTTTATTCCCCAATATTACATATTCTCTTATAACTACACGTACTTACTTTATAGTTACACTATAATTACTGAAAGTTACAATGTAAATTCGCTTTAGTTACACAGTACTTTCCGGGCTGTAATCTAAAGCGTTACCCAGTTTTCTATTAAGCATTAATAAAAACAAACAATTAAACCCTAACCAGGGCAAGACCATATTGTAACGGGTGCATGCAGGCAGGTAGACGTAGACACTGAAGATGACGATTCAAACAATCCCTACAAAAGCTAACACACACCATGCTGTTAACATGACCGGACAGAGAATGAATGCGAGGGTACAACTTAAATAGGAACTCAAACAAGATGATTCATAGAACACAGCTGAACCAAACAAACTCATAATGACGGTGACCATGGTAACAAATGAGTGGCAGGAAACCAAACAAAGGAACACATGAGAATGAATGAAAACCAACTAAAAGTCCATGACAACTAAGACAAACTGAACATAACTGTGACTCATATAGAGACTTACTATACTTACTCATATAGAGCTACTTTCCATCTTATTAAGACACAAATCATACAAATTCATGATGTTTTTTTGTTTTTTGTTTTTTTAAAACATGACTTTTATTTTAAGGTTTGTATCTCGTCACAATACTGCTGAATCTCATACTGAAGTGTCACAGGGTTAATATTATCACATGGATTAGATAACACAATCATATAACCAGAGAACTAGACTTTGAATGAGACTCAAATAAAATGATGTTAGCTGTTTATTGATGATGATTATGTCATCATCATCAATAAACAACTAACATCATTTGGCCACATTTTCACTTGATTTTCTTTTTGCTATAATAAACGTGCTTTCTGAACATTCACTTAGAGCAGTTAGAGAAAACTAATGTTAAAAAGACAAGGGTCAAGAGCCCAAAAAAAGCAAACACTGATCACCATAATGGTGATTTCAAAAATATAATTTTCAATAAAACATCTAAAAATACAAGACTTAGGCCCTGTCTACACGAACACGGGTATTATCAAAACCGCAGCTTTTTCTATGCGGTTTGGCCGTTCGTCCACACGCAAACACAGTATCCGGTCACTGAAACCTTTACTCCTGCCAGGTTGAAGATTTTTAGAAACTCTGGTTGCAGTGTTTTCGTGTGGACAGTGAAACCGGAGATTTTGGCTTGTTACGTCAGAAACGTCAATAACTTTTTTTCCAGGCTTCTGATTGGCCAACTTGGCTTTACGGTTAGGGTTATAATGCCACCTGTTGGTTTGGCATGTGCTTGACAGTGTTTCATAGCGTGTTTTTTGCGTTTTCATGTGGATGAGATTTTTTTAAACGGAGGAGGGAAAACTCAATTCATAAAAATACCTGTGTACATGTGGACTAGGCCTTATTGATTAGGTTGAATTGAGTCAGTGTAAAAAGATACTCCTATAAAATGCATTAGTACTGGTGTGGCTACAAGTAAAGCTTTTGACAGTGTAAGTTAAAAACTGATTATAATCAGTAACAACATAATTAATATTCAAAAAGCACATAGGTGTACGGGTTTCACATACTACCGTTCACAAGTTTGGGGTCAGAAAGACTTTTTAATGTTTCTGAAAGAGTCCTGTCATCTTACTGACTCTGGGAAAAAATCCACTATTTTGTACAAATGTGTGCCTAGAGATGCATGTAAAAGCTCCAATGGCTTGATTCATCATGTTATATACCATGAGTGCATGACACATGCATTGGTGAGCAGAGGAAAACGTGTTTCTAGAAGCCTCGAGGAAAACGTGATTGAAGAAACACAGTCGAGTGATGCAGACAAATTTGGCAGTCCTCGAGTGAGCATCTCCTTCAATAATTGATGCAGCTGTCTTATTTGCCACCTGGCACTCTCCATTTCAACTATGACATAGCACAAACTCTGAAATGCATGTGAATGGAGACCACATCATCACTGCAGTCTCAGCATCTGTGGTGAACTCTGGCTTATGTAGAAAACTGCAGCAGGCTCACGGTGGCACTGCCGGTGGATGAGACGGGCCGCTAGCATGAGCAGGATCCCTGTGAGCAGCTCCAGGCAGAAGGACAGACAGGCCATGACCAGAGACCAGCCGAAGGACATGTGGACGTGAGACAGAGACTCCACATCCACCATGTGCTGTAGCTCTTCCAAAGCCTGCTGAGAGTAACTGATATAGATGCTCACTCCAGACACCGTCAACAGACCTGTGCACAAACAGCAGTCATTTCACAGCATACTTCAGCTCACAAAACAACCTGACAGCAACAGACTTAGCAGTACTTCCCATTTATATTTCCAAGTATATTATTTTAAAGTATACTATTTCCATAATAAGTACTTGTTTTTCACATGGATATGTGATACACTGTTTCCTTCCAATGTATGCCTCTATGCACCATTTTACGTTCTTGTTAATATAAATATAATTTTCTTGATATTTATGAGTTACTGACTGGACATTTTAATCATCATGAAGACTTAAAATTGGTGCAATGGGATGAAAACCCGTCCTGGGTTCCATCAGTTCAAGCAATGCTCCTGAACACAGGTCCCATTGTAGCCCTACAAAATCCTGAATGCAAAATCCTGTGCATGAGTCTTTATTTACAATAAAAATAAGCAGTGCACAAGCACATTATATTGATGGTGACATAGTGGTAAGAGTATTAATAAGAAAGGAGAGAAGACCATGTTTGAGGGAACCATCATTATTACTATAATTACCCCACTTACATGAAGCTCAGAAGAGCCCTGACCTTTCACAATCATTCATAACAGACAACTGGGAGAACAGAGGAGAGGTTTTCCAGCTGCTCTGCAATTAAACTTTTTCAGTTGTCTTGCTCTTTCTACTCATTTCCATGTCAGATATTCTGATCAACAATGCATTGTTTTTTCAAGATGATAAATTAATAACTAACACAACTAATAACAGCGAGGTTTGCTTATGTGCTTGTCAGAGAGAGCGACAGTCGACAGAAAGAGATTTTTTTTTTTTTTTTAATTTAACTTTATTTATATAGCGCTTTTTACAATGCAGATTGTTTCAAAGCAGCTTCACAGTGTTAGACAGGAAAATAATGAACAGAATTTGATTCGGCTGTACAGCCGCTCTGGAGAAAACAGTGATGTCATCAGCTCATTTCAGTTATCATATATATTCAAGTAATGTAGTTGATATAATTTAGTTTAGTAATTAAATTTATTTGGATATTTATTTGAAAATTTAGTGTCCCCAACTGAGCAAGCCAGAGGCGACAGTGGCAAGGAACCAAAACTCCATCAGGTGTCCTAATGGAGAAAAATAAACCTTGGGAGAAACCAGGCTCAGTCGGGGTGCCAGTTCTCCTCTGGCCAATTAACAAACAGTGTATGATTATTATTTTGGCAGCCTTATAGGTCAGAAGTAATATTAGATCGGATTATTCGAAAGATCGGAGGCATCACGCCGGGTTTATTGAGGATGGCGTGTCGATTAAACAATTATTAAATAGGAATATTCAAAATATCGGAGTCATCACGCCGGAGATGGATCCATTGAGGATGCCATGTCGATGAGCAATTTCAGAGGGTAGACTAATTGACACGGTCTCTGCAGACACTTCAGGGATGCGTTGGTAATGTCTGGGCGCTGGTCCACCATCTGATCTGGATACGGCCCGGATCCGGCTGACTGCAGTAAACCTCGGGATAAACAGAGAGACTAACGTTAGCGTAGATGCCATTCCTCTTATGATGTAACGAGTACATCAGGTGTTATGGGAAGTGTTCCCGGTTCCGGCTGACCTAGTTAATGCAGCCTAACAATTTGAATAAAATATAAATTAAAAATGTTTTATGTGTATGCCATAGTAAAGAGATACGTTTTTAGTCTAGATTTAAACTGACAGAGTGTGTCTGCTTCCCGAACAATGCTAGGAAGGCTGTTCCAGAGTTTGGGTGCTAAATAGGAAAAGGATCGACCGCCTGCAGTTGATTTTGATATTCTAGGTATTATCAACTGGCCAGAGTTTTGAGACCGCAATAGACGTGATGGAGTATAATGTGTTAAGAGCTCGCTCAAGTACTGGGGAGCTAAACCATTTAGTGATTTGTAAGTAATTAGCAAGATTTTAAAATGTATGCAATGTTTAATAGGGAGCCAGTGCAGTGTTGACAGAACCGGGCTAATATGGTCATACTTCCTGGTTCTAGTAAGAACTCGAGCTGCTGCGTTTTGGACCAGCTGCAGTTTATTTATTAAGCGAGCAGGGCAACCACCCAATACAATAATCTAGCCTTGAGGTCATGAACGCATGAACTAACTGTTCAGCATTTTGCATATGAAAGCATATGCCGTAATTTAGATATATTTTTAAGATGGTACAATGCAGTTTTACAGATGATATAAACGTGGCTTTCAAATGAGAGATTGGTATCAAAGAGCACACCCAGGTTCCTAACTGACGACGAGGACTTGACAGAGCAGCCATCAAGTGTTAGACAGTATTCTAGGTTACTATATGTGGAGTTTTTTTGTCCAATAATTAAAAATTCAGTTTTTTCTGAATTTAGTTGCAGGAAATTAGAGAGATGAGATAGATAGGTATAGAAAAAACAGAGATCACATTTAACTATTTTGTTAAAGGGGGTCATGACCATTTTTGTTAATTTTTTGTTTCCTGAGAAGCTTTTAAAATGTTAGCAGGATTTTTACATTAAAACTGTCATTTTATAGAAATAAAAGGCAATATTCTACACTGATTTTAGTATTTAAAGGCTCTGTTTAAAGGGTTTATTTCTGCACTCTCACGATGCTTTCATCATAACTAACACGTGCAAACACAATATAAAAACAAAAGATTCATTGAGCAGGTAGACTGTGTTATTAATTATAAGGAGAGTTTTGGCAAAAGTGCAGATCTCACTCACTGTTTTATGGACTTTTATTGTGTATTTCATTGTTTCCCTGTGTTCTGTTCCTGATTGCTTTGTTTCCCATTTTCCTGCTTCTTTTCAGTTGCCTAGGTTACTGATTATGCCCTTGTTGTTGTCATTATTACTGATTGCTTTGTTAACTATGTCAACTACATTACTTGAATATATATGATAATGAGCTGATGACATCACTGTTTTCTCCAGAGCGGCTGTACAGCCGAATCAAATTCTGTTCATTATTTTCCTGTTTAACACTGTGAAGCTGCTTTGAAACAATCTGCATTGTAAAAAGCGCTATATAAATAAAGTTGACTTGACTTGACTTTGTGGAAATCAGTTTACTAAATAACGTAAACTTGACTGAATTCTTCATTTCCACTTTAAGTCTCCTTCATCACTGCTGGTCCCACCCAGCCTCAAATCTCCTTCATCGCCTTTGGTCCCACCCGGCCTCAAGTCTACTTCGTCACCACTGTCCTGGCCAGCCTCCCACTCCCTCCTCCTCTGACAGTGCAATTCAGTTCCTCAAACCCGCCTCAACAGGCTCCCTTCAGCCCCTCGGCTCCTCCTTCAGTGGCTCTGCCCAGCTGCTTGGATCTGCCTTTGGTTTCTAGGTCTCCAGCTCTGCCCTGGTGTGTTGATCCCCTAGCTCCACCTCGGGCCTCCGAGCCCCGAAGTCCACCTTGGCTCCACACTCCCTCAGCTCTTCCGTGGTCCATCATCCCTCAGGCTCTGCCAGGCTCACTCGTCCCTCATGGCTCCACCTTGGTCAATTGTTGCTCTGGCTCCGCTTCTCCAGCCACACTTCGACCCTCTGGCTCTGTCGGGCTCCTCCTTCCCTCCGGTTCTGCCATTGTCCTCAGTCCCACTGACTTCGCCCTGGTCTGCCGAGCCCCCATCACCTTGGTCCTTCGAGCCTGTGGTGTCACCCAGGTCTTTGTCTTTGTAAATCCTGAGTCTCTAACACTCCAGACTTCACCTCAGTCAGTCGGGCTCATGGCTCCATCCTGGCTACTCCTTCCCTCGGTTCTGCAATGGACCTTCGTCCTAATTCCCTAGCTCCTCCCTCAATTGTCTCCTCCCTGGCTCCTCCCACCAGTGTCTTATCCTTGGTCCTTCATTCCATTCAATGTCCAGTACTGACTTTGCATGAGTGAAGCTGTTACATTGATTCTCACCTTTTGAATAGCTTTTGAAATTGCTGCAATTGAAATCATCTACTCCTACCTTGCCTGCACTTTGAGAATCATCTGCAAGTACAGTTTTCTTTGAAATATATACTTAAATCAATACTTAATTCAATACAAGTAAGCACACTTTTTTTCACAAGGGTGCATCTGTTTGAGCTGAAGAGAAGCTTTAAAACCAGAAGGATGAAGTAGCTCTCAGAAGCACAGACACCCTGGAGGTCATGCTCTTTATTAAAAAAGCAACACTCACTGTGTTTCAGACTGACTAAGTGTGTCAGGAGAGAGCTGAACTTAGCAAAAGATACACAATGTCTGATGATGCACTCCTGGCTTAAATTAATTCATCAACGCAAGAATTCCAAACATTAGAGAAGGCTTTGAGATGTATTTGATTAGGTGCTGCTGCTGCATGATTCATCAGTGTCGTGAAAGGAGACGTGCGACTGCAATTCACGTTTTGTTAGAGCTGGAGAACAGCAAATGTTTGCGAGGCGAGAGCAGATGGAAACGCCATCACCATCTTCCTCTCTTTCATGTCTTCGTATTCCAGAAGGATGCTCATGTCCGTGTTTTTCTGTGAAGAAAAGTGCTGTTTACAGATGGGATCACTCATGTTAACTCCTGTGAGACTTCAATCTTTCTGTTGTTTTACTCCAATCCATCAATTGTGTGCAATTTTCAGTCCTCAATGGCACAAATACTGCAACAATTTACCTCAGCAATAATACAAGCTACTAGATAAGCACACTAAACTATACTAACATAGAAAGCTGTGCAAAGTGCACATGCATACACCCTCCTGTAACATTGTTCTGAGGAAGGTTGGTGATGTTTTTCATCCCGGGAGCCCCATCAAACAGAACTGAAAACAGAACACAAATAAAAAGCTGTGATGGTCTGCGGTGACCTCAGTGTTTCAACCTTTGCAGATCCCAGTTATTTTCTCTGCTCCATCCCTCCCTTAATTCACCTGCACTTCAGTGTTCTGTTGTGCTCAGGCTGGAACACAAGCATTTGTTACAGTGCTGCAAAAGAGCCCAAACTACACAGCATCATCATTATAACAACCATAACCAATAACACTATCACAATAATATTGAGGACAGAATGAACATAGATACTCTACTATATATGACTTGTAATGTAATTCCCACTTAGATTAAAATGTGCTGAACAACTCATCTGAAAATACTGTAGCACACATACAGTGCCAATCCTGATTTATAGGTTTGTGATGCTGTAACATAATGTAATGAGGATATGAATTAATTATGTCATTAAATTTTTTTTATTATAGTTTAACACCTTTACAGACAATGGAGCATTAAATGTAGAAACTTTACTGTAAAATCTGCTGATTACAGATACATGAATTTTGCCCAGATTTTCCTTTCAATTTCCAGATCTGAGTTGATAGATTTCATAGAAAACTGCAGTGTATGATGGACATAGATCCAGATTTTTTAGCTTCAGACTTTAAATCCATCCAGTCGGCAGATTCGCACATGTTTGATATTTTGAGCTGATTTTATAATGCATTGTTTTCAATAAGAATTATTTTGACAATGTTGTTGTCTGTACTTGAAAAACGCAAAGGAAAAACTTTTCCGCTTTTAGTAGATTGTTGTCATGTAAATGGATCCATTGGTTTATGAGTTAGTCTGAGACACTATTAGGCACGTCTCATGTTTAGGACTGTAAACATACTTTTCTTACAGCTGCTATTTTTCAGATGCGTTCTCAACATCAAAGTATATTGATCTAAACAGTGTTGTCCCATCCTATGGGGTAAACTTGGGAGATCAAATTACATTCTGCACAAACTGAAGTTCGAACAGCAAGTGGTTAAAACAACTCTGTGTTCGTTTGGTACATATACACGCTGAACCAAAAATTGTGTACTGTTACATATTTGTGTCCCTGGAACATAATTTGATTCTGAAAAGGATAAAACCACATTAAACACATCAAATAAATCTTTTCAATGTGTTTGCTATTCATTACTGCAGGCTTTGCGTATATTTGTTATTGAGCTTAACCCCTCCATATCTATTGAAACCCTCTCTGTGTGTGTCCAGTTCACCTAACAGCTGCACTCGGCTGGAGAGAATTACATTTTGCACTTTTTTCTTTCCCATTGTGATTTATATCCATGTGTGGCATTGACCTATACACAACAGCACAAACTCCACTGAAACCTCATTTCATTACAGTCGCTCTCTGTGGATGGTTAATGTAGCTGTTAGTGACACTCACTGCAGATGAGGAAGTATGCAGCGATGCAGTTGAGGAGAGTGCAGCTCTGAGCCAAAGACGCCACCAGACCGAAGATGCCCCCAAAGACCAGCAGCACCAGGCTGAGCGGCAGCAGGACCACTATGACCCTGTGCAAGTCTGAGAGACACATACAAGTCTTTATTACATGCCACAAACACAAGAGTTTGAAGAAAGCTGGAGTTCAGGGGCCATTTTAAGTGAGTTTGAATGACCACTAGGGGTGTGTACAATAATATTACATTGTATGTATTGTCTACGATAATATCGTAATTGTGGTTTTAACCATGTGGAAGCTGACATTAATGAGTATGTCACTTGCAAAAAACAAGCAAAAACAGAGAGCTGCATGCTTTCACTGCATGATGCAGATTAGTACAATGCAGTTAAAAAGACCCCATATTCAAGCCCTGGTATGAGTTTTTGTCTTATATTTCGATATGATGTTAAAAGGATATTTCACCCAAAAATGAAAATTCTGTCACCATTTACTCCCCCTCAAGGACCGGAGCTGGGCCAGAAAAACATTGCTATGTGGGGTTAAGTGGTCTATTTAGACCACTTAACCCCACATAGCAATGTTTTTCTGGCCCAGCTATTTAGACCACTTAACCCCACATAGCAATGTTTTTCTGGCCCAGCTATTTAGACAACTTAACCCCACATAGCAATGTTTTTCTGGCCCAGCTCCGTGTTTATATGTATATACTGTATCTCGTCTGTGAAAGGCGTAGGAACATAAAACGTTCGTTCAATCATACATACAATGTCCTACCTGCCTATCAACGTATGTATTTCCATACCTCCTTGCACCTGCTAACGCCATGAACTGTGTAACAGCTTAGTGTATTATTATTAGGGGCCAAGCACCAAAGGTGCGATGACAACTATTGTATCCGTTAGTTTTCTTATTATTATTCTCCTCCCGCTCTGGAAGTCTATGGCAGCCCATAGAACCGTATGGTAAAAAGTAGTGAAATTTGGCACACAGATAGAGGACAGTCCCAACATTCACCACTGAGAATTTGGAGTCTCTAACTCCATCCCTCTATCGCCACCAACTGTCCGAAGTTTCACTTACATTTATGTTAACAACTTTTGAACCATAAGGACTATGGTTTTTCCTCTGATTCCTTGGCTCACTTTTTCAAACTCCTAGACGGTTTGTCCGATTTTCATGAAAATTTAATCAGATCACCTTCCGACCATGTTGGCAAAAAGTTATCAAAAGCTTTTTGATAAACCCAACTGTTCTCGAATAATTTGACGCTTTAGCGTATTCAGACCAAACTTGGTACATCATCATGATCATCATGACCAGAGGCTACATGCAGCGTTTCGGCACAGCACCACCTACTGGTCAGGAGATATGAAAAAAAAAATCTTTTGATTCAGTGCATCATGCCGAGTAGAATGATACCCAATTTTCCCATATTGGCCATTTCGAATTACGTCCTAAAATGCTGTATTTTACGAACACATTAGCGAATCGTTACGAAACTTGGTATGTGTCATGTGGTCAAACATTATAATGAAATTTCCAAAAATGCTAATAATTTTGTATTTAATTTTGCCCTCTGTAATGAAACTCGTCTTAATAGATTCCTTGGGTCACCAAGATCAATGAGAACATAGATACCAAACTTGTTCACCATTTAATTTTTCTTTAAAAACCTTCTTTTTTAACTCCTCCTAGACTGATTTTCATCAATATCGGCTCAGATCATTTTCAGACTATGCTGGCAAAATGTTATCAAATGCTTTTTGATAGACCAAACTGTTCTCGAGTAACGCATCAACAATTTTTTGCCATGATGCCAAGCTGATTCTGAGGCTGTAAATCTGCAATACTTTGGCATATCTACACCAAACGTTTTATGTGTCAGTAGCTGCGTTTCCATTACAGATTTGCGCAAAACTTTTGCGGTACTTTCTAAATGTCGATAAAAAACTATTGCAAAATGACACCATTTCCATTAACCGATGTTATGTGACTAAAACTGAATTTTTATCCTCTCGCGATAAGTCATTCCAAAAATCATGGCAACAGATGTTGGTAGGTTTATATCCCAGCCACCACACTAGCCATTATTTTTAATCGAAGAGAGCGGCCACGTATGAGGTGTTTCTGGGTGTTTCTCCCTCATATCTGCTTCAAGGTCTTGATAAATTGTGGCATTTCTTTGTTTAGCATCCAGTGTCCAAACATACCACATCATCTTTAAAGAATGATCAACTTTTACTTGCACGGTGACCTGAAAATGCGACCTGTTTCCATTGCAGTTTTGCAAAATATTTCTTTTTCGAATTGCCTGAAAAACCACCTCATGCGAGCGTAAAAACTTTTTTGCGATATATGGGAGTTTTTGCAAAATTGACGTGTTTCCATTGGGCGTATTTGCAATTTGCAATTTCAATTTGCGCAATTTGAAGGGTAATTGGAAACGCGGCTATTGTCACCTCACACTGACCACACCATAATAATTTCATAACAGCGCCACCTATTGGTCAAAAGTGATAAGCAATTTAATCATATTACAGTGATTGTATTTGTGCATTTTCAGCCATTTCGACTAAAATAATCTGAAAACGTGTTTAGTTATTGTTGCAGTTTTTCTAAAGCTAATTTAATTTATTGATTAAATGTAAGAATCTGACATAAAATATAATGCATACATCTAATAAGTTTAGAAAAAAAGTGTCCTTATAAAGGTAAAAATGCCCATGGAAAAATAAGTTCTGGCACTGCTGTAACTGAATATGTAAAGCTTTGGGAGTCAGCAGTCCACGACAAGATACAATTTTTTTGTCAATATCGCACACCCCCAACTGTGACACTACACAGCAAAATCCCCAGTGTTAAATCAACACTGCTCAGAGTGTATTTGGTCCCATTCCACAGAGAGTTAAAATAACACTGAAGCAGTGTTAAAGTTGATGAGATAATTAAGAGATTAATTAAGTGATGATTGACCATTAGTGATGAACACCTGATGATAACAAGCAGAATCACTGAAGAAAAGATAAACACAAGAACTACATCTGACTTCAGCCACAGCCTTAGATGAAATCAACTGAAGATAAAAGAAGACATTAAATCTCTGAAGATCTCAGCAGAGGAGGATTAAACGACTTCACAATTATTTCTGTCATACTGTACGCCTGTTGACAATGAACAGAGGTTTAGATACTGATGCTTTATGGAAAATGTCACCATTATGGTGATCAGTGTGTCATTTAGTTGGGCAGTCAACATTTAAACCTTTGTGGTCTTTGTAACAATGTTTACCAGAACACAAAATTTGTTGCAAAGGGACCAATGTGATCTGGTTTTATGCGTCATAAAGTTTGTTTTCAAATAAAGTTTTAAAGATCAAATTCACTAATCTTATACTGACCAAAAGTAGCTACTCGTTATTAAATACGTTTCACCAACATGAATTTCTTGCCACAATTTAGACTTTTAATTTAACTTAATTATGGAAAACAACATCGTTATAAACACACAGACATCAAGAATCAGCCTATGAATCTCAACAATGGTGACACACTTTATGTCACAATGCATTCTGGGAGCCACCATAATATAAAACTCATGGCTCCCAGCATGCATTGTCACCATTGTTGAGAATAATATGCTGAATCTTAATGTCTGTTTGTGTTCTGCAATGTTTTTAAAATATAAATTCTGAATAAATTTGGCAAAAATAATATCTATTAATGATTAATTACTAAGCTTCACTTCTGGCTTCCTTTGTAACAAAGCATGTGTTTTGGTAAACACTGTTACAAAGACCAAAAATGCACTTTAAAAAGGCAAGAGTCTAAACTGAGTCCAACTAAATGAAATACTGATCTCCATAATGGTGACCAAATATTTTCAATAAAACATAAAATCTCTGTTAATTCCCAATACGAGCTTCTGTAGAAGTATAACAGGCATAAAGTCAATCTGGTTAGTAATGCGTGAAGCTGGTAATGCTGTTTGTGGATTTGTTTAATCCTCCTCTGCTGAGATCTTCATGTCTTCTTTTATCTTCAGTTGATTTCATCTAAGGCTGTGGCTGAAGTCAGTTGTAGTTCTTGTGTTTCTCTTTTCTTCAGTGATTCTGCTTGTTATCATCAGGTGTTCATCACTAATGGTCAATCATCACTTAATTAATCTCTTAATTATCTCATCAACTTTAACACTGCTTCAGTGTTATTTTAACTCTCTGTGGAGTGGGACCAAATACACTCTGAGCAGTGTTGATTTAACACTGGGGATTTTGCTGTGTACTAATCAAAGACCATCAGCTTTAATAATTGGACAGTCTTCTTTATAATGAGGGTGGCTAATGATGGGTCGGGACGGTTGGATGTCGAGCTGGGAAGACAGCTCTTAAAGAGACGGAGAACACACTAACCATACATAACAAGCCTATTCCCAGTGTCAATCTCTGGTTGTGGTTAACTTGTGGATGGCAGTTTCAGAGACTCACTTAAAAGGTGTTTCTCCTGCTCCGTGTGGTTGGAGGTGTCCGTGTAGAACGAGATGTCATGATAACTGCCATTCTCTCCTGTGGGAGACATTGAGATACCAGTCAAGTCAATGCTGGAAACACACATTATGCTTCACACAGAGAATCAGTTTTCTTAGTAATCTCTTCTATAATATTACAGCCTACGAGTTCATATACAACACATGGCTTTTAAAGGTTTCTTTTCTAAAAAGGAAAAGCATGGCATTTGTGTTAGAGGGAAGAAATCAGCATTACAGCAATTAGAATGAAATAGAAAACGACTGATTTAGTGACATTAACTATGTGAATATGTGTAACATTAAACATTCACAGTTCTGTGAGGAACGGCTTCTCTTTTTAATAGTCTCTAGTGCCATGAAACAGCTACAGAATTGGACGAGAGATTATTTATGTACATAATGGAGCCTCAGCCGGTGATGAGGACTGTATCTGTGAACACAAGAGAAGAGCCACTTATGCTGCGATTAAAATGAGATTAAAAATACTTTAATCTAATGAGGCACATGAAATGACCAAATGAACAGTAAGAGAAGGAAGAAATGTGGTAACATCTATATATTAAATGTATGTTACACACATTAAATGTCACTATATTCATGAACAAATGGCACATTAAGTTTACGCACAGTAATACTTAGTATTAATGTTAAATGTATAATCATGTGTATATTTGTGTATGGCGACTAATTAAGAATTAGTCCCGATATACACATTATTGGAAGAATATAAATGTGTGCAACAGGTGCAGAATAAAACACACATACATAAAACTAAGCTGAAGTTGTGTTTGTTGAGCATCTTACCTTCATAAATCCTCCAGAGTCCGGAGTGAGAGCTGCTGTAATCCAGGCTGGAGTTCTTCCCTTCATCCACATCTATAATGTACCAGTATTCAGTGCCGATGGACATGGCGAGCAGGATGAAGCTGAGCAACCCGCACAGACCTGCACTGATGACAACTGTCCCAAAGCTCATTTTCATCAGCACTCAAATCCCTCTTATGACTCATTGAAGTTGAGCTGCCATTCAGTTCCTCTGAAGCCCAGAGTGTTTCGTTCAAACACATTAAAGCTCATCATTCAGTCTTTATCACTCCAGGTGTGTCCAGGGTGAAGGAAGAATCCGCTCTCAGCACATGATGATTTTCTCTCCTGTATATGGAGTGAGAGCAGATCCTCTGAACACTGAATCTGTGTGATTCTCTCACCTCAGTTTCTGCTGCGACCAGCTCGTTTCTTCTCCTTCTGGTGTCAATATATTACTCTGTATATAGTGGCCTATATATAGCGTAGAGCTTGTGTTAACCTGCCTTGTGTTTGTCAAAAGAGACAAAAAATTCTTAAATCTGAATATATTAAGCATTTTCTAAAAAAAACGTTTTTGCTGAAAACAAGAAAAAATATCATCCAGTGGGGTAAGGAAAATACATTTGTATATTTTAAATTAAGTTTTTCTTTTTTAAGCATGAACTCAATAAATTTTGATAAATGTTTTCAGAAAACAAGACTTAATATTTAAAATAATTTTGCTTCATTAGTAAATGTGCTGTAAAACAACACAAAAATACCAAGTACGTTTTTTTTTACTGAGGAAGTGACCTTTAATTACCGTCAGAAAGGATGACAGTAAATGGAGAGGACAGTAATGACCACGTGCAATGTTTCATATTAAGCTAATGCTAAATGAAAGCCAAAGACAAGCTCCTTGCGAGGGACACTGTTCCTAAAATATAAAGTCAGCTGTATTTTTTCATTATTTGCTTTATTTGAGAGAAATGTCCTTAGGAAGTCTTTGTGTAACACGGGCAGACAGTGAGTAAAGGAAGTGTTATATCCTTGATAGGAAGCAATGAGGAGGCATTCGAAAATAAAGAATACTTTAATTAACCAAAGCAAGTAGTATAACCGTACAGTGCATGCAGCAGCAGGTGGTATGCTTTCAGACTCTTACTCTTCTCTTCTCAACATACACCTAACACAGACCTCTACCGCCACCTCCTGGCCAATATGCACAGAAGAACACAACATATTCCCCCATCACTTAAAACAAACTGTCTACACAGATATTTACGAACATAAGGGGAAACATTACAGAAGCATTCACTTTATTAAATAACATAATTACTTGTAATCAGACTAAAGAACAAATAATTGCTTCACGAGGATTATCAGAATGTAGCATTCATATCAAAATCAATCATAAGGTGACTTAATGAATTACTCATCCTTTATAGTCACGTAATGCAAAGTTGACTAAGTGACATAGTCCTCCATCCGAGGAGGTCCTCTCACACGGGTAGAAACCCTTTGAAGAGCTTTGGGAGCCTGAGGTGCTGGAGGAAGAGGAGGACTGAAAATAAGCACTCTTCAAATTGATAGTGGAAACTACAGTCGCTCCCCTTAACAAAGACAACAGTTCCTCAATGTGTGGTAGTGGATAGCTTTCTGTAACTACAGCCTTGTTGGGTTCTCGCAAATCCACGCACATTCGAATAGCACCCGACTTCCTCTGTACTACTACTATCAGGGAGACCCACGGCGAAGCGTCCACTCTCGATAACGCCCAAATCAAGAAGGCAATGGATTTCCTCAATGACTGCGTCTCTAACAAAAAAGGTAAGAGGCAGAGATTCTGGCCCACAGGAGCGACAGCTGAAGTAGTCTTTACTCTGTGCACAAGGACTTTTGCGCACCCCAAAGCAGCTGAAGGCGTCAAAGCAGACAATCGCAACAACAAGTCTGCTCTGGCAAAACTGAATTACCTTCAAAACGGAGATGTAATCCATTAATAAGATCCATCCCAAGTAAAGCTGTACCCGATTCAACCACGAAGAACAACGTGGAGCAGATGATGTCATCCTTAGAGATAGTGACAGGTAAGCATCCAAGTACGGGAATCGGAGCACAAGAGTACGTCACCAGCTTCAATGAAGGAGGCAGCAAAGCGTTTTTCTTGAAGTGTGTTTCATACACGATCTACGGCAAGGTAGAAACAGATTATCCAGAATCCACGATTAGTTTGATAGGCACAGGTGTAGTTGCGGTCGTAATGACAGCAGTGCACCGAATTTTATCAGTTAGCAAGTCATGCATATAAAAGATCTGAACTTCAGGCAAGTCAATTTAATGCACCGAGCGAGCTTGCCCCGAACAACACACCCGCGAATAATGTCCCATCTCTTGACAGTTATTACACTATGCCGATGCAGCAGGACAGCTACGGTCATTCGCAAGGTGTTTTTTAGATCCACAATGATAACATTCACGGGGCGACCAAACAGGTGCAGCAGATGAAGGCTTTGGAGAATGCGCTGTAGACGGTGGCTTTGGAGGCGGTCTACGGCAGTGACGTGCTGCTGCAGGCGGAGGCTTTGCATGTATCACTTGCACAGGTACTGAACGTTTACACATTATTAATTGGCTTGTTCACCAGCAGCTTCTGTTTGAGTGGCAATAGTAATGGCTTTTTCAAGAGTTTTTCAAGTTCAGATTCCAAAAGCAATCTCTCACGAATCCGATGACTGGACACATTCTCCACCAGCTGATCACGTAACATTTCATCCAGAGTAGCTGCAAAGTCCCGTAGAGCAGCTACGTACTGAATTATGGTTTCTCCTGGTGCCTGAACACGTTTCCTAAAAGCATGGCGCTCAGCCACTATGCTCCGTCGAGGAGCAAAGTGCGCTTTCAAGGCCGCAATCGCATCTTCCATAGAATCACCTTTATTCGGCAAGGTATAAAACAATTTCTGGCCTTCAGTCCCCAGACAATGTAAGAGCAGTGCTCGTTTGTTTTTATTTGTTTGTACTCGGTTGTCTTTCAAATTCCTTCTGCACGCAATAGGATAGCGCTACAACCAACCAGAGCAACAAAGTTCTGCAAAACTGTGGATTAAACATTTTCTTTTGGCCAAGAGGGTGTAGTTTTATAAATCTCAAACTCTGTTTAATGGTTAGAAACGTCAGGGCTCAACAATAAGGACTGCCCGATGGCCCGTGGCCAATGTGAAAGACTCTTGGGCCAGTTGACGGACCTTTTACTTGCCCGTTAGGGCCAGTGCTGCATCTTCACTGAAGTTGGTAATTTTCGCATTTGTAAGCCTTGCCTATTTAAATATTCAAGCGCACGTAGACGAGAAAGTGCCCGTGTCTCTCAGTTTGGTTCTTGCGCAGCACAGCAACACTAGCTTAAGCACACCCACGCGTCTCACAGCGCGAACATTCACACAAAATTGTCAAAACAAATTTTATCAACACCTGAAAGCTGTAGTTTTTGTGAAAGACTACATCCAGATCAGATTCTGAACAATGACCAAACACAGAAGGAGTGAATAATTAAGTGATTGAGTCTGTGTCTGTAAGCTATGGGTGTATTCTGTATGCTACTAAACATGCATGTATATGTATGTTCCTCACAAATGCACAGATAGTACTGCATGTGTGTGCACAAAGTTTGCAAGAATACATGACTCTGATCTTACTAAATCGGAAATTAATGTAAATCAATTTAAGGGTTCATATAAAAGAAAACCAAACCACTTTCGCAATATTACCTGTTCTACAGCTGTTCCGGGCATGTCCAAGTAGTTCCAGGCATCTTGAGGATTTGACCGCATTACAGTTCCATATCACTTCGCCAAATTATTTCAGTTATCTCAAAGGTCTAGAAAGCCTAGAAAAGCTAAAGGACCAAAAACCCACAAAGAAATTGATCAAGCAAATACATATAACAAACAGGATAAAAATGACAAACTATTTTCATGTTTTATTACCCATGGAACTGTAAGGCTGGAAAAACTAGCAAATGCCAGGCCGTCTGATTGAGGAACAATCACTCCCCGAGAAGACAAAGGACACTTTCTGGAAATTAACATCTGAACTGTCTCTTACGAAATTAGCATCAACATTCGAGACGCAAGTCTCACATCAGTATCTCTATTGACTCCCTCTTCCCCCACTCTTACTCTCTCTCATGCTGAGATCACCTGAAATTCACCCAAAATCTATATGGTTTAATGTGAACAAGTACTATACAGTATTATACATGTTTGATATTATTTGAAATGTCTCAGTGCGACTGGTACAAAGGTCTCATCCCCACAGAAGTAAACCAAAAGCTAATAAAGGTTTTAAGAGTTAAGAGATATTTTGCCTAGTGTGTGATGGGTGTGTCTCCGGCCAAATGTTCTCTACCTCCTGCCGTCAATACAAGTCTGTAGGACTTGATTATTGTAAATTCCCATTGTTAACACGTTTCCATTTGAAAGAGTTTTCTTTCTTGGTCTGGTATTTAAGGAGATGTTGCAAAGAGGTCGGGGCTGGAACCTTTACATCGGTCAGCCCGTAACGCTGAGTGTCTCTTAGATGCTCAGCGTTATGTAATTTTCAGAAGTCAGGTATCCATATTTTATTCTATACTTCAGAGCATTTGATGTTATGTATGGATTATCTTTGAATTGATTATGTAATTGGCGTTATACATTTACCTGACTAATAATAAATTGTTACACTGACTTATTCTGACTTATTCTGGGTATAATTTCAACAAAGGGTTAAACAGAATAATTAAATGTGTAGTTAAACTATTAAATAAAAATGACCAAATAACCAATTGGCATTCCAACCTAAATTCGAGGTCATAATAAAATGGAGTCAGATAAAGATAAATTAGAATTAAATCCCTTTGCCCCGCTGAAAAGACAGAACGCGCAAGAAACCTTCACCCACCAATCGTAAGCCTCCATTGGGACGATTGGGCGGCCTTACAGAATACATACTCTCTTTCTCCCGCTCTTTATCCCATACAAACGCACACACTTACAGTTCTGACACATATTCGCACATACACGTGAAAATACATTATTAGTTTCATAATTACACACAAGCCTGCCAAATGTCTTAAAATACAACATCTGAACAATGTATTGAGTGTGGTGACCGAGGAGGAATAACTGACGACGGGCCGTTGAATTGCGTTTTGAGTCTGGCTGCATTACAACCTCGGATGTGCATTACTTTTCCTAATAATTCAACGGCCTCGTTAAACTAGTGTTAAAATCGGAGTTTGGGAACTGTTGAGAACTGTCTGTCTGTCTGTCTGTCTGTCTGCTACACAAGTAGTACAGTCAAAAATCTATCATGAAAAGGGCTTTTACTAGTTGGGTGCAACATAATAAACTAACAACAAAGAAATAAACTTACCTTGGACAGTTTCCTTCTGTGGCAAAGTAAACGCAGGCGGTAAGAGTTTTGAAGAGATTCCATTGGCGTTGACCGCTTTCTGCAGAAAACTTGGGCTCGTGTTGAAAATGCCCCGCCTCGTGTGCTTCTTTTTACAGCGCGAGGCCGTTTTTCTCAGGAACAAACAGGTTTACTGTTAAATGTGTTTAATTTTACGACCATTAGCTATAAATTTACATAATTGAACTGTTTATTGAAAAAACTGTATTTTACTGTTGGAAATTGGCTGTAATTTTACAGCCATTTTTTACAGTGTTGGCTGTGGGTTATTTGGTGCATTATATTGTACATACAAGTGGATGGAGCTTTATTACTATTTCTGACTTGTTTTTTTTTATATATATACTCATTATATCTTTATCTTGAATCAACACTGAACTGATTTCAGCTTAATAAAGACACTATTGTCTTTTCAGAGCTGCATTTGAAACTATCTGTAGCACTGTAGAAATCAAGGTGACTTGACATCTCAAAGAACTGAAATCACACCAATATGGCCTGATTGTTGATCATCACACAGATGTAAAAACACACAGAAGCTTCTCATATTGTGTAGATACACACAGTCCCTCATTTCTTTCCACCGTTGATTCTTTCTCTGTCTTCACAAATACAGTTCACTTTTGTCTCAAAATTACAATCTGACAATCTCTCACACAATCACAGAAAGTCCATCAGTCTCTCTCTGAGTGGATTCTGGGTGTGAGTAGGATGAGTTTGCTGTTTGAGTTTATCCTCTTTCTCTTCAGTTACACACATTTTTGCAGAAAAAAGCAGGTTAGGGAAGGGTTGTTTAGGTAAAAAAAGAAAGAAAACGCTGCTATCCTGTGTTTGCTGGTCGTCAGTAAAGTCTTCAGAGATTGTGACTCATGTTTCAGTGGTTCAATGTGCTTCGGCTGTGAGAAGTCGTCGGTTTCAACAACTGTTTTTCTACAGTTTGCTTGCATAAATTTAATTTACACAGCCCTATTCGCACAGGATTGGTATTGTCTGTGGACCTCATGTGATTTAGAAATTACCCTCCCACATCTGCATTTTGTGTGGCACATTCGCACGGGATAAACAAAGCCTATGATTTTACTCAAATTTACTGACTTATCTCCCGGATATGAAGTCAAGGCTTGGAAATGTCTTGTTGTTATAGGCCTAGCTGTATGATATATCATAAACAGAAGAATGTTCATTACCACATGCTGCTATAGATGTCATCCATCGCCATCTAATCATTCTTTTTGTTTGTGCTCTTCTATTGGTTTTCAGCTTTCTCTTTCTGCAAATTGTATAGTTGTAGTATAGCGATATGACCCAGCACCCAAAATACTATCAAAACACTCCAACGCACTCCATTCTTCGCGAAAAAATGAATAAAAAGGCAACAAAAACCTTGAAAAAAATGATATACGACCATGCCAGAGATGCCGATTCGCACGGGACTAATATTATCACAGGACCTCGGTGTTCGGCGAAATATGCTTAAGTCATTTGTGGGGGAAATTTTACAAATGACTAGAGGTCACCAGGTAATACTAATTCCATGCGAATATGGCTTATTACTGTTAAAATACATTTCACTCTGTTTTTTTTTTTATCTTACACCTTTAACTGCACAGCAGAATCCTGTAAAATCCAGAGTTAAATCAATCTACAGTGTTAAATTAACACCAAAGGAGTGATGAAGTTAATGAGATAATTAAGTGATTAAATAAGTCTGATGATCTCAGCAGAGGAGGATTAAACAACTCCACAAACAGCATTACCAGCTTCACACATTACTAACCAGACTGACTTTATTTCTGTCAGACGTCTACAGAAGCTCTTATTGAGAATTAACAGAGGTTTAGATGTTGATGTCTTTATAATTCATGTTTGTTATGTAAGGAAAGCCAAAAGAAATTCTGATCAGGTGATGTTTGCTATAAATTGATGGCAAAAATAATCATCATGTTTCTCATCGATTCAGTTTGAAATCCAACAGTGTTTGGACAATTATTTAATCTCATGATTTTATATGATTTTGTTATGCACAAAACATTTTGAGCTCCTGTATCATTCAGACACAATCAGACACAAATCAAGAATCAGCATATGAATCTCAACAATGCTGACAATCGACAAAAAGCTTCATGCTGCAATGCATGCTGGGTACCAGCACAGTATGAAACTCATCCATGGCTCCCAGCATGCACTGTGGCAGGGAAAAAAATTTGTATCGTTTTATTCTTACTCTGCTTTTTTTTGCTGATTTTGTCGTGAATTTTTAATAGCTTGTTTTGTGATGTTCACAGTAGGGCTGTGCGATTAATCGAAATTGTAATAAAAAGCGTTAAGTGAGCATGCGCGATTTCTAAACCACAGAAAGCATGATTTTTCCATCATCCCCCTAAAGGGCCGTTCACCTGTCACGTCTAAAAACGCTGTGGAAAATGCCGGCCGTGACTCTTGTCCTTTCAAAAAGCGTCCGGGAGCGTGTCTGCCATTGCTAAGACGATGGAGTTTCAGCAACGGACAAATGGATTTCCAGCCCTTGCATGTGCTCTGCTACTAGATACATTTATGAAGATGAGGGAAAAACCCACCCTGTACAGCTATCATCAGCTGTTCGTACATTTTGGCTGAGCTTATGTTGTTACGGAAAGGGTGAAGCTGGTTCTTGTCACATGACCTGTGGTGCACTTGACGGCCTTCTGAAAACTTGAGATTTTTTCATCTCTCTGTGGCGCAGACGAAAATGTCTGGGAAAAAAACGCGCGTCAACATTTAAAATAACAAGTTTTTTTTTTTAATCTTTCCAAATATTACCATTTAGAGTGGCCAGATTAGGTATAGTTTGCCATTAAACTCAGTTTCTATCACATTCAAACCATTTTTCAGAAGCTATTTGACTTTTGCAGTAGGGGTGCTCTGATTGATCGGCTACCGATCGCTATCGGGCAATAATCGAAACCGATCTTATAAACCGATGTGCTGACGACACATACAGACGCACGCGCCTGGCATGACATGCAGCGGCACCATCTCAATCTCTGTCCGGCTCGGGTAAAATAATTTTAACCTCTTAACTTGTACCCCTATTTTTGAGAATTTTCTTAAACCCTATGGTCTATATTCATAAATCTAAAAAAACTAGACACTTGAAATTTTGTTACCCAAGAGTCATATTAACTCAAAGTAGTATAGGAACAGAGTAAAACAAAATAAAATATACATGTAATTGACTTGTAATTGTTTTTTTTATTGGAATTCACTTGGATGAGAACTTAAGGTGCTGAAGGTGCAGGTACAATTCATATTTCCTTATTAAATAACTTAAAAGGTAATTTGAAAACTTTCTGTGAGACATAATTTCACAGACAGCGTGAGTGAATCACCGCTAGCTCGCTCGCTCTCTCTCTCTCTCAAAATGTGAAAATAGCTTCCCATCACCACATCGTGTGCACACTAAGTGAACTGCACGCTCCACAGTTGATTTGTCACTTGCACAACCAAGGCAGTGTCGGATCATCACTCAAGTCAAGTCAACTTTATTTATATAGCGCTTTTTACAATGCAGATTGTTTCAAAGCAGCTTCACAGTGTTAAACAGGAAAATAATGAACAGAATTTGATTCGGCTGTACAGCCGCTCTGGAGAAAACAGTGATGTCATCCAGCTCAATTCAATTATCATATATATTCAAGTAATGTAGTTGATATAGTTAATTTAGTTTAGTAATTAAATTTATTTATATATTTATTTGAAAATGTAGTGTCCCCAACTGAGCCAATATTATTTTACATTTGATTCCTTATTAAACTTCTTTATTATTTCTACCTCAAAACTACTGTTGGACCTACCTGAAAAAAACTTAAAGCACCATTTATTTTATGTGTATCTTTATTCTATTTTATTTATTTTTGCTACTGCGTGTAAATTGTTTATTTGTTCTTATTTTATTACTCACTGTTCACTTGTCTTTTTTGTGAATTCAATTCAGAGTTTGAAATCAGGCTTGTGCTGTGTAAGCTATTGTGTAACAGTATATATATATATATATATATATATATATATATATATATATATATTTTTTTTTTTTTTTTTTTTTTTTTTTTTATTAATATTTTTTTTTAAAGTATAAGTCTTTTTAAAAATGGCCCCTCCCACCTCAAATAAAAAAAATCCCCTCACAAGAGTCATCTAAAGAGGGATTCCCCCCATTTTCAAAACTGAAATTCAGGCCCTGAATGAATGTCTGTAAAAATTCTGATTGGATCATCCCTATAAATAATTCTACATGATAAAATGAAGGCTTCAAATAGATCAGTACCGGTGATCTGTATCTGTAGATACTGCACTACAAAAAGAGATGTGTTAAAAAATAACACACAGACTGTGTTGATGGTATTTTGACACATGTTGTGTAGATTCTCCTGCCCGATCGATTGCTCCTGTCTGCCTCCTGTCTGCCTTGCTGCAGTGTGCTGCAGTGTTTGCAGCTCTGTACAGTTTTGCTTTTGAATCTCTATTTGATATATTTTCTTTGTTGTTTATACTGCTAACTAAATATAACTTACTCATCACCATATATTGTTTAATATTGCCTATCACGTTAAATTTGACATTACTAGCTTTTAATCTAAACCACTATCACAACGCGTTAGCATTTCACAGCGCTTTAGCATTTCACTAGCCTGTTAGCCTGCCGTGCACCCGGGTCTCCTGTTTTGTCTCGCATGCCTTTACTAGTCCATCAAACAACTGTGGTAAGTTGGATTAATCAACAAACAAGGTAAGTCATGTCTTCTTCTCCTGTTATTGTCACTTGCACTGCCTGTTCCATGTTTAGCATTTTCCTTCTCTGTTAGCGAACAAGGCTTCACATGTGATAAATGCAGGGAGATAGTCAGGCTGACAGAGAAGATTTCAGAATAAGAGACACGCATCCAGACTTTATTTGAGAGTAGTGAGAATGTAACAGCTTTAGACACTGCTTTGGATGCGACTAGCTTAGTGAACTCTGTACACTGTTCGGTTCCGGCTGTAGAGCCTGTGCAGCAGGGCAACTGGGTGACTGTGAGATGGCATAGTGGCGGATCAAAAAAACACTCTTCCGTTCCGATTAGAACATCAAACAGGTTCTCCCCACTCAGTGATGCACCCACTGAGAATCCTGTTGAAAGTGCCCTAGTCATTGGCGATTCTATTACACGGAACGTGAAAATAGAGACACCAGCCACCATAGTCACATGTTTACTGGGAGCCAGAGTGCCTGGCATCAAAGCAAATTTAAAAGTGCTGGCTAATGTTAATCGTAAATTCTCTAAGATTATTATTCACGTCGGCACTAATGATGTTCGACTTCGCCAGTCGGAGATCACCAAAATTAACATTAAAGAGGTGTGTGAACTCGCAAGTACGATGGCAGAAAGCGTTTTTTGCTCTGGTCCCCTCCCTGTTCATCGGAGTGATGAGATACTTAGACTATCATCACTCAATGGCTGGTTGTCTAAGTGGTGTCTGCAAAATAACATAGGGTTCAAAGACAATTGGCAAAGCTTTTGGGGCAGACCTGACCTGTTGAAAAGAGATGGTATCCATCCCTCCTGGGGTGGTGCCGCTCTTCTCTCTAGTAATTTGGCACATAGTCTTAAAGCTAAACCTTGACTAACTAGGGCCCAGGTCAGGAAGCAGACGGACTGGCTTACCCGACCGTCTGCTAGCTGTCTCACGTCACAGAAGTCAGATAAATCCCAGCACATAGAGAATCTTTCACCTAGATATTATCACATAGAGACTGTGTCTGTTCCACGAATTAGTAAATACAAAAAAACATCAAAACCATTTAATGGTAAAAATTTTATTGATGTTCAACAAATAAAAAACAGATATAATACAGATGATCAAATGATAAAGCTCGGGCTGCTGAATATTCGAGCCCTTTCCCCAAAAACGCTTATTGTTAATGATATGATTACAGATAATAATCTAGATGTGCTGTGTTTGACAGAAACCTGGCTAAAACCTGACGATTACATTACTTTAAATGAGTCCACCCCCGAAGATTATTGTTATAAACACGAGCCGCGTCTGACAGGTAAAGGGGGAGGTGTTGCTGTAATTTATAAAAATATCTTCAGTATTACTCAGAAGTATAGTTTCCAATATAATTCATTTAAAGTTTTGGTGCTTTATGTAACGTTATGTAGTGTAATTGATAAATACCGTTTGACATTTGTGCTGGCTACTGTATACAGGCCACCAGGGCACAATACACACTTTATCAAAGAATTTGCTGATTTTCTATCAGAGTTAGTACTGGCTACAGATAAAATCCTAATTGTTGGTGATTTTAATATCCATGTAGACAATGAAAAAGACGCATTGGGATTGGCATTTAGAGACATTCTAAACTCTATTGAGTTAGGCAACACGTGTCAGGACCCACTCATCGCCGTAATCATACGTTAGACCTAATACTGTCACATGGAATAAATGTTGATACCGTTGAAATTCTGCAGCAGAGCGATGACATCTCAGATCATTACCTAGTATCATGTATACTTAATTTAGCAAAGGCTGCAAAGCTGCCCCCTCGCTTCAAATATGGCAGGACTATCACTGCTGCGACTAAAGATTGCTTTGTAAATAATCTTCCTCATCAGTTTCGTCTCCTCAGTATCCCAGATAGCCTAGAGGAACTCGATGTTGCAACAGAAACTATTGACTCTCTCTTTTCCAGCACTTTAGACACAGTTGCTCTATAACTTGTTAACTGGTGGGACTGATATTTTTGTATGTTGAAAAGGATGTGCTTGTGTAACTGGTTGTACTATGTATAATGTAGCAGAGGGTTTTTGAAGTTTCTGTCTTTGATGCATGTTTTTATGTAACAATGTTCATATGTTCTCTAATTAATAATAAAAATAAATAAAAGAGGGTGTGCTTTGAGTACATGCAGAAGGCTTAGACAAAGTGTTCATTAAATGGTATGGTTTTTATTCAGAAATATTATTTTCTCCACAGTCTTTGGTGAAAGGCGATTTCTTTCTTTTTTTAAACAATTTCACCAGCTTTAGAGAATATCCTCTCGCATGGAGCAGATGATGCAGGAGTACACAAAAACAGTTCCACAGTTCCACTGTTTCAGTGTTTCAGTGTTCATCCAAACACAGGAAGTAACTCTGGCAAATACACACCAACTACAGTCACATGTAACACACATCTGAAACAAGTTGTGTGACTATAACACATTAGTGTGTAAAAGGTTTCAACACACCTCTGTGTAAGACGAATAACACATTAGTTGAGTTACAGGTAACACAAAGATGTGTTAAAGAACGACACAGGTTGTGTGTTAAAATCTACACAACATGTGTTGTCCCTGAGCACACACACTACATGTGTTAAAATCTACACAACATGTGTTGTCCCTGAGCACACACACACTACATGTGTTAAAATCTACATAACACATGTTGTCCCTGAGCACACACACACTACATGTGTTAACATCTACACAACATGTGTTGTCCCTGAGCACACACACTACATGTGTTAAAATCTACACAACATGTGTTGTCCCTGAACACATACACACACTACATGTGTTAAAATCTACACAACATGTGTTGCCCCTGAGCACACACACACTACATGTGTTAAAATCTACACAACATGTGTTGTCCCTGAGCACACACACACTACATGTGTTAAAATCTACATAACACGTGTTGTCCCTGAGCACACACACTACATGTGTTAAAATCTACACAACATGTGTTGTCCCTGAGCACACACACTACATGTGTTAAAATCTACACAACATGTGTTAAAATCTACACAACATGTGTTGTCCCTGAGCACACACACTACATGTGTTAAAACTACATAACACATGTTGTCCCTGAGCACACACACACTACATGTGTTAAAATCTACATAACATGTGTTGTCCCTGAGCACACACACACTACATGTGTTAAAATCTACACAACATGTGTTGTCCCTGAGCACACACACACTACATGTGTTAAAATCTACATAACACGTGTTGTCCCTGAGCACACACACTACATGTGTTAAAATCTACACAACATGTGTTGTCCCTGAGCACACACACTACATGTGTTAAAATCTACACAACATGTGTTAAAATCTACACAACATGTGTTGTCCCTGAGCACACACACTACATGTGTTAAAATCTACATAACACATGTTGTCCCTGAGCACACACACACTACATGTGTTAAAATCTACACAACATGTGTTGTCCCTGAGCACACACACACTACATGTGTTCAAATCTACATAACACGTGTTGTCCCTGAGCACACACACACTACGTGTTAAAATCTACACAACATGTGTTGTCCCTGAGCACACACACACTACATGTTTTAAAATCTACACAACGTGTTGTCCCTGAGCACACACACTACATGTGTTAAAATCTACATAACATGTGTTGTCCCTGAGCACACACACACTACATGTGTTAAAATCTACACAACATGTGTTGTCCCTGAGCACACACACACTACATGTGTTAAAATCTACACAACATGTGTTGTCCCTGAGCACACACACTACATGTGTTAAAATCTACACTACATGTGTTAAAATCTACACAACATGTGTTGTTCCTGAACGCACACACACTACATGTTAAAATCTACACAACATGTGTTGTCCCTGAACACACACACTATATGTGTTAAAACTGACATGTGTTGTCCCTGAACGCACACACACTACATGTGTTAAAACTGACACAACATGTGTTGTCCCAGAGCACACACACACACTACATGTGTTAAAATCTACACAACATGTGTTGTCCCTGAGCACACACACTACATGTGTTAAAATCTACACAACATGTGTTGTCCCTGAACACACACACTACATGTGTTAAAATCTACACAACATGTGTTGTCCCTGAGCACACACACACTACATGTGTTAAAATCTACATAACATGTGTTGTCCCTGAACACACACACACTACATGTGTTAAAATCTACACAACATGTGTTGTCCCTGAGCACACACACACTACATGTGTTAAAATCTACATAACATGTGTTGTCCCTGAGCACACACACACTACATGTGTTAAAATCTACATAACATGTGTTGTCCCTGAACACACACACACTACATGTGTTAAAATCTACACAACATGTGTTGTCCCTGAGCACACACACACTACATGTGTTAAAATCTACATAACATGTGTTGTCCCTGAGCACACACACACTACATGTGTTAAAATCTACATAACATGTGTTGTCCCTGAGCACACACACTACATGTGTTAAAATCTACACAACATGTGTTGTCCCTGAACACACACACACACTACATGTGTTAAAATCTACACAACATGTGTTGTCCCTGAACACACACACACACTACATGTGTTAAAATCTACACAACATGTGTTGTCCCTGAGCACACACACACTACATGTGTTAAAATCTACATAACATGTGTTGTCCCTGAACACACACACACTACATGTGTTAAAATCTACACAACATGTGTTGTCCCTGAGCACACACACACTACATGTGTTAAAATCTACATAACATGTGTTGTCCCTGAGCACACACACACTACATGTGTTAAAATCTACATAACATGTGTTGTCCCTGAACACACACACACTACATGTGTTAAAATCTACACAACATGTGTTGTCCCTGAGCACACACACACTACATGTGTTAAAATCTACATAACATGTGTTGTCCCTGAGCACACACACACTACATGTGTTAAAATCTACATAACATGTGTTGTCCCTGAGCACACACACTACATGTGTTAAAATCTACACAACATGTGTTGTCCCTGAGCACACACACACTACATGTGTTAAAATCTACACAACATGCGTTGTCCCTGAGCACACACACTACATGTGTTAAAATCTACACTACATGTGTTAAAATCTACACAACATGTGTTGTTCCTGAACGCACACACACTACATGTTAAAATCTACACAACAATCGTTGTCCCTGAACACACACACTATATGTGTTAAAACTGACATGTGTTGTCCCTGAACGCACACACACTACATGTGTTAAAACTGACACAACATGTGTTGTCCCTGAGCACACACACACTACATGTGTTAAAATCTACATAACATGTGTTGTCCCTGAGCACACACACTACATGTGTTAAAATCTACACAACATGTGTTGTCCCTGAGCACACACACACTACATGTGTTAAAATCTACACAACATGTGTTGTCCCTGAGTACACACACTACATGTGTTAAAATCTACACAACATGCGTTGTCCCTGAGCACACACACTACATGTGTTAAAATCTACACTACATGTGTTAAAATCTACACAACATGTGTTGTTCCTGAACGCACACACACTACATGTTAAAATCTACACAACAATCGTTGTCCCTGAACACACACACTATATGTGTTAAAACTGACATGTGTTGTCCCTGAACGCACACACACTACATGTGTTAAAACTGACACAACATGTGTTGTCCCTGAGCACACACACACACTACATGTGTTAAAATCTATACAACATGTGTTGTCCCTGAGCACACACACTACATGTGTTAAAATCTACACAACATGTGTTGTCCCTGAGCACACACACTACATGTGTTAAAATCTACATAACATGTGTTGTCCCTGAGCACACACACACTACATGTTTTAAAATCTACACAACATGTGTTGTCCCTGAGCACACACACTACATGTGTTAAAATCTACATAACATGTGTTGTCCCTGAGCACACACACACTACATGTGTTAAAATCTACACAACATGTGTTGTCCCTGAACACACACACACACTACAGGTGTTAAAATCTACACAACATGTGTTGTCCCTGAGCACACACACACTACATGTGTTAAAATCTACATAACATGTGTTGTCCCTGAACACACACACACTACATGTGTTAAAATCTACACAACATGTGTTGTCCCTGAGCACACACACACTACATGTGTTAAAATCTACATAACATGTGTTGTCCCTGAGCACACACACACTACATGTGTTAAAATCTACATAACATGTGTTGTCCCTGAACACACACACACTACATGTGTTAAAATCTACACAACATGTGTTGTCCCTGAGCACACACACACTACATGTGTTAAAATCTACATAACATGTGTTGTCCCTGAGCACACACACTACATGTGTTAAAATCTACACAACATGTGTTGTCCCTGAGCACACACACACTACATGTGTTAAAATCTACACAACATGTGTTGTCCCTGAGTACACACACTACATGTGTTAAAATCTACACAACATGCGTTGTCCCTGAGCACACACACTACATGTGTTAAAATCTACACAACATGTGTTGTCCCTGAGCACACACACTACATGTGTTAAAATCTACACAACATGTGTTAAAATCTACACAACATGTGTTGTCCCTGAGCACACACACACTACATGTGTTCAAATCTACATAACACGTGTTGTCCCTGAGCACACACACACTACGTGTTAAAATCTACACAACATGGGTTGTCCCTGAGCACAATCTACACAACGTGTTGTCCCTGAGCACACACACTACATGTGTTAAAATCTACATAACATGTGTTGTCCCTGAGCACACACACACTACATGTGTTAAAATCTACACAACATGCGTTGTCCCTGAGCACACACACTACATGTGTTAAAATCTACACTACATGTGTTAAAATCTACACAACATGTGTTGTTCCTGAACGCACACACACTACATGTTAAAATCTACACAACATGTGTTGTCCCTGAACACACACACTATATGTGTTAAAACTGACATGTGTTGTCCCTGAACGCACACACACTACATGTGTTAAAACTGACACAACATGTGTTGTCCCTGAGCACACACACACACTACATGTGTTAAAATCTACACAACATGTGTTGTCCCTGAGCACACACACTACATGTGTTAAAATCTACACAACATGTGTTGTCCCTGAACACACACACTACATGTGTTAAAATCTACACAACATGTGTTGTCCCTGAGCACACACACACTACATGTGTTAAAATCTACATAACATGTGTTGTCCCTGAACACACACACACTACATGTGTTAAAATCTACACAACATGTGTTGTCCCTGAGCACACACACACTACATGTGTTAAAATCTACATAACATGTGTTGTCCCTGAGCACACACACACTACATGTGTTAAAATCTACATAACATGTGTTGTCCCTGAACACACACACACTACATGTGTTAAAATCTACACAACATGTGTTGTCCCTGAGCACACACACTACATGTGTTAAAATCTACATAACACATGTTGTCCCTGAGCACACACACACTACATGTGTTAAAATCTACACAACATGTGTTGTCCCTGAGCACACACACACTACATGTGTTCAAATCTACATAACATGTGTTGTCCCTGAGCACACACACACTACATGTGTTAAAATCTACATAACATGTGTTGTCCCTGAACACACACACACTACATGTGTTAAAATCTACATAACACATGTTGTCCCTGAGCACACACACACTACATGTGTTAAAATCTACACAACATGTGTTGTCCCTGAGCACACACACACTACATGTGTTCAAATCTACATAACACGTGTTGTCCCTGAGCACACACACACTACGTGTTAAAATCTACACAACATGTGTTGTCCCTGAGCACACACACACTACATGTTTTAAAATCTACACAACGTGTTGTCCCTGAGCACACACACTACATGTGTTAAAATCTACATAACATGTGTTGTCCCTGAGCACACACACACTACATGTGTTAAAATCTACACAACATGTGTTGTCCCTGAGCACACACATACTACATGTGTTAAAATCTACACAACATGTGTTGTCCCTGAGCACACACACTACATGTGTTAAAATCTACACTACATGTGTTAAAATCTACACAACATGTGTTGTTCCTGAACGCACACACACTACATGTTAAAATCTACACAACATGTGTTGTCCCTGAACACACACACTATATGTGTTAAAACTGACATGTGTTGTCCCTGAACGCACACACACTATATGTGTTAAAACTGACATGTGTTGTCCCTGAACGCACACACACTACATGTGTTAAAACTGACACAACATGTGTTGTCCCTGAGCACACACACACACTACATGTGTTAAAATCTATACAACATGTGTTGTCCCTGAGCACACACACTACATGTGTTAAAATCTACACAACATGTGTTGTCCCTGAGCACACACACTACATGTGTTAAAATCTACATAACATGTGTTGTCCCTGAGCACACACACACTACATGTTTTAAAATCTACACAACATGTGTTGTCCCTGAGCACACACACTACATGTGTTAAAATCTACATAACATGTGTTGTCCCTGAGCACACACACACTACATGTGTTAAAATCTACACAACATGTGTTGTCCCTGAACACACTACATGTGTTAAAATCTACATAACATGTGTTGTCCCTGAACACACACACACTACATGTGTTAAAATCTACACAACATGTGTTGTCCCTGAGCACACACACACTACATGTGTTAAAATCTACATAACATGTGTTGTCCCTGAGCACACACACTACATGTGTTAAAATCTACACAACATGTGTTGTCCCTGAGCACACACACACTACATGTGTTAAAATCTACACAACATGTGTTGTCCCTGAGTACACACACTACATGTGTTAAAATCTACACAACATGCGTTGTCCCTGAGCACACACACTACATGTGTTAAAATCTACACAACATGTGTTGTCCCTGAGCACACACACTACATGTGTTAAAATCTACACAACATGTGTTAAAATCTACACAACATGTGTTGTCCCTGAGCACACACACACTACATGTGTTCAAATCTACATAACACGTGTTGTCCCTGAGCACACACACACTACATGTGTTAAAATCTACATAACATGTGTTGTCCCTGAGCACACACACTACATGTGTTAAAATCTACACAACATGTGTTGTCCCTGAGCACACACACACTACATGTGTTAAAATCTACACAACATGTGTTGTCCCTGAGTACACACACTACATGTGTTAAAATCTACACAACATGCGTTGTCCCTGAGCACACACACTACATGTGTTAAAATCTACACTACATGTGTTAAAATCTACACAACATGTGTTGTTCCTGAACACACACACACTACATGTTAAAATCTACACAACAATCGTTGTCCCTGAACACACACACTATATGTGTTAAAACTGACATGTGTTGTCCCTGAACGCACACACACTACATGTGTTAAAACTGACACAACATGTGTTGTCCCTGAGCACACACACACACTACATGTGTTAAAATCTACACAACATGTGTTGTCCCTGAGCACACACACTACATGTGTTAAAATCTACACAACATGTGTTGTCCCTGAGCACACACACTACATGTGTTAAAATCTACATAACATGTGTTGTCCCTGAGCACACACACACTACATGTTTTAAAATCTACACAACATGTGTTGTCCCTGAGCACACACACTACATGTGTTAAAATCTACATAACATGTGTTGTCCCTGAGCACACACACACTACATGTGTTAAAATCTACACAACATGTGTTGTCCCTGAGCACACACACACTACATGTGTTAAAATCTACACGACATGTGTTGTCCCTGAGTACACACACTACATGTGTTAAAATCTACACAACATGCGTTGTCCCTGAGCACACACACTACATGTGTTAAAATCTACACTACATGTGTTAAAATCTACACAACATGTGTTGTTCCTGAACGCACACACACTACATGTTAAAATCTACACAACATGTGTTGTCCCTGAACACACACACTATATGTGTTAAAACTGACATGTGTTGTCCCTGAACGCACACACACTACATGTGTTAAAACTGACACAACATGTGTTGTCCCTGAGCACACACACACACTACATGTGTTAAAATCTACACAACATGTGTTGTCCCTGAGCACACACACTACATGTGTTAAAATCTACACAACATGTGTTGTCCCTGAACACACACACTACATGTGTTAAAATCTACACAACATGTGTTGTCCCTGAGCACACACACACTACATGTGTTAAAATCTACATAACATGTGTTGTCCCTGAACACACACACACTACATGTGTTAAAATCTACACAACATGTGTTGTCCCTGAGCACACACACACTACATGTGTTAAAATCTACATAACATGTGTTGTCCCTGAGCACACACACACTACATGTGTTAAAATCTACATAACATGTGTTGTCCCTGAACACACACACACTACATGTGTTAAAATCTACACAACATGTGTTGTCCCTGAGCACACACACACTACATGTGTTAAAATCTACATAACATGTGTTGTCCCTGAGCACACACACACTACATGTGTTAAAATCTACATAACATGTGTTGTCCCTGAGCACACACACTACATGTGTTAAAATCTACACAACATGTGTTGTCCCTGAGCACACACACACTACATGTGTTAAAATCTACACAACATGTGTTGTCCCTGAGTACACACACTACATGTGTTAAAATCTACACAACATGCGTTGTCCCTGAGCACACACACTACATGTGTTAAAATCTACACTACATGTGTTAAAATCTACACAACATGTGTTGTCCCTGAACGCACACACACTACATGTGTTAAAACTGACACAACATGTGTTGTCCCTGAGCACACACACACACTACATGTGTTAAAATCTATACAACATGTGTTGTCCCTGAGCACACACACTACATGTGTTAAAATCTACACAACATGTGTTGTCCCTGAGCACACACACTACATGTGTTAAAATCTACATAACATGTGTTGTCCCTGAGCACACACACACTACATGTTTTAAAATCTACACAACATGTGTTGTCCCTGAGCACACACACTACATGTGTTAAAATCTACATAACATGTGTTGTCCCTGAGCACACACACACTACATGTGTTAAAATCTACACAACATGTGTTGTCCCTGAACACACTACATGTGTTAAAATCTACATAACATGTGTTGTCCCTGAACACACACACACTACATGTGTTAAAATCTACACAACATGTGTTGTCCCTGAGCACACACACACTACATGTGTTAAAATCTACATAACATGTGTTGTCCCTGAGCACACACACTACATGTGTTAAAATCTACACAACATGTGTTGTCCCTGAGCACACACACACTACATGTGTTAAAATCTACACAACATGTGTTGTCCCTGAGTACACACACTACATGTGTTAAAATCTACACAACATGCGTTGTCCCTGAGCACACACACTACATGTGTTAAAATCTACACAACATGTGTTGTCCCTGAGCACACACACTACATGTGTTAAAATCTACACAACATGTGTTAAAATCTACACAACATGTGTTGTCCCTGAGCACACACACACTACATGTGTTCAAATCTACATAACACGTGTTGTCCCTGAGCACACACACACTACATGTGTTAAAATCTACATAACATGTGTTGTCCCTGAGCACACACACTACATGTGTTAAAATCTACACAACATGTGTTGTCCCTGAGCACACACACACTACATGTGTTAAAATCTACACAACATGTGTTGTCCCTGAGTACACACACTACATGTGTTAAAATCTACACAACATGCGTTGTCCCTGAGCACACACACTACATGTGTTAAAATCTACACTACATGTGTTAAAATCTACACAACATGTGTTGTTCCTGAACACACACACACTACATGTTAAAATCTACACAACAATCGTTGTCCCTGAACACACACACTATATGTGTTAAAACTGACATGTGTTGTCCCTGAACGCACACACACTACATGTGTTAAAACTGACACAACATGTGTTGTCCCTGAGCACACACACACACTACATGTGTTAAAATCTACACAACATGTGTTGTCCCTGAGCACACACACTACATGTGTTAAAATCTACACAACATGTGTTGTCCCTGAGCACACACACTACATGTGTTAAAATCTACATAACATGTGTTGTCCCTGAGCACACACACACTACATGTTTTAAAATCTACACAACATGTGTTGTCCCTGAGCACACACACTACATGTGTTAAAATCTACATAACATGTGTTGTCCCTGAGCACACACACACTACATGTGTTAAAATCTACACAACATGTGTTGTCCCTGAGCACACACACACTACATGTGTTAAAATCTACACGACATGTGTTGTCCCTGAGTACACACACTACATGTGTTAAAATCTACACAACATGCGTTGTCCCTGAGCACACACACTACATGTGTTAAAATCTACACTACATGTGTTAAAATCTACACAACATGTGTTGTTCCTGAACGCACACACACTACATGTTAAAATCTACACAACATGTGTTGTCCCTGAACACACACACTATATGTGTTAAAACTGACATGTGTTGTCCCTGAACGCACACACACTACATGTGTTAAAACTGACACAACATGTGTTGTCCCTGAGCACACACACACACTACATGTGTTAAAATCTACACAACATGTGTTGTCCCTGAGCACACACACTACATGTGTTAAAATCTACACAACATGTGTTGTCCCTGAACACACACACTACATGTGTTAAAATCTACACAACATGTGTTGTCCCTGAGCACACACACACTACATGTGTTAAAATCTACATAACATGTGTTGTCCCTGAACACACACACACTACATGTGTTAAAATCTACACAACATGTGTTGTCCCTGAGCACACACACACTACATGTGTTAAAATCTACATAACATGTGTTGTCCCTGAGCACACACACACTACATGTGTTAAAATCTACATAACATGTGTTGTCCCTGAACACACACACACTACATGTGTTAAAATCTACACAACATGTGTTGTCCCTGAGCACACACACACTACATGTGTTAAAATCTACATAACATGTGTTGTCCCTGAGCACACACACACTACATGTGTTAAAATCTACATAACATGTGTTGTCCCTGAGCACACACACTACATGTGTTAAAATCTACACAACATGTGTTGTCCCTGAGCACACACACACTACATGTGTTAAAATCTACACAACATGTGTTGTCCCTGAGTACACACACTACATGTGTTAAAATCTACACAACATGCGTTGTCCCTGAGCACACACACTACATGTGTTAAAATCTACACTACATGTGTTAAAATCTACACAACATGTGTTGTTCCTGAACGCACACACACTACATGTTAAAATCTACACAACATGTGTTGTCCCTGAACACACACACTATATGTGTTAAAACTGACATGTGTTGTCCCTGAACGCACACACACTACATGTGTTAAAACTGACACAACATGTGTTGTCCCTGAGCACACACACACACTACATGTGTTAAAATCTACACAACATGTGTTGTCCCTGAGCACACACACTACATGTGTTAAAATCTACACAACATGTGTTGTCCCTGAACACACACACTACATGTGTTAAAATCTACACAACATGTGTTGTCCCTGAGCACACACACACTACATGTGTTAAAATCTACATAACATGTGTTGTCCCTGAACACACACACACTACATGTGTTAAAATCTACACAACATGTGTTGTCCCTGAGCACACACACACTACATGTGTTAAAATCTACATAACATGTGTTGTCCCTGAGCACACACACACTACATGTGTTAAAATCTACATAACATGTGTTGTCCCTGAACACACACACACTACATGTGTTAAAATCTACACAACATGTGTTGTCCCTGAGCACACACACTACATGTGTTAAAATCTACATAACACATGTTGTCCCTGAGCACACACACACTACATGTGTTAAAATCTACACAACATGTGTTGTCCCTGAGCACACACACACTACATGTGTTCAAATCTACATAACATGTGTTGTCCCTGAGCACACACACACTACATGTGTTAAAATCTACATAACATGTGTTGTCCCTGAACACACACACACTACATGTGTTAAAATCTACATAACACATGTTGTCCCTGAGCACACACACACTACATGTGTTAAAATCTACACAACATGTGTTGTCCCTGAGCACACACACACTACATGTGTTCAAATCTACATAACACGTGTTGTCCCTGAGCACACACACACTACGTGTTAAAATCTACACAACATGTGTTGTCCCTGAGCACACACACACTACATGTTTTAAAATCTACACAACGTGTTGTCCCTGAGCACACACACTACATGTGTTAAAATCTACATAACATGTGTTGTCCCTGAGCACACACACACTACATGTGTTAAAATCTACACAACATGTGTTGTCCCTGAGCACACACATACTACATGTGTTAAAATCTACACAACATGTGTTGTCCCTGAGCACACACACTACATGTGTTAAAATCTACACTACATGTGTTAAAATCTACACAACATGTGTTGTTCCTGAACGCACACACACTACATGTTAAAATCTACACAACATGTGTTGTCCCTGAACACACACACTATATGTGTTAAAACTGACATGTGTTGTCCCTGAACGCACACACACTATATGTGTTAAAACTGACATGTGTTGTCCCTGAACGCACACACACTACATGTGTTAAAACTGACACAACATGTGTTGTCCCTGAGCACACACACACACTACATGTGTTAAAATCTATACAACATGTGTTGTCCCTGAGCACACACACTACATGTGTTAAAATCTACACAACATGTGTTGTCCCTGAGCACACACACTACATGTGTTAAAATCTACATAACATGTGTTGTCCCTGAGCACACACACACTACATGTTTTAAAATCTACACAACATGTGTTGTCCCTGAGCACACACACTACATGTGTTAAAATCTACATAACATGTGTTGTCCCTGAGCACACACACACTACATGTGTTAAAATCTACACAACATGTGTTGTCCCTGAACACACTACATGTGTTAAAATCTACATAACATGTGTTGTCCCTGAACACACACACACTACATGTGTTAAAATCTACACAACATGTGTTGTCCCTGAGCACACACACACTACATGTGTTAAAATCTACATAACATGTGTTGTCCCTGAGCACACACACTACATGTGTTAAAATCTACACAACATGTGTTGTCCCTGAGCACACACACACTACATGTGTTAAAATCTACACAACATGTGTTGTCCCTGAGTACACACACTACATGTGTTAAAATCTACACAACATGCGTTGTCCCTGAGCACACACACTACATGTGTTAAAATCTACACAACATGTGTTGTCCCTGAGCACACACACTACATGTGTTAAAATCTACACAACATGTGTTAAAATCTACACAACATGTGTTGTCCCTGAGCACACACACACTACATGTGTTCAAATCTACATAACACGTGTTGTCCCTGAGCACACACACACTACATGTGTTAAAATCTACATAACATGTGTTGTCCCTGAGCACACACACTACATGTGTTAAAATCTACACAACATGTGTTGTCCCTGAGCACACACACACTACATGTGTTAAAATCTACACAACATGTGTTGTCCCTGAGTACACACACTACATGTGTTAAAATCTACACAACATGCGTTGTCCCTGAGCACACACACTACATGTGTTAAAATCTACACTACATGTGTTAAAATCTACACAACATGTGTTGTTCCTGAACACACACACACTACATGTTAAAATCTACACAACAATCGTTGTCCCTGAACACACACACTATATGTGTTAAAACTGACATGTGTTGTCCCTGAACGCACACACACTACATGTGTTAAAACTGACACAACATGTGTTGTCCCTGAGCACACACACACACTACATGTGTTAAAATCTACACAACATGTGTTGTCCCTGAGCACACACACTACATGTGTTAAAATCTACACAACATGTGTTGTCCCTGAGCACACACACTACATGTGTTAAAATCTACATAACATGTGTTGTCCCTGAGCACACACACACTACATGTTTTAAAATCTACACAACATGTGTTGTCCCTGAGCACACACACTACATGTGTTAAAATCTACATAACATGTGTTGTCCCTGAGCACACACACACTACATGTGTTAAAATCTACACAACATGTGTTGTCCCTGAGCACACACACACTACATGTGTTAAAATCTACACGACATGTGTTGTCCCTGAGTACACACACTACATGTGTTAAAATCTACACAACATGCGTTGTCCCTGAGCACACACACTACATGTGTTAAAATCTACACTACATGTGTTAAAATCTACACAACATGTGTTGTTCCTGAACGCACACACACTACATGTTAAAATCTACACAACATGTGTTGTCCCTGAACACACACACTATATGTGTTAAAACTGACATGTGTTGTCCCTGAACGCACACACACTACATGTGTTAAAACTGACACAACATGTGTTGTCCCTGAGCACACACACACACTACATGTGTTAAAATCTACACAACATGTGTTGTCCCTGAGCACACACACTACATGTGTTAAAATCTACACAACATGTGTTGTCCCTGAGCACACACACTACATGTGTTAAAATCTACATAACATGTGTTGTCCCTGAGCACACACACACTACATGTTTTAAAATCTACACAACATGTGTTGTCCCTGAGCACACACACTACATGTGTTAAAATCTACATAACATGTGTTGTCCCTGAGCACACACACACTACATGTGTTAAAATCTACACAACATGTGTTGTCCCTGAGCACACACACACTACATGTGTTAAAATCTACACGACATGTGTTGTCCCTGAGTACACACACTACATGTGTTAAAATCTACACAACATGCGTTGTCCCTGAGCACACACACTACATGTGTTAAAATCTACACTACATGTGTTAAAATCTACACAACATGTGTTGTTCCTGAACGCACACACACTACATGTTAAAATCTACACAACATGTGTTGTCCCTGAACACACACACTATATGTGTTAAAACTGACATGTGTTGTCCCTGAACGCACACACACTACATGTGTTAAAACTGACACAACATGTGTTGTCCCTGAGCACACACACACACTACATGTGTTAAAATCTACACAACATGTGTTGTCCCTGAGCACACACACTACATGTGTTAAAATCTACACAACATGTGTTGTCCCTGAACACACACACTACATGTGTTAAAATCTACACAACATGTGTTGTCCCTGAGCACACACACACTACATGTGTTAAAATCTACATAACATGTGTTGTCCCTGAACACACACACACTACATGTGTTAAAATCTACACAACATGTGTTGTCCCTGAGCACACACACACTACATGTGTTAAAATCTACATAACATGTGTTGTCCCTGAGCACACACACACTACATGTGTTAAAATCTACATAACATGTGTTGTCCCTGAACACACACACACTACATGTGTTAAAATCTACACAACATGTGTTGTCCCTGAGCACACACACACTACATGTGTTAAAATCTACATAACATGTGTTGTCCCTGAGCACACACACACTACATGTGTTAAAATCTACATAACATGTGTTGTCCCTGAGCACACACACTACATGTGTTAAAATCTACACAACATGTGTTGTCCCTGAGCACACACACACTACATGTGTTAAAATCTACACAACATGTGTTGTCCCTGAGTACACACACTACATGTGTTAAAATCTACACAACATGCGTTGTCCCTGAGCACACACACTACATGTGTTAAAATCTACACTACATGTGTTAAAATCTACACAACATGTGTTGTTCCTGAACGCACACACACTACATGTTAAAATCTACACAACATGTGTTGTCCCTGAACACACACACTATATGTGTTAAAACTGACATGTGTTGTCCCTGAACGCACACACACTACATGTGTTAAAACTGACACAACATGTGTTGTCCCTGAGCACACACACACACTACATGTGTTAAAATCTACACAACATGTGTTGTCCCTGAGCACACACACTACATGTGTTAAAATCTACACAACATGTGTTGTCCCTGAACACACACACTACATGTGTTAAAATCTACACAACATGTGTTGTCCCTGAGCACACACACACTACATGTGTTAAAATCTACATAACATGTGTTGTCCCTGAACACACACACACTACATGTGTTAAAATCTACACAACATGTGTTGTCCCTGAGCACACACACACTACATGTGTTAAAATCTACATAACATGTGTTGTCCCTGAGCACACACACACTACATGTGTTAAAATCTACATAACATGTGTTGTCCCTGAACACACACACACTACATGTGTTAAAATCTACACAACATGTGTTGTCCCTGAGCACACACACTACATGTGTTAAAATCTACATAACACATGTTGTCCCTGAGCACACACACACTACATGTGTTAAAATCTACACAACATGTGTTGTCCCTGAGCACACACACACTACATGTGTTCAAATCTACATAACATGTGTTGTCCCTGAGCACACACACACTACATGTGTTAAAATCTACATAACATGTGTTGTCCCTGAACACACACACACTACATGTGTTAAAATCTACATAACACATGTTGTCCCTGAGCACACACACACTACATGTGTTAAAATCTACACAACATGTGTTGTCCCTGAGCACACACACACTACATGTGTTCAAATCTACATAACACGTGTTGTCCCTGAGCACACACACACTACGTGTTAAAATCTACACAACATGTGTTGTCCCTGAGCACACACACACTACATGTTTTAAAATCTACACAACGTGTTGTCCCTGAGCACACACACTACATGTGTTAAAATCTACATAACATGTGTTGTCCCTGAGCACACACACACTACATGTGTTAAAATCTACACAACATGTGTTGTCCCTGAGCACACACATACTACATGTGTTAAAATCTACACAACATGTGTTGTCCCTGAGCACACACACTACATGTGTTAAAATCTACACTACATGTGTTAAAATCTACACAACATGTGTTGTTCCTGAACGCACACACACTACATGTTAAAATCTACACAACATGTGTTGTCCCTGAACACACACACTATATGTGTTAAAACTGACATGTGTTGTCCCTGAACGCACACACACTATATGTGTTAAAACTGACATGTGTTGTCCCTGAACGCACACACACTACATGTGTTAAAACTGACACAACATGTGTTGTCCCTGAGCACACACACACACTACATGTGTTAAAATCTATACAACATGTGTTGTCCCTGAGCACACACACTACATGTGTTAAAATCTACACAACATGTGTTGTCCCTGAGCACACACACTACATGTGTTAAAATCTACATAACATGTGTTGTCCCTGAGCACACACACACTACATGTTTTAAAATCTACACAACATGTGTTGTCCCTGAGCACACACACTACATGTGTTAAAATCTACATAACATGTGTTGTCCCTGAGCACACACACACTACATGTGTTAAAATCTACACAACATGTGTTGTCCCTGAACACACTACATGTGTTAAAATCTACATAACATGTGTTGTCCCTGAACACACACACACTACATGTGTTAAAATCTACATAACATGTGTTGTCCCTGAGCACACACACTACATGTGTTAAAATCTACACAACATGTGTTGTCCCTGAGCACACACACACTACATGTGTTAAAATCTACACAACATGTGTTGTCCCTGAGTACACACACTACATGTGTTAAAATCTACACAACATGCGTTGTCCCTGAGCACACACACTACATGTGTTAAAATCTACACAACATGTGTTGTCCCTGAGCACACACACTACATGTGTTAAAATCTACACAACATGTGTTAAAATCTACACAACATGTGTTGTCCCTGAGCACACACACACTACATGTGTTCAAATCTACATAACACGTGTTGTCCCTGAGCACACACACACTACATGTGTTAAAATCTACATAACATGTGTTGTCCCTGAGCACACACACTACATGTGTTAAAATCTACACAACATGTGTTGTCCCTGAGCACACACACACTACATGTGTTAAAATCTACACAACATGTGTTGTCCCTGAGTACACACACTACATGTGTTAAAATCTACACAACATGCGTTGTCCCTGAGCACACACACTACATGTGTTAAAATCTACACTACATGTGTTAAAATCTACACAACATGTGTTGTTCCTGAACACACACACACTACATGTTAAAATCTACACAACAATCGTTGTCCCTGAACACACACACTATATGTGTTAAAACTGACATGTGTTGTCCCTGAACGCACACACACTACATGTGTTAAAACTGACACAACATGTGTTGTCCCTGAGCACACACACACACTACATGTGTTAAAATCTACACAACATGTGTTGTCCCTGAGCACACACACTACATGTGTTAAAATCTACACAACATGTGTTGTCCCTGAGCACACACACTACATGTGTTAAAATCTACATAACATGTGTTGTCCCTGAGCACACACACACTACATGTTTTAAAATCTACACAACATGTGTTGTCCCTGAGCACACACACTACATGTGTTAAAATCTACATAACATGTGTTGTCCCTGAGCACACACACACTACATGTGTTAAAATCTACACAACATGTGTTGTCCCTGAGCACACACACACTACATGTGTTAAAATCTACACGACATGTGTTGTCCCTGAGTACACACACTACATGTGTTAAAATCTACACAACATGCGTTGTCCCTGAGCACACACACTACATGTGTTAAAATCTACACTACATGTGTTAAAATCTACACAACATGTGTTGTTCCTGAACGCACACACACTACATGTTAAAATCTACACAACATGTGTTGTCCCTGAACACACACACTATATGTGTTAAAACTGACATGTGTTGTCCCTGAACGCACACACACTACATGTGTTAAAACTGACACAACATGTGTTGTCCCTGAGCACACACACACACTACATGTGTTAAAATCTACACAACATGTGTTGTCCCTGAGCACACACACTACATGTGTTAAAATCTACACAACATGTGTTGTCCCTGAACACACACACTACATGTGTTAAAATCTACACAACATGTGTTGTCCCTGAGCACACACACACTACATGTGTTAAAATCTACATAACATGTGTTGTCCCTGAACACACACACACTACATGTGTTAAAATCTACACAACATGTGTTGTCCCTGAGCACACACACACTACATGTGTTAAAATCTACATAACATGTGTTGTCCCTGAGCACACACACACTACATGTGTTAAAATCTACATAACATGTGTTGTCCCTGAACACACACACACTACATGTGTTAAAATCTACACAACATGTGTTGTCCCTGAGCACACACACACTACATGTGTTAAAATCTACATAACATGTGTTGTCCCTGAGCACACACACACTACATGTGTTAAAATCTACATAACATGTGTTGTCCCTGAGCACACACACTACATGTGTTAAAATCTACACAACATGTGTTGTCCCTGAGCACACACACACTACATGTGTTAAAATCTACACAACATGTGTTGTCCCTGAGTACACACACTACATGTGTTAAAATCTACACAACATGCGTTGTCCCTGAGCACACACACTACATGTGTTAAAATCTACACTACATGTGTTAAAATCTACACAACATGTGTTGTTCCTGAACGCACACACACTACATGTTAAAATCTACACAACAATCGTTGTCCCTGAACACACACACTATATGTGTTAAAACTGACATGTGTTGTCCCTGAACGCACACACACTACATGTGTTAAAACTGACACAACATGTGTTGTCCCTGAGCACACACACACACTACATGTGTTAAAATCTACACAACATGTGTTGTCCCTGAGCACACACACTACATGTGTTAAAATCTACAAAACATGTGTTGTCCCTGAGCACACACACACTACATGTTTTAAAATCTACACAACATGTGTTGTCCCTGAGCACACACACTACATGTGTTAAAATCTACATAACATTTGTTGTCCCTGAGCACACACACACTACATGTGTTAAAATCTACACAACATGTGTTGTCCCTGAGCACACACACACTACATGTGTTAAAATCTACACGACATGTGTTGTCCCTGAGTACACACACTACATGTGTTAAAATCTACACAACATGCGTTGTCCCTGAGCACACACACTACATGTGTTAAAATCTACACTACATGTGTTAAAATCTACACAACATGTGTTGTTCCTGAACGCACACACACTACATGTTAAAATCTACACAACATGTGTTGTCCCTGAGCACACACACACACTATATGTGTTAAAACTGACATGTGTTGTCCCTGAACGCACACACACTACATGTGTTAAAACTGACACAACATGTGTTGTCCCTGAGCACACACACACACTACATGTGTTAAAATCTACACAACATGTGTTGTCCCTGAGCACACACACTACATGTGTTAAAATCTACACAACATGTGTTGTCCCTGAACACACACACTACATGTGTTAAAATCTACACAACATGTGTTGTCCCTGAGCACACACACACTACATGTGTTAAAATCTACATAACATGTGTTGTCCCTGAACACACACACACTACATGTGTTAAAATCTACACAACATGTGTTGTCCCTGAGCACACACACACTACATGTGTTAAAATCTACATAACATGTGTTGTCCCTGAGCACACACACACTATCTACATAATATGTGTTGTCCCTGAGCACACACACTACATGTGTTAAAATGTACATAACATGTGTTGTCCCTGAGCACACACACTACATGTGTTAAAATCTACACAACATGTGTTGTCCCTGAGCACACACACTACATGTGTTAAAATCTACACTACATGTGTTAAAATCTACGCAACATGTGTTGTCCCTGAACACACACACACACTACATGTGTTAAAACTGACACAACATGTGTTGTCCCTGAGCACACACACTACATGTGTTGAAATCTACACAACATGTGTTGTCCCTGAGCACACACACTACATGTGTTGAAATCTACACAACATGTGTTGTCCCTGAGCACACACACTACATGTGTTAAAATCTACACAACATGTGTTGTCCCTGAACACACACACACTACATGTGTTAAAATCTACACAACATGTGTTGTCCCTGAACACATACACACACTACATGTGTTAAAATCTACACAACATGTGTTGCCCCTGAGCACACACACACTACATGTGTTAAAATCTACACAACATGTGTTGTCCCTGAGCACACACACACTACATGTGTTAAAATCTACATAACACGTGTTGTCCCTGAGCACACACACTACATGTGTTAAAATCTACACAACATGTGTTGTCCCTGAGCACACACACTACATGTGTTAAAATCTACACAACATGTGTTAAAATCTACACAACATGTGTTGTCCCTGAGCACACACACTACATGTGTTAAAACTACATAACACATGTTGTCCCTGAGCACACACACACTACATGTGTTAAAATCTACATAACATGTGTTGTCCCTGAGCACACACACACTACATGTGTTAAAATCTACACAACATGTGTTGTCCCTGAGCACACACACACTACATGTGTTAAAATCTACATAACACGTGTTGTCCCTGAGCACACACACTACATGTGTTAAAATCTACACAACATGTGTTGTCCCTGAGCACACACACTACATGTGTTAAAATCTACACAACATGTGTTAAAATCTACACAACATGTGTTGTCCCTGAGCACACACACTACATGTGTTAAAATCTACATAACACATGTTGTCCCTGAGCACACACACACTACATGTGTTAAAATCTACACAACATGTGTTGTCCCTGAGCACACACACACTACATGTGTTCAAATCTACATAACACGTGTTGTCCCTGAGCACACACACACTACGTGTTAAAATCTACACAACATGTGTTGTCCCTGAGCACACACACACTACATGTTTTAAAATCTACACAACGTGTTGTCCCTGAGCACACACACTACATGTGTTAAAATCTACATAACATGTGTTGTCCCTGAGCACACACACACTACATGTGTTAAAATCTACACAACATGTGTTGTCCCTGAGCACACACACACTACATGTGTTAAAATCTACACAACATGTGTTGTCCCTGAGTACACACACTACATGTGTTAAAATCTACACAACATGCGTTGTCCCTGAGCACACACACTACATGTGTTAAAATCTACACTACATGTGTTAAAATCTACACAACATGTGTTGTTCCTGAACGCACACACACTACATGTTAAAATCTACACAACATGTGTTGTCCCTGAACACACACACTATATGTGTTAAAACTGACATGTGTTGTCCCTGAACGCACACACACTACATGTGTTAAAACTGACACAACATGTGTTGTCCCAGAGCACACACACACACTACATGTGTTAAAATCTACACAACATGTGTTGTCCCTGAGCACACACACTACATGTGTTAAAATCTACACAACATGTGTTGTCCCTGAACACACACACTACATGTGTTAAAATCTACACAACATGTGTTGTCCCTGAGCACACACACACTACATGTGTTAAAATCTACATAACATGTGTTGTCCCTGAACACACACACACTACATGTGTTAAAATCTACACAACATGTGTTGTCCCTGAGCACACACACACTACATGTGTTAAAATCTACATAACATGTGTTGTCCCTGAGCACACACACACTACATGTGTTAAAATCTACATAACATGTGTTGTCCCTGAACACACACACACTACATGTGTTAAAATCTACACAACATGTGTTGTCCCTGAGCACACACACACTACATGTGTTAAAATCTACATAACATGTGTTGTCCCTGAGCACACACACACTACATGTGTTAAAATCTACATAACATGTGTTGTCCCTGAGCACACACACTACATGTGTTAAAATCTACACAACATGTGTTGTCCCTGAACACACACACACACTACATGTGTTAAAATCTACACAACATGTGTTGTCCCTGAACACACACACACACTACATGTGTTAAAATCTACACAACATGTGTTGTCCCTGAGCACACACACACTACATGTGTTAAAATCTACATAACATGTGTTGTCCCTGAACACACACACACTACATGTGTTAAAATCTACACAACATGTGTTGTCCCTGAGCACACACACACTACATGTGTTAAAATCTACATAACATGTGTTGTCCCTGAGCACACACACACTACATGTGTTAAAATCTACATAACATGTGTTGTCCCTGAACACACACACACTACATGTGTTAAAATCTACACAACATGTGTTGTCCCTGAGCACACACACACTACATGTGTTAAAATCTACATAACATGTGTTGTCCCTGAGCACACACACACTACATGTGTTAAAATCTACATAACATGTGTTGTCCCTGAGCACACACACTACATGTGTTAAAATCTACACAACATGTGTTGTCCCTGAGCACACACACACTACATGTGTTAAAATCTACACAACATGCGTTGTCCCTGAGCACACACACTACATGTGTTAAAATCTACACTACATGTGTTAAAATCTACACAACATGTGTTGTTCCTGAACGCACACACACTACATGTGTTAAAATCTACACAACATGTGTTGTCCCTGAACACACACACACTACATGTGTTAAAATCTACACAACATGTGTTGTCCCTGAACACATACACACACTACATGTGTTAAAATCTACACAACATGTGTTGCCCCTGAGCACACACACACTACATGTGTTAAAATCTACACAACATGTGTTGTCCCTGAGCACACACACACTACATGTGTTAAAATCTACATAACACGTGTTGTCCCTGAGCACACACACTACATGTGTTAAAATCTACACAACATGTGTTGTCCCTGAGCACACACACTACATGTGTTAAAATCTACACAACATGTGTTAAAATCTACACAACATGTGTTGTCCCTGAGCACACACACTACATGTGTTAAAACTACATAACACATGTTGTCCCTGAGCACACACACACTACATGTGTTAAAATCTACATAACATGTGTTGTCCCTGAGCACACACACACTACATGTGTTAAAATCTACACAACATGTGTTGTCCCTGAGCACACACACACTACATGTGTTAAAATCTACATAACACGTGTTGTCCCTGAGCACACACACTACATGTGTTAAAATCTACACAACATGTGTTGTCCCTGAGCACACACACTACATGTGTTAAAATCTACACAACATGTGTTAAAATCTACACAACATGTGTTGTCCCTGAGCACACACACTACATGTGTTAAAATCTACATAACACATGTTGTCCCTGAGCACACACACACTACATGTGTTAAAATCTACACAACATGTGTTGTCCCTGAGCACACACACACTACATGTGTTCAAATCTACATAACACGTGTTGTCCCTGAGCACACACACACTACGTGTTAAAATCTACACAACATGTGTTGTCCCTGAGCACACACACACTACATGTTTTAAAATCTACACAACGTGTTGTCCCTGAGCACACACACTACATGTGTTAAAATCTACATAACATGTGTTGTCCCTGAGCACACACACACTACATGTGTTAAAATCTACACAACATGTGTTGTCCCTGAGCACACACACACTACATGTGTTAAAATCTACACAACATGTGTTGTCCCTGAGTACACACACTACATGTGTTAAAATCTACACAACATGCGTTGTCCCTGAGCACACACACTACATGTGTTAAAATCTACACTACATGTGTTAAAATCTACACAACATGTGTTGTTCCTGAACGCACACACACTACATGTTAAAATCTACACAACATGTGTTGTCCCTGAACACACACACTATATGTGTTAAAACTGACATGTGTTGTCCCTGAACGCACACACACTACATGTGTTAAAACTGACACAACATGTGTTGTCCCAGAGCACACACACACACTACATGTGTTAAAATCTACACAACATGTGTTGTCCCTGAGCACACACACTACATGTGTTAAAATCTACACAACATGTGTTGTCCCTGAACACACACACTACATGTGTTAAAATCTACACAACATGTGTTGTCCCTGAGCACACACACACTACATGTGTTAAAATCTACATAACATGTGTTGTCCCTGAACACACACACACTACATGTGTTAAAATCTACACAACATGTGTTGTCCCTGAGCACACACACACTACATGTGTTAAAATCTACATAACATGTGTTGTCCCTGAGCACACACACACTACATGTGTTAAAATCTACATAACATGTGTTGTCCCTGAACACACACACACTACATGTGTTAAAATCTACACAACATGTGTTGTCCCTGAGCACACACACACTACATGTGTTAAAATCTACATAACATGTGTTGTCCCTGAGCACACACACACTACATGTGTTAAAATCTACATAACATGTGTTGTCCCTGAGCACACACACTACATGTGTTAAAATCTACACAACATGTGTTGTCCCTGAACACACACACACACTACATGTGTTAAAATCTACACAACATGTGTTGTCCCTGAACACACACACACACTACATGTGTTAAAATCTACACAACATGTGTTGTCCCTGAGCACACACACACTACATGTGTTAAAATCTACATAACATGTGTTGTCCCTGAACACACACACACTACATGTGTTAAAATCTACACAACATGTGTTGTCCCTGAGCACACACACACTACATGTGTTAAAATCTACATAACATGTGTTGTCCCTGAGCACACACACACTACATGTGTTAAAATCTACATAACATGTGTTGTCCCTGAACACACACACACTACATGTGTTAAAATCTACACAACATGTGTTGTCCCTGAGCACACACACACTACATGTGTTAAAATCTACATAACATGTGTTGTCCCTGAGCACACACACACTACATGTGTTAAAATCTACATAACATGTGTTGTCCCTGAGCACACACACTACATGTGTTAAAATCTACACAACATGTGTTGTCCCTGAGCACACACACACTACATGTGTTAAAATCTACACAACATGCGTTGTCCCTGAGCACACACACTACATGTGTTAAAATCTACACTACATGTGTTAAAATCTACACAACATGTGTTGTTCCTGAACGCACACACACTACATGTTAAAATCTACACAACATGTGTTGTCCCTGAGTACACACACTACATGTGTTAAAATCTACACAACATGCGTTGTCCCTGAGCACACACACTACATGTGTTAAAATCTACACTACATGTGTTAAAATCTACACAACATGTGTTGTTCCTGAACGCACACACACTACATGTTAAAATCTACACAACATGTGTTGTCCCTGAACACACACACTATATGTGTTAAAACTGACATGTGTTGTCCCTGAACGCACACACACTACATGTGTTAAAACTGACACAACATGTGTTGTCCCTGAGCACACACACACACTACATGTGTTAAAATCTACACAACATGTGTTGTCCCTGAGCACACACACTACATGTGTTAAAATCTACACAACATGTGTTGTCCCTGAACACACACACTACATGTGTTAAAATCTACACAACATGTGTTGTCCCTGAGCACACACACACTACATGTGTTAAAATCTACATAACATGTGTTGTCCCTGAACACACACACACTACATGTGTTAAAATCTACACAACATGTGTTGTCCCTGAGCACACACACACTACATGTGTTAAAATCTACATAACATGTGTTGTCCCTGAGCACACACACACTACATGTGTTAAAATCTACATAACATGTGTTGTCCCTGAACACACACACACTACATGTGTTAAAATCTACACAACATGTGTTGTCCCTGAGCACACACACTACATGTGTTAAAATCTACATAACACATGTTGTCCCTGAGCACACACACACTACATGTGTTAAAATCTACACAACATGTGTTGTCCCTGAGCACACACACACTACATGTGTTCAAATCTACATAACATGTGTTGTCCCTGAGCACACACACACTACATGTGTTAAAATCTACATAACATGTGTTGTCCCTGAACACACACACACTACATGTGTTAAAATCTACACAACATGTGTTGTCCCTGAGCACACACACTACATGTGTTAAAATCTACATAACACATGTTGTCCCTGAGCACACACACACTACATGTGTTAAAATCTACACAACATGTGTTGTCCCTGAGCACACACACACTACATGTGTTCAAATCTACATAACACGTGTTGTCCCTGAGCACACACACACTACGTGTTAAAATCTACACAACATGTGTTGTCCCTGAGCACACACACACTACATGTTTTAAAATCTACACAACGTGTTGTCCCTGAGCACACACACTACATGTGTTAAAATCTACATAACATGTGTTGTCCCTGAGCACACACACACTACATGTGTTAAAATCTACACAACATGTGTTGTCCCTGAGCACACACACACTACATGTGTTAAAATCTACACAACATGTGTTGTCCCTGAGCACACACACTACATGTGTTAAAATCTACACTACATGTGTTAAAATCTACACAACATGTGTTGTTCCTGAACGCACACACACTACATGTTAAAATCTACACAACATGTGTTGTCCCTGAACACACACACTATATGTGTTAAAACTGACATGTGTTGTCCCTGAACGCACACACACTATATGTGTTAAAACTGACATGTGTTGTCCCTGAACGCACACACACTACATGTGTTAAAACTGACACAACATGTGTTGTCCCTGAGCACACACACACACTACATGTGTTAAAATCTATACAACATGTGTTGTCCCTGAGCATACACACTACATGTGTTAAAATCTACACAACATGTGTTGTCCCTGAGCACACACACTACATGTGTTAAAATCTACATAACATGTGTTGTCCCTGAGCACACACACACTACATGTTTTAAAATCTACACAACATGTGTTGTCCCTGAGCACACACACACTACATGTGTTAAAATCTACATAACATGTGTTGTCCCTGAACACACACACACTACATGTGTTAAAATCTACACAACATGTGTTGTCCCTGAGCACACACACACTACATGTGTTAAAATCTACATAACATGTGTTGTCCCTGAGCACACACACACTACATGTGTTAAAATCTACATAACATGTGTTGTCCCTGAACACACACACACTACATGTGTTAAAATCTACACAACATGTGTTGTCCCTGAGCACACACACACTACATGTGTTAAAATCTACATAACATGTGTTGTCCCTGAGCACACACACACTACATGTGTTAAAATCTACATAACATGTGTTGTCCCTGAGCACACACACTACATGTGTTAAAATCTACACAACATGTGTTGTCCCTGAACACACACACACACTACATGTGTTAAAATCTACACAACATGTGTTGTCCCTGAACACACACACACACTACATGTGTTAAAATCTACACAACATGTGTTGTCCCTGAGCACACACACACTACATGTGTTAAAATCTACATAACATGTGTTGTCCCTGAACACACACACACTACATGTGTTAAAATCTACACAACATGTGTTGTCCCTGAGCACACACACACTACATGTGTTAAAATCTACATAACATGTGTTGTCCCTGAGCACACACACACTACATGTGTTAAAATCTACATAACATGTGTTGTCCCTGAACACACACACACTACATGTGTTAAAATCTACACAACATGTGTTGTCCCTGAGCACACACACACTACATGTGTTAAAATCTACATAACATGTGTTGTCCCTGAGCACACACACACTACATGTGTTAAAATCTACATAACATGTGTTGTCCCTGAGCACACACACTACATGAGTTAAAATCTACACAACATGTGTTGTCCCTGAGCACACACACACTACATGTGTTAAAATCTACACAACATGCGTTGTCCCTGAGCACACACACTACATGTGTTAAAATCTACACAACATGTGTTGTCCCTGAACACACACACTACATGTGTTAAAATCTACACAACATGTGTTGTCCCTGAGCACACACACACTACATGTGTTAAAATCTACATAACATGTGTTGTCCCTGAACACACACACACTACATGTGTTAAAATCTACACAACATGTGTTGTCCCTGAGCACACACACACTACATGTGTTAAAATCTACATAACATGTGTTGTCCCTGAGCACACACACACTACATGTGTTAAAATCTACATAACATGTGTTGTCCCTGAACACACACACACTACATGTGTTAAAATCTACACAACATGTGTTGTCCCTGAGCACACACACTACATGTGTTAAAATCTACATAACACATGTTGTCCCTGAGCACACACACACTACATGTGTTAAAATCTACACAACATGTGTTGTCCCTGAGCACACACACACTACATGTGTTCAAATCTACATAACATGTGTTGTCCCTGAGCACACACACACTACATGTGTTAAAATCTACATAACATGTGTTGTCCCTGAACACACACACACTACATGTGTTAAAATCTACACAACATGTGTTGTCCCTGAGCACACACACTACATGTGTTAAAATCTACATAACACATGTTGTCCCTGAGCACACACACACTACATGTGTTAAAATCTACACAACATGTGTTGTCCCTGAGCACACACACACTACATGTGTTCAAATCTACATAACACGTGTTGTCCCTGAGCACACACACACTACGTGTTAAAATCTACACAACATGTGTTGTCCCTGAGCACACACACACTACATGTTTTAAAATCTACACAACGTGTTGTCCCTGAGCACACACACTACATGTGTTAAAATCTACATAACATGTGTTGTCCCTGAGCACACACACACTACATGTGTTAAAATCTACACAACATGTGTTGTCCCTGAGCACACACACACTACATGTGTTAAAATCTACACAACATGTGTTGTCCCTGAGCACACACACTACATGTGTTAAAATCTACACTACATGTGTTAAAATCTACACAACATGTGTTGTTCCTGAACGCACACACACTACATGTTAAAATCTACACAACATGTGTTGTCCCTGAACACACACACTATATGTGTTAAAACTGACATGTGTTGTCCCTGAACGCACACACACTATATGTGTTAAAACTGACATGTGTTGTCCCTGAACGCACACACACTACATGTGTTAAAACTGACACAACATGTGTTGTCCCTGAGCACACACACACACTACATGTGTTAAAATCTATACAACATGTGTTGTCCCTGAGCATACACACTACATGTGTTAAAATCTACACAACATGTGTTGTCCCTGAGCACACACACTACATGTGTTAAAATCTACATAACATGTGTTGTCCCTGAACACACACACACTACATGTGTTAAAATCTACACAACATGTGTTGTCCCTGAGCACACACACACTACATGTGTTAAAATCTACATAACATGTGTTGTCCCTGAGCACACACACACTACATGTGTTAAAATCTACATAACATGTGTTGTCCCTGAACACACACACACTACATGTGTTAAAATCTACACAACATGTGTTGTCCCTGAGCACACACACTACATGTGTTAAAATCTACATAACACATGTTGTCCCTGAGCACACACACACTACATGTGTTAAAATCTACACAACATGTGTTGTCCCTGAGCACACACACACTACATGTGTTCAAATCTACATAACATGTGTTGTCCCTGAGCACACACACACTACATGTGTTAAAATCTACATAACATGTGTTGTCCCTGAACACACACACACTACATGTGTTAAAATCTACACAACATGTGTTGTCCCTGAGCACACACACTACATGTGTTAAAATCTACATAACACATGTTGTCCCTGAGCACACACACACTACATGTGTTAAAATCTACACAACATGTGTTGTCCCTGAGCACACACACACTACATGTGTTCAAATCTACATAACACGTGTTGTCCCTGAGCACACACACACTACGTGTTCAAATCTACACAACATGTGTTGTCCCTGAGCACACACACACTACATGTTTTAAAATCTACACAACGTGTTGTCCCTGAGCACACACACTACATGTGTTAAAATCTACATAACATGTGTTGTCCCTGAGCACACACACACTACATGTGTTAAAATCTACACAACATGTGTTGTCCCTGAGCACACACACACTACATGTGTTAAAATCTACACAACATGTGTTGTCCCTGAGCACACACACTACATGTGTTAAAATCTACACTACATGTGTTAAAATCTACACAACATGTGTTGTTCCTGAACGCACACACACTACATGTTAAAATCTACACAACATGTGTTGTCCCTGAACACACACACTATATGTGTTAAAACTGACATGTGTTGTCCCTGAACGCACACACACTATATGTGTTAAAACTGACATGTGTTGTCCCTGAACGCACACACACTACATGTGTTAAAACTGACACAACATGTGTTGTCCCTGAGCACACACACACACTACATGTGTTAAAATCTATACAACATGTGTTGTCCCTGAGCATACACACTACATGTGTTAAAATCTACACAACATGTGTTGTCCCTGAGCACACACACTACATGTGTTAAAATCTACATAACATGTGTTGTCCCTGAGCACACACACACTACATGTTTTAAAATCTACACAACATGTGTTGTCCCTGAGCACACACACACTACATGTGTTAAAATCTACATAACATGTGTTGTCCCTGAACACACACACACTACATGTGTTAAAATCTACACAACATGTGTTGTCCCTGAGCACACACACACTACATGTGTTAAAATCTACATAACATGTGTTGTCCCTGAGCACACACACACTACATGTGTTAAAATCTACATAACATGTGTTGTCCCTGAACACACACACACTACATGTGTTAAAATCTACACAACATGTGTTGTCCCTGAGCACACACACACTACATGTGTTAAAATCTACATAACATGTGTTGTCCCTGAGCACACACACACTACATGTGTTAAAATCTACATAACATGTGTTGTCCCTGAGCACACACACTACATGTGTTAAAATCTACACAACATGTGTTGTCCCTGAACACACACACACACTACATGTGTTAAAATCTACACAACATGTGTTGTCCCTGAACACACACACACACTACATGTGTTAAAATCTACACAACATGTGTTGTCCCTGAGCACACACACACTACATGTGTTAAAATCTACATAACATGTGTTGTCCCTGAACACACACACACTACATGTGTTAAAATCTACACAACATGTGTTGTCCCTGAGCACACACACACTACATGTGTTAAAATCTACATAACATGTGTTGTCCCTGAGCACACACACACTACATGTGTTAAAATCTACATAACATGTGTTGTCCCTGAACACACACACACTACATGTGTTAAAATCTACACAACATGTGTTGTCCCTGAGCACACACACACTACATGTGTTAAAATCTACATAACATGTGTTGTCCCTGAGCACACACACACTACATGTGTTAAAATCTACATAACATGTGTTGTCCCTGAGCACACACACTACATGAGTTAAAATCTACACAACATGTGTTGTCCCTGAGCACACACACACTACATGTGTTAAAATCTACACAACATGCGTTGTCCCTGAGCACACACACTACATGTGTTAAAATCTACACTACATGTGTTAAAATCTACACAACATGTGTTGTTCCTGAACGCACACACACTACATGTTAAAATCTACACAACAATCGTTGTCCCTGAACACACACACTATATGTGTTAAAACTGACATGTGTTGTCCCTGAACGCACACACACTACATGTGTTAAAACTGACACAACATGTGTTGTCCCTGAGCACACACACACTACATGTGTTAAAATCTACATAACATGTGTTGTCCCTGAGCACACACACTACATGTGTTAAAATCTACACAACATGTGTTGTCCCTGAGCACACACACACTACATGTGTTAAAATCTACACAACATGTGTTGTCCCTGAGTACACACACTACATGTGTTAAAATCTACACAACATGCGTTGTCCCTGAGCACACACACTACATGTGTTAAAATCTACACTACATGTGTTAAAATCTACACAACATGTGTTGTTCCTGAACGCACACACACTACATGTTAAAATCTACACAACAATCGTTGTCCCTGAACACACACACTATATGTGTTAAAACTGACATGTGTTGTCCCTGAACGCACACACACTACATGTGTTAAAACTGACACAACATGTGTTGTCCCTGAGCACACACACACACTACATGTGTTAAAATCTATACAACATGTGTTGTCCCTGAGCACACACACTACATGTGTTAAAATCTACACAACATGTGTTGTCCCTGAGCACACACACTACATGTGTTAAAATCTACATAACATGTGTTGTCCCTGAGCACACACACACTACATGTTTTAAAATCTACACAACATGTGTTGTCCCTGAGCACACACACTACATGTGTTAAAATCTACATAACATGTGTTGTCCCTGAGCACACACACACTACATGTGTTAAAATCTACACAACATGTGTTGTCCCTGAACACACACACACACTACAGGTGTTAAAATCTACACAACATGTGTTGTCCCTGAGCACACACACACTACATGTGTTAAAATCTACATAACATGTGTTGTCCCTGAACACACACACACTACATGTGTTAAAATCTACACAACATGTGTTGTCCCTGAGCACACACACACTACATGTGTTAAAATCTACATAACATGTGTTGTCCCTGAGCACACACACACTACATGTGTTAAAATCTACATAACATGTGTTGTCCCTGAACACACACACACTACATGTGTTAAAATCTACACAACATGTGTTGTCCCTGAGCACACACACACTACATGTGTTAAAATCTACATAACATGTGTTGTCCCTGAGCACACACACTACATGTGTTAAAATCTACACAACATGTGTTGTCCCTGAGCACACACACACTACATGTGTTAAAATCTACACAACATGTGTTGTCCCTGAGTACACACACTACATGTGTTAAAATCTACACAACATGCGTTGTCCCTGAGCACACACACTACATGTGTTAAAATCTACACAACATGTGTTGTCCCTGAGCACACACACTACATGTGTTAAAATCTACACAACATGTGTTAAAATCTACACAACATGTGTTGTCCCTGAGCACACACACACTACATGTGTTCAAATCTACATAACACGTGTTGTCCCTGAGCACACACACACTACGTGTTAAAATCTACACAACATGGGTTGTCCCTGAGCACAATCTACACAACGTGTTGTCCCTGAGCACACACACTACATGTGTTAAAATCTACATAACATGTGTTGTCCCTGAGCACACACACACTACATGTGTTAAAATCTACACAACATGCGTTGTCCCTGAGCACACACACTACATGTGTTAAAATCTACACTACATGTGTTAAAATCTACACAACATGTGTTGTTCCTGAACGCACACACACTACATGTTAAAATCTACACAACATGTGTTGTCCCTGAACACACACACTATATGTGTTAAAACTGACATGTGTTGTCCCTGAACGCACACACACTACATGTGTTAAAACTGACACAACATGTGTTGTCCCTGAGCACACACACACACTACATGTGTTAAAATCTACACAACATGTGTTGTCCCTGAGCACACACACTACATGTGTTAAAATCTACACAACATGTGTTGTCCCTGAACACACACACTACATGTGTTAAAATCTACACAACATGTGTTGTCCCTGAGCACACACACACTACATGTGTTAAAATCTACATAACATGTGTTGTCCCTGAACACACACACACTACATGTGTTAAAATCTACACAACATGTGTTGTCCCTGAGCACACACACACTACATGTGTTAAAATCTACATAACATGTGTTGTCCCTGAGCACACACACACTACATGTGTTAAAATCTACATAACATGTGTTGTCCCTGAACACACACACACTACATGTGTTAAAATCTACACAACATGTGTTGTCCCTGAGCACACACACTACATGTGTTAAAATCTACATAACACATGTTGTCCCTGAGCACACACACACTACATGTGTTAAAATCTACACAACATGTGTTGTCCCTGAGCACACACACACTACATGTGTTCAAATCTACATAACATGTGTTGTCCCTGAGCACACAAACACTACATGTGTTAAAATCTACATAACATGTGTTGTCCCTGAACACACACACACTACATGTGTTAAAATCTACATAACACATGTTGTCCCTGAGCACACACACACTACATGTGTTAAAATCTACACAACATGTGTTGTCCCTGAGCACACACACACTACATGTGTTCAAATCTACATAACACGTGTTGTCCCTGAGCACACACACACTACGTGTTAAAATCTACACAACATGTGTTGTCCCTGAGCACACACACACTACATGTTTTAAAATCTACACAACGTGTTGTCCCTGAGCACACACACTACATGTGTTAAAATCTACATAACATGTGTTGTCCCTGAGCACACACACACTACATGTGTTAAAATCTACACAACATGTGTTGTCCCTGAGCACACACACACTACATGTGTTAAAATCTACACAACATGTGTTGTCCCTGAGCACACACACTACATGTGTTAAAATCTACACTACATGTGTTAAAATCTACACAACATGTGTTGTTCCTGAACGCACACACACTACATGTTAAAATCTACACAACATGTGTTGTCCCTGAACACACACACTATATGTGTTAAAACTGACATGTGTTGTCCCTGAACGCACACACACTATATGTGTTAAAACTGACATGTGTTGTCCCTGAACGCACACACACTACATGTGTTAAAACTGACACAACATGTGTTGTCCCTGAGCACACACACACACTACATGTGTTAAAATCTATACAACATGTGTTGTCCCTGAGCACACACACTACATGTGTTAAAATCTACACAACATGTGTTGTCCCTGAGCACACACACTACATGTGTTAAAATCTACATAACATGTGTTGTCCCTGAGCACACACACACTACATGTTTTAAAATCTACACAACATGTGTTGTCCCTGAGCACACACACTACATGTGTTAAAATCTACATAACATGTGTTGTCCCTGAGCACACACACACTACATGTGTTAAAATCTACACAACATGTGTTGTCCCTGAACACACTACATGTGTTAAAATCTACATAACATGTGTTGTCCCTGAACACACACACACTACATGTGTTAAAATCTACACAACATGTGTTGTCCCTGAGCACACACACACTACATGTGTTAAAATCTACATAACACGTGTTGTCCCTGAGCACACACACTACATGTGTTAAAATCTACACAACATGTGTTGTCCCTGAGCACACACACACTACATGTGTTAAAATCTACACAACATGTGTTGTCCCTGAGTACACACACTACATGTGTTAAAATCTACACAACATGCGTTGTCCCTGAGCACACACACTACATGTGTTAAAATCTACACAACATGTGTTGTCCCTGAGCACACACACTACATGTGTTAAAATCTACACAACATGTGTTAAAATCTACACAACATGTGTTGTCCCTGAGCACACACACACTACATGTGTTCAAATCTACATAACACGTGTTGTCCCTGAGCACACACACACTACATGTGTTAAAATCTACATAACATGTGTTGTCCCTGAGCACACACACTACATGTGTTAAAATCTACACAACATGTGTTGTCCCTGAGCACACACACACTACATGTGTTAAAATCTACACAACATGTGTTGTCCCTGAGTACACACACTACATGTGTTAAAATCTACACAACATGCGTTGTCCCTGAGCACACACACTACATGTGTTAAAATCTACACTACATGTGTTAAAATCTACACAACATGTGTTGTTCCTGAACACACACACACTACATGTTAAAATCTACACAACAATCGTTGTCCCTGAACACACACACTATATGTGTTAAAACTGACATGTGTTGTCCCTGAACGCACACACACTACATGTGTTAAAACTGACACAACATGTGTTGTCCCTGAGCACACACACACACTACATGTGTTAAAATCTACACAACATGTGTTGTCCCTGAGCACACACACTACATGTGTTAAAATCTACACAACATGTGTTGTCCCTGAGCACACACACTACATGTGTTAAAATCTACATAACATGTGTTGTCCCTGAGCACACACACACTACATGTTTTAAAATCTACACAACATGTGTTGTCCCTGAGCACACACACTACATGTGTTAAAATCTACATAACATGTGTTGTCCCTGAGCACACACACACTACATGTGTTAAAATCTACACAACATGTGTTGTCCCTGAGCACACACACACTACATGTGTTAAAATCTACACGACATGTGTTGTCCCTGAGTACACACACTACATGTGTTAAAATCTACACAACATGCGTTGTCCCTGAGCACACACACTACATGTGTTAAAATCTACACTACATGTGTTAAAATCTACACAACATGTGTTGTTCCTGAACGCACACACACTACATGTTAAAATCTACACAACATGTGTTGTCCCTGAACACACACACTATATGTGTTAAAACTGACATGTGTTGTCCCTGAACGCACACACACTACATGTGTTAAAACTGACACAACATGTGTTGTCCCTGAGCACACACACACACTACATGTGTTAAAATCTACACAACATGTGTTGTCCCTGAGCACACACACTACATGTGTTAAAATCTACACAACATGTGTTGTCCCTGAACACACACACTACATGTGTTAAAATCTACACAACATGTGTTGTCCCTGAGCACACACACACTACATGTGTTAAAATCTACATAACATGTGTTGTCCCTGAACACACACACACTACATGTGTTAAAATCTACACAACATGTGTTGTCCCTGAGCACACACACACTACATGTGTTAAAATCTACATAACATGTGTTGTCCCTGAGCACACACACACTACATGTGTTAAAATCTACATAACATGTGTTGTCCCTGAACACACACACACTACATGTGTTAAAATCTACACAACATGTGTTGTCCCTGAGCACACACACACTACATGTGTTAAAATCTACATAACATGTGTTGTCCCTGAGCACACACACACTACATGTGTTAAAATCTACATAACATGTGTTGTCCCTGAGCACACACACTACATGTGTTAAAATCTACACAACATGTGTTGTCCCTGAGCACACACACACTACATGTGTTAAAATCTACACAACATGTGTTGTCCCTGAGTACACACACTACATGTGTTAAAATCTACACAACATGCGTTGTCCCTGAGCACACACACTACATGTGTTAAAATCTACACTACATGTGTTAAAATCTACACAACATGTGTTGTTCCTGAACGCACACACACTACATGTTAAAATCTACACAACAATCGTTGTCCCTGAACACACACACTATATGTGTTAAAACTGACATGTGTTGTCCCTGAACGCACACACACTACATGTGTTAAAACTGACACAACATGTGTTGTCCCTGAGCACACACACACACTACATGTGTTAAAATCTACACAACATGTGTTGTCCCTGAGCACACACACTACATGTGTTAAAATCTACACAACATGTGTTGTCCCTGAGCACACACACTACATGTGTTAAAATCTACATAACATGTGTTGTCCCTGAGCACACACACACTACATGTTTTAAAATCTACACAACATGTGTTGTCCCTGAGCACACACACTACATGTGTTAAAATCTACATAACATTTGTTGTCCCTGAGCACACACACACTACATGTGTTAAAATCTACACAACATGTGTTGTCCCTGAGCACACACACACTACATGTGTTAAAATCTACACGACATGTGTTGTCCCTGAGTACACACACTACATGTGTTAAAATCTACACAACATGCGTTGTCCCTGAGCACACACACTACATGTGTTAAAATCTACACTACATGTGTTAAAATCTACACAACATGTGTTGTTCCTGAACGCACACACACTACATGTTAAAATCTACACAACATGTGTTGTCCCTGAACACACACACTATATGTGTTAAAACTGACATGTGTTGTCCCTGAACGCACACACACTACATGTGTTAAAACTGACACAACATGTGTTGTCCCTGAGCACACACACACACTACATGTGTTAAAATCTACACAACATGTGTTGTCCCTGAGCACACACACTACATGTGTTAAAATCTACACAACATGTGTTGTCCCTGAACACACACACTACATGTGTTAAAATCTACACAACATGTGTTGTCCCTGAGCACACACACACTACATGTGTTAAAATCTACATAACATGTGTTGTCCCTGAACACACACACACTACATGTGTTAAAATCTACACAACATGTGTTGTCCCTGAGCACACACACACTACATGTGTTAAAATCTACATAACATGTGTTGTCCCTGAGCACACACACACTACATGTGTTAAAATCTACATAACATGTGTTGTCCCTGAACACACACACACTACATGTGTTAAAATCTACACAACATGTGTTGTCCCTGAGCACACACACACTACATGTGTTAAAATCTACATAACATGTGTTGTCCCTGAGCACACACACACTACATGTGTTAAAATCTACATAACATGTGTTGTCCCTGAGCACACACACTACATGTGTTAAAATCTACACAACATGTGTTGTCCCTGAGCACACACACACTACATGTGTTAAAATCTACACGACATGTGTTGTCCCTGAGTACACACACTACATGTGTTAAAATCTACACAACATGCGTTGTCCCTGAGCACACACACTACATGTGTTAAAATCTACACTACATGTGTTAAAATCTACACAACATGTGTTGTTCCTGAACGCACACACACTACATGTTAAAATCTACACAACATGTGTTGTCCCTGAACACACACACTATATGTGTTAAAACTGACATGTGTTGTCCCTGAACGCACACACACTACATGTGTTAAAACTGACACAACATGTGTTGTCCCTGAGCACACACACACACTACATGTGTTAAAATCTACACAACATGTGTTGTCCCTGAGCACACACACTACATGTGTTAAAATCTACACAACATGTGTTGTCCCTGAACACACACACTACATGTGTTAAAATCTACACAACATGTGTTGTCCCTGAGCACACACACACTACATGTGTTAAAATCTACATAACATGTGTTGTCCCTGAACACACACACACTACATGTGTTAAAATCTACACAACATGTGTTGTCCCTGAGCACACACACACTACATGTGTTAAAATCTACATAACATGTGTTGTCCCTGAGCACACACACACTACATGTGTTAAAATCTACATAACATGTGTTGTCCCTGAACACACACACACTACATGTGTTAAAATCTACACAACATGTGTTGTCCCTGAGCACACACACACTACATGTGTTAAAATCTACATAACATGTGTTGTCCCTGAGCACACACACACTACATGTGTTAAAATCTACATAACATGTGTTGTCCCTGAACACACACACACTACATGTGTTAAAATCTACACAACATGTGTTGTCCCTGAGCACACACACACTACATGTGTTAAAATCTACATAACATGTGTTGTCCCTGAGCACACACACACTACATGTGTTAAAATCTACATAACATGTGTTGTCCCTGAGCACACACACTACATGTGTTAAAATCTACACAACATGTGTTGTCCCTGAGCACACACACACTACATGTGTTAAAATCTACACAACATGTGTTGTCCCTGAGTACACACACTACATGTGTTAAAATCTACACAACATGCGTTGTCCCTGAGCACACACACTACATGTGTTAAAATCTACACTACATGTGTTAAAATCTACACAACATGTGTTGTTCCTGAACGCACACACACTACATGTTAAAATCTACACAACATGCGTTGTCCCTGAACACACACACTTTATGTGTTAAAACTGACATGTGTTGTCCCTGAACGCACACACACTACATGTGTTAAAACTGACACAACATGTGTTGTCCCTGAGCACACACACACACTACATGTGTTAAAATCTACACAACATGTGTTGTCCCTGAGCACACACACTACATGTGTTAAAATCTACACAACATGTGTTGTCCCTGAACACACACACTACATGTGTTAAAATCTACACAACATGTGTTGTCCCTGAGCACACACACACTACATGTGTTAAAATCTACATAACATGTGTTGTCCCTGAACACACACACACTACATGTGTTAAAATCTACACAACATGTGTTGTCCCTGAGCACACACACACTACATGTGTTAAAATCTACATAACATGTGTTGTCCCTGAGCACACACACACTACATGTGTTAAAATCTACATAACATGTGTTGTCCCTGAACACACACACACTACATGTGTTAAAATCTACACAACATGTGTTGTCCCTGAGCACACACACACTACACGTGTTAAAATCTACATAACATGTGTTGTCCCTGAGCACACACACACTATCTACATAATATGTGTTGTCCCTGAGCACACACACTACATGTGTTAAAATGTACATAACATGTGTTGTCCCTGAGCACACACACTACATGTGTTAAAATCTACACAACATGTGTTGTCCCTGAGCACACACACTACATGTGTTAAAATCTACACTACATGTGTTAAAATCTACGCAACATGTGTTGTCCCTGAACACACACACACACTACATGTGTTAAAACTGACACAACATGTGTTGTCCCTGAGCACACACACTACATGTGTTGAAATCTACACAACATGTGTTGTCCCTGAGCACACACACTACATGTGTTGAAATCTACACAACATGTGTTGTCCCTGAGCACACACACTACATGTGTTAAAATCTACACAACATGTGTTGTCCCTGAACACACACACACTACATGTGTTAAAATCTACACAACATGTGTTGTCCCTGAACACATACACACACTACATGTGTTAAAATCTACACAACATGTGTTGCCCCTGAGCACACACACACTACATGTGTTAAAATCTACACAACATGTGTTGTCCCTGAGCACACACACACTACATGTGTTAAAATCTACATAACACGTGTTGTCCCTGAGCACACACACTACATGTGTTAAAATCTACACAACATGTGTTGTCCCTGAGCACACACACTACATGTGTTAAAATCTACACAACATGTGTTAAAATCTACACAACATGTGTTGTCCCTGAGCACACACACTACATGTGTTAAAACTACATAACACATGTTGTCCCTGAGCACACACACACTACATGTGTTAAAATCTACATAACACATGTTGTCCCTGAGCACACACACACTACATGTGTTAAAATCTACACAACATGTGTTGTCCCTGAGCACACACACACTACATGTGTTAAAATCTACATAACACGTGTTGTCCCTGAGCACACACACTACATGTGTTAAAATCTACACAACATGTGTTGTCCCTGAGCACACACACTACATGTGTTAAAATCTACACAACATGTGTTAAAATCTACACAACATGTGTTGTCCCTGAGCACACACACTACATGTGTTAAAATCTACATAACACATGTTGTCCCTGAGCACACACACACTACATGTGTTAAAATCTACACAACATGTGTTGTCCCTGAGCACACACACACTACATGTGTTCAAATCTACATAACACGTGTTGTCCCTGAGCACACACACACTACGTGTTAAAATCTACACAACATGTGTTGTCCCTGAGCACACACACACTACATGTTTTAAAATCTACACAACGTGTTGTCCCTGAGCACACACACTACATGTGTTAAAATCTACATAACATGTGTTGTCCCTGAGCACACACACACTACATGTGTTAAAATCTACACAACATGTGTTGTCCCTGAGCACACACACACTACATGTGTTAAAATCTACACAACATGTGTTGTCCCTGAGTACACACACTACATGTGTTAAAATCTACACAACATGCGTTGTCCCTGAGCACACACACTACATGTGTTAAAATCTACACTACATGTGTTAAAATCTACACAACATGTGTTGTTCCTGAACGCACACACACTACATGTTAAAATCTACACAACATGTGTTGTCCCTGAACACACACACTATATGTGTTAAAACTGACATGTGTTGTCCCTGAACGCACACACACTACATGTGTTAAAACTGACACAACATGTGTTGTCCCAGAGCACACACACACACTACATGTGTTAAAATCTACACAACATGTGTTGTCCCTGAGCACACACACTACATGTGTTAAAATCTACACAACATGTGTTGTCCCTGAACACACACACTACATGTGTTAAAATCTACACAACATGTGTTGTCCCTGAGCACACACACACTACATGTGTTAAAATCTACATAACATGTGTTGTCCCTGAACACACACACACTACATGTGTTAAAATCTACACAACATGTGTTGTCCCTGAGCACACACACACTACATGTGTTAAAATCTACATAACATGTGTTGTCCCTGAGCACACACACACTACATGTGTTAAAATCTACATAACATGTGTTGTCCCTGAACACACACACACTACATGTGTTAAAATCTACACAACATGTGTTGTCCCTGAGCACACACACACTACGTGTTAAAATCTACATAACATGTGTTGTCCCTGAGCACACACACACTACATGTGTTAAAATCTACATAACATGTGTTGTCCCTGAGCACACACACTACATGTGTTAAAATCTACACAACATGTGTTGTCCCTGAACACACACACACACTACATGTGTTAAAATCTACACAACATGTGTTGTCCCTGAACACACACACACACTACATGTGTTAAAATCTACACAACATGTGTTGTCCCTGAGCACACACACACTACATGTGTTAAAATCTACATAACATGTGTTGTCCCTGAACACACACACACTACATGTGTTAAAATCTACACAACATGTGTTGTCCCTGAGCACACACACACTACATGTGTTAAAATCTACATAACATGTGTTGTCCCTGAGCACACACACACTACATGTGTTAAAATCTACATAACATGTGTTGTCCCTGAACACACACACACTACATGTGTTAAAATCTACACAACATGTGTTGTCCCTGAGCACACACACACTACATGTGTTAAAATCTACATAACATGTGTTGTCCCTGAGCACACACACACTACATGTGTTAAAATCTACATAACATGTGTTGTCCCTGAGCACACACACTACATGTGTTAAAATCTACACAACATGTGTTGTCCCTGAGCACACACACACTACATGTGTTAAAATCTACACAACATGCGTTGTCCCTGAGCACACACACTACATGTGTTAAAATCTACACTACATGTGTTAAAATCTACACAACATGTGTTGTTCCTGAACGCACACACACTACATGTTAAAATCTACACAACATGTGTTGTCCCTGAGTACACACACTACATGTGTTAAAATCTACACAACATGCGTTGTCCCTGAGCACACACACTACATGTGTTAAAATCTACACTACATGTGTTAAAATCTACACAACATGTGTTGTTCCTGAACGCACACACACTACATGTTAAAATCTACACAACATGTGTTGTCCCTGAACACACACACTATATGTGTTAAAACTGACATGTGTTGTCCCTGAACGCACACACACTACATGTGTTAAAATCTACACAACATGTGTTGTCCCTGAGCACACACACACTACATGTGTTCAAATCTACATAACATGTGTTGTCCCTGAGCACACACACACTACATGTGTTAAAATCTACATAACATGTGTTGTCCCTGAACACACACACACTACATGTGTTAAAATCTACACAACATGTGTTGTCCCTGAGCACACACACTACATGTGTTAAAATCTACATAACACATGTTGTCCCTGAGCACACACACACTACATGTGTTAAAATCTACACAACATGTGTTGTCCCTGAGCACACACACACTACATGTGTTCAAATCTACATAACACGTGTTGTCCCTGAGCACACACACACTACGTGTTAAAATCTACACAACATGTGTTGTCCCTGAGCACACACACACTACATGTTTTAAAATCTACACAACGTGTTGTCCCTGAGCACACACACTACATGTGTTAAAATCTACATAACATGTGTTGTCCCTGAGCACACACACACTACATGTGTTAAAATCTACACAACATGTGTTGTCCCTGAGCACACACACACTACATGTGTTAAAATCTACACAACATGTGTTGTCCCTGAGCACACACACTACATGTGTTAAAATCTACACTACATGTGTTAAAATCTACACAACATGTGTTGTTCCTGAACGCACACACACTACATGTTAAAATCTACACAACATGTGTTGTCCCTGAACACACACACTATATGTGTTAAAACTGACATGTGTTGTCCCTGAACGCACACACACTATATGTGTTAAAACTGACATGTGTTGTCCCTGAACGCACACACACTACATGTGTTAAAACTGACACAACATGTGTTGTCCCTGAGCACACACACACACTACATGTGTTAAAATCTATACAACATGTGTTGTCCCTGAGCACACACACTACATGTGTTAAAATCTACACAACATGTGTTGTCCCTGAGCACACACACTACATGTGTTAAAATCTACATAACATGTGTTGTCCCTGAGCACACACACACTACATGTTTTAAAATCTACACAACATGTGTTGTCCCTGAGCACACACACTACATGTGTTAAAATCTACATAACATGTGTTGTCCCTGAGCACACACACACTACATGTGTTAAAATCTACACAACATGTGTTGTCCCTGAACACACTACATGTGTTAAAATCTACATAACATGTGTTGTCCCTGAACACACACACACTACATGTGTTAAAATCTACACAACATGTGTTGTCCCTGAGCACACACACACTACATGTGTTAAAATCTACATAACATGTGTTGTCCCTGAGCACACACACTACATGTGTTAAAATCTACACAACATGTGTTGTCCCTGAGCACACACACACTACATGTGTTAAAATCTACACAACATGTGTTGTCCCTGAGTACACACACTACATGTGTTAAAATCTACACAACATGCGTTGTCCCTGAGCACACACACTACATGTGTTAAAATCTACACAACATGTGTTGTCCCTGAGCACACACACTACATGTGTTAAAATCTACACAACATGTGTTAAAATCTACACAACATGTGTTGTCCCTGAGCACACACACACTACATGTGTTCAAATCTACATAACACGTGTTGTCCCTGAGTACACACACTACATGTGTTAAAATCTACATAACATGTGTTGTCCCTGAGCACACACACACTACATGTGTTAAAATCTACATAACATGTGTTGTCCCTGAGCACACACACACTACATGTGTTAAAATCTACATAACATGTGTTGTCCCTGAGCACACACACTACATGTGTTAAAATCTACACAACATGTGTTGTCCCTGAGCACACACACACTACATGTGTTAAAATCTACACAACATGTGTTGTCCCTGAGTACACACACTACATGTGTTAAAATCTACACAACATGCGTTGTCCCTGAGCACACACACTACATGTGTTAAAATCTACACTACATGTGTTAAAATCTACACAACATGTGTTGTTCCTGAACGCACACACACTACATGTTAAAATCTACACAACAATCGTTGTCCCTGAACACACACACTATATGTGTTAAAACTGACATGTGTTGTCCCTGAACGCACACACACTACATGTGTTAAAACTGACACAACATGTGTTGTCCCTGAGCACACACACACACTACATGTGTTAAAATCTACACAACATGTGTTGTCCCTGAGCACACACACTACATGTGTTAAAATCTACACAACATGTGTTGTCCCTGAGCACACACACTACATGTGTTAAAATCTACATAACATGTGTTGTCCCTGAGCACACACACACTACATGTTTTAAAATCTACACAACATGTGTTGTCCCTGAGCACACACACTACATGTGTTAAAATCTACATAACATGTGTTGTCCCTGAGCACACACACACTACATGTGTTAAAATCTACACAACATGTGTTGTCCCTGAGCACACACACACTACATGTGTTAAAATCTACACGACATGTGTTGTCCCTGAGTACACACACTACATGTGTTAAAATCTACACAACATGCGTTGTCCCTGAGCACACACACTACATGTGTTAAAATCTACACTACATGTGTTAAAATCTACACAACATGTGTTGTTCCTGAACGCACACACACTACATGTTAAAATCTACACAACATGTGTTGTCCCTGAACACACACACACTATATGTGTTAAAACTGACATGTGTTGTCCCTGAACGCACACACACTACATGTGTTAAAACTGACACAACATGTGTTGTCCCTGAGCACACACACACACTACATGTGTTAAAATCTACACAACATGTGTTGTCCCTGAGCACACACACTACATGTGTTAAAATCTACACAACATGTGTTGTCCCTGAACACACACACTACATGTGTTAAAATCTACACAACATGTGTTGTCCCTGAGCACACACACACTACATGTGTTAAAATCTACATAACATGTGTTGTCCCTGAACACACACACACTACATGTGTTAAAATCTACACAACATGTGTTGTCCCTGAGCACACACACACTACATGTGTTAAAATCTACATAACATGTGTTGTCCCTGAGCACACACACACTACATGTGTTAAAATCTACATAACATGTGTTGTCCCTGAACACACACACACTACATGTGTTAAAATCTACATAACATGTGTTGTCCCTGAACACACACACACTACATGTGTTGAAATCTACACAACATGTGTTGTCCCTGAGCACACACACTACATGTGTTAAAATCTACACAACATGTGTTGTCCCTGAACACACACACACTACATGTGTTAAAATCTACACAACATGTGTTGTCCCTGAACACATACACACACTACATGTGTTAAAATCTACACAACATGTGTTGCCCCTGAGCACACACACACTACATGTGTTAAAATCTACACAACATGTGTTGTCCCTGAGCACACACACACTACATGTGTTAAAATCTACATAACACGTGTTGTCCCTGAGCACACACACTACATGTGTTAAAATCTACACAACATGTGTTGTCCCTGAGCACACACACTACATGTGTTAAAATCTACACAACATGTGTTAAAATCTACACAACATGTGTTGTCCCTGAGCACACACACTACATGTGTTAAAACTACATAACACATGTTGTCCCTGAGCACACACACACTACATGTGTTAAAATCTACATAACATGTGTTGTCCCTGAGCACACACACACTACATGTGTTAAAATCTACACAACATGTGTTGTCCCTGAGCACACACACACTACATGTGTTAAAATCTACATAACACGTGTTGTCCCTGAGCACACACACTACATGTGTTAAAATCTACACAACATGTGTTGTCCCTGAGCACACACACTACATGTGTTAAAATCTACACAACATGTGTTAAAATCTACACAACATGTGTTGTCCCTGAGCACACACACTACATGTGTTAAAATCTACATAACACATGTTGTCCCTGAGCACACACACACTACATGTGTTAAAATCTACACAACATGTGTTGTCCCTGAGCACACACACACTACATGTGTTCAAATCTACATAACACGTGTTGTCCCTGAGCACACACACACTACGTGTTAAAATCTACACAACATGTGTTGTCCCTGAGCACACACACACTACATGTTTTAAAATCTACACAACGTGTTGTCCCTGAGCACACACACTACATGTGTTAAAATCTACATAACATGTGTTGTCCCTGAGCACACACACACTACATGTGTTAAAATCTACACAACATGTGTTGTCCCTGAGCACACACACACTACATGTGTTAAAATCTACACAACATGTGTTGTCCCTGAGTACACACACTACATGTGTTAAAATCTACACAACATGCGTTGTCCCTGAGCACACACACTACATGTGTTAAAATCTACACTACATGTGTTAAAATCTACACAACATGTGTTGTTCCTGAACGCACACACACTACATGTTAAAATCTACACAACATGTGTTGTCCCTGAACACACACACTATATGTGTTAAAACTGACATGTGTTGTCCCTGAACGCACACACACTACATGTGTTAAAACTGACACAACATGTGTTGTCCCAGAGCACACACACACACTACATGTGTTAAAATCTACACAACATGTGTTGTCCCTGAGCACACACACTACATGTGTTAAAATCTACACAACATGTGTTGTCCCTGAACACACACACTACATGTGTTAAAATCTACACAACATGTGTTGTCCCTGAGCACACACACACTACATGTGTTAAAATCTACATAACATGTGTTGTCCCTGAACACACACACACTACATGTGTTAAAATCTACACAACATGTGTTGTCCCTGAGCACACACACACTACATGTGTTAAAATCTACATAACATGTGTTGTCCCTGAGCACACACACACTACATGTGTTAAAATCTACATAACATGTGTTGTCCCTGAACACACACACACTACATGTGTTAAAACTGACACAACATGTGTTGTCCCTGAGCACACACACACACTACATGTGTTAAAATCTACACAACATGTGTTGTCCCTGAGCACACACACTACATGTGTTAAAATCTACACAACATGTGTTGTCCCTGAACACACACACTACATGTGTTAAAATCTACACAACATGTGTTGTCCCTGAGCACACACACACTACATGTGTTAAAATCTACATAACATGTGTTGTCCCTGAACACACACACACTACATGTGTTAAAATCTACACAACATGTGTTGTCCCTGAGCACACACACACTACATGTGTTAAAATCTACATAACATGTGTTGTCCCTGAGCACACACACACTACATGTGTTAAAATCTACATAACATGTGTTGTCCCTGAACACACACACACTACATGTGTTAAAATCTACACAACATGTGTTGTCCCTGAGCACACACACACTACATGTGTTAAAATCTACATAACATGTGTTGTCCCTGAGCACACACACACTACATGTGTTAAAATCTACATAACATGTGTTGTCCCTGAGCACACACACTACATGTGTTAAAATCTACACAACATGTGTTGTCCCTGAGCACACACACACTACATGTGTTAAAATCTACACGACATGTGTTGTCCCTGAGTACACACACTACATGTGTTAAAATCTACACAACATGCGTTGTCCCTGAGCACACACACTACATGTGTTAAAATCTACACTACATGTGTTAAAATCTACACAACATGTGTTGTTCCTGAACGCACACACACTACATGTTAAAATCTACACAACATGTGTTGTCCCTGAACACACACACTATATGTGTTAAAACTGACATGTGTTGTCCCTGAACGCACACACACTACATGTGTTAAAACTGACACAACATGTGTTGTCCCTGAGCACACACACACACTACATGTGTTAAAATCTATACAACATGTGTTGTCCCTGAGCACACACACTACATGTGTTAAAATCTACACAACATGTGTTGTCCCTGAGCACACACACTACATGTGTTAAAATCTACATAACATGTGTTGTCCCTGAGCACACACACACTACATGTTTTAAAATCTACACAACATGTGTTGTCCCTGAGCACACACACTACATGTGTTAAAATCTACATAACATGTGTTGTCCCTGAGCACACACACACTACATGTGTTAAAATCTACACAACATGTGTTGTCCCTGAACACACTACATGTGTTAAAATCTACATAACATGTGTTGTCCCTGAACACACACACACTACATGTGTTAAAATCTACACAACATGTGTTGTCCCTGAGCACACACACACTACATGTGTTAAAATCTACATAACATGTGTTGTCCCTGAGCACACACACTACATGTGTTAAAATCTACACAACATGTGTTGTCCCTGAGCACACACACACTACATGTGTTAAAATCTACACAACATGTGTTGTCCCTGAGTACACACACTACATGTGTTAAAATCTACACAACATGCGTTGTCCCTGAGCACACACACTACATGTGTTAAAATCTACACAACATGTGTTGTCCCTGAGCACACACACTACATGTGTTAAAATCTACACAACATGTGTTAAAATCTACACAACATGTGTTGTCCCTGAGCACACACACACTACATGTGTTCAAATCTACATAACACGTGTTGTCCCTGAGTACACACACTACATGTGTTAAAATCTACATAACATGTGTTGTCCCTGAGCACACACACACTACATGTGTTAAAATCTACATAACATGTGTTGTCCCTGAGCACACACACACTACATGTGTTAAAATCTACATAACATGTGTTGTCCCTGAGCACACACACTACATGTGTTAAAATCTACACAACATGTGTTGTCCCTGAGCACACACACACTACATGTGTTAAAATCTACACAACATGTGTTGTCCCTGAGTACACACACTACATGTGTTAAAATCTACACAACATGCGTTGTCCCTGAGCACACACACTACATGTGTTAAAATCTACACTACATGTGTTAAAATCTACACAACATGTGTTGTTCCTGAACGCACACACACTACATGTTAAAATCTACACAACAATCGTTGTCCCTGAACACACACACTATATGTGTTAAAACTGACATGTGTTGTCCCTGAACGCACACACACTACATGTGTTAAAACTGACACAACATGTGTTGTCCCTGAGCACACACACACACTACATGTGTTAAAATCTACACAACATGTGTTGTCCCTGAGCACACACACTACATGTGTTAAAATCTACACAACATGTGTTGTCCCTGAGCACACACACTACATGTGTTAAAATCTACATAACATGTGTTGTCCCTGAGCACACACACACTACATGTTTTAAAATCTACACAACATGTGTTGTCCCTGAGCACACACACTACATGTGTTAAAATCTACATAACATGTGTTGTCCCTGAGCACACACACACTACATGTGTTAAAATCTACACAACATGTGTTGTCCCTGAGCACACACACACTACATGTGTTAAAATCTACACGACATGTGTTGTCCCTGAGTACACACACTACATGTGTTAAAATCTACACAACATGCGTTGTCCCTGAGCACACACACTACATGTGTTAAAATCTACACTACATGTGTTAAAATCTACACAACATGTGTTGTTCCTGAACGCACACACACTACATGTTAAAATCTACACAACATGTGTTGTCCCTGAACACACACACACTATATGTGTTAAAACTGACATGTGTTGTCCCTGAACGCACACACACTACATGTGTTAAAACTGACACAACATGTGTTGTCCCTGAGCACACACACACACTACATGTGTTAAAATCTACACAACATGTGTTGTCCCTGAGCACACACACTACATGTGTTAAAATCTACACAACATGTGTTGTCCCTGAACACACACACTACATGTGTTAAAATCTACACAACATGTGTTGTCCCTGAGCACACACACACTACATGTGTTAAAATCTACATAACATGTGTTGTCCCTGAACACACACACACTACATGTGTTAAAATCTACACAACATGTGTTGTCCCTGAGCACACACACACTACATGTGTTAAAATCTACATAACATGTGTTGTCCCTGAGCACACACACACTACATGTGTTAAAATCTACATAACATGTGTTGTCCCTGAACACACACACACTACATGTGTTAAAATCTACATAACATGTGTTGTCCCTGAACACACACACACTACATGTGTTGAAATCTACACAACATGTGTTGTCCCTGAGCACACACACTACATGTGTTAAAATCTACACAACATGTGTTGTCCCTGAACACACACACACTACATGTGTTAAAATCTACACAACATGTGTTGTCCCTGAACACATACACACACTACATGTGTTAAAATCTACACAACATGTGTTGCCCCTGAGCACACACACACTACATGTGTTAAAATCTACACAACATGTGTTGTCCCTGAGCACACACACACTACATGTGTTAAAATCTACATAACACGTGTTGTCCCTGAGCACACACACTACATGTGTTAAAATCTACACAACATGTGTTGTCCCTGAGCACACACACTACATGTGTTAAAATCTACACAACATGTGTTAAAATCTACACAACATGTGTTGTCCCTGAGCACACACACTACATGTGTTAAAACTACATAACACATGTTGTCCCTGAGCACACACACACTACATGTGTTAAAATCTACATAACATGTGTTGTCCCTGAGCACACACACACTACATGTGTTAAAATCTACACAACATGTGTTGTCCCTGAGCACACACACACTACATGTGTTAAAATCTACATAACACGTGTTGTCCCTGAGCACACACACTACATGTGTTAAAATCTACACAACATGTGTTGTCCCTGAGCACACACACTACATGTGTTAAAATCTACACAACATGTGTTAAAATCTACACAACATGTGTTGTCCCTGAGCACACACACTACATGTGTTAAAATCTACATAACACATGTTGTCCCTGAGCACACACACACTACATGTGTTAAAATCTACACAACATGTGTTGTCCCTGAGCACACACACACTACATGTGTTCAAATCTACATAACACGTGTTGTCCCTGAGCACACACACACTACGTGTTAAAATCTACACAACATGTGTTGTCCCTGAGCACACACACACTACATGTTTTAAAATCTACACAACGTGTTGTCCCTGAGCACACACACTACATGTGTTAAAATCTACATAACATGTGTTGTCCCTGAGCACACACACACTACATGTGTTAAAATCTACACAACATGTGTTGTCCCTGAGCACACACACACTACATGTGTTAAAATCTACACAACATGTGTTGTCCCTGAGTACACACACTACATGTGTTAAAATCTACACAACATGCGTTGTCCCTGAGCACACACACTACATGTGTTAAAATCTACACTACATGTGTTAAAATCTACACAACATGTGTTGTTCCTGAACGCACACACACTACATGTTAAAATCTACACAACATGTGTTGTCCCTGAACACACACACTATATGTGTTAAAACTGACATGTGTTGTCCCTGAACGCACACACACTACATGTGTTAAAACTGACACAACATGTGTTGTCCCAGAGCACACACACACACTACATGTGTTAAAATCTACACAACATGTGTTGTCCCTGAGCACACACACTACATGTGTTAAAATCTACACAACATGTGTTGTCCCTGAACACACACACTACATGTGTTAAAATCTACACAACATGTGTTGTCCCTGAGCACACACACACTACATGTGTTAAAATCTACATAACATGTGTTGTCCCTGAACACACACACACTACATGTGTTAAAATCTACACAACATGTGTTGTCCCTGAGCACACACACACTACATGTGTTAAAATCTACATAACATGTGTTGTCCCTGAGCACACACACACTACATGTGTTAAAATCTACATAACATGTGTTGTCCCTGAACACACACACACTACATGTGTTAAAACTGACACAACATGTGTTGTCCCTGAGCACACACACACACTACATGTGTTAAAATCTACACAACATGTGTTGTCCCTGAGCACACACACTACATGTGTTAAAATCTACACAACATGTGTTGTCCCTGAACACACACACTACATGTGTTAAAATCTACACAACATGTGTTGTCCCTGAGCACACACACACTACATGTGTTAAAATCTACATAACATGTGTTGTCCCTGAACACACACACACTACATGTGTTAAAATCTACACAACATGTGTTGTCCCTGAGCACACACACACTACATGTGTTAAAATCTACATAACATGTGTTGTCCCTGAGCACACACACACTACATGTGTTAAAATCTACATAACATGTGTTGTCCCTGAACACACACACACTACATGTGTTAAAATCTACACAACATGTGTTGTCCCTGAGCACACACACACTACATGTGTTAAAATCTACATAACATGTGTTGTCCCTGAGCACACACACACTACATGTGTTAAAATCTACATAACATGTGTTGTCCCTGAGCACACACACTACATGTGTTAAAATCTACACAACATGTGTTGTCCCTGAGCACACACACACTACATGTGTTAAAATCTACACGACATGTGTTGTCCCTGAGTACACACACTACATGTGTTAAAATCTACACAACATGCGTTGTCCCTGAGCACACACACTACATGTGTTAAAATCTACACTACATGTGTTAAAATCTACACAACATGTGTTGTTCCTGAACGCACACACACTACATGTTAAAATCTACACAACATGTGTTGTCCCTGAACACACACACTATATGTGTTAAAACTGACATGTGTTGTCCCTGAACGCACACACACTACATGTGTTAAAACTGACACAACATGTGTTGTCCCTGAGCACACACACACACTACATGTGTTAAAATCTACACAACATGTGTTGTCCCTGAGCACACACACTACATGTGTTAAAATCTAAACAACATGTGTTGTCCCTGAACACACACACTACATGTGTTAAAATCTACACAACATGTGTTGTCCCTGAGCACACACACACTACATGTGTTAAAATCTACATAACATGTGTTGTCCCTGAACACACACACACTACATGTGTTAAAATCTACACAACATGTGTTGTCCCTGAGCACACACACACTACATGTGTTAAAATCTACATAACATGTGTTGTCCCTGAGCACACACACACTACATGTGTTAAAATCTACATAACATGTGTTGTCCCTGAACACACACACACTACATGTGTTAAAATCTACACAACATGTGTTGTCCCTGAGCACACACACACTACATGTGTTAAAATCTACATAACATGTGTTGTCCCTGAGCACACACACACTACATGTGTTAAAATCTACATAACATGTGTTGTCCCTGAACACACACACACTACATGTGTTAAAATCTACACAACATGTGTTGTCCCTGAGCACACACACACTACATGTGTTAAAATCTACATAACATGTGTTGTCCCTGAGCACACACACACTACATGTGTTAAAATCTACATAACATGTGTTGTCCCTGAGCACACACACTACATGTGTTAAAATCTACACAACATGTGTTGTCCCTGAGCACACACACACTACATGTGTTAAAATCTACACAACATGTGTTGTCCCTGAGTACACACACTACATGTGTTAAAATCTACACAACATGCGTTGTCCCTGAGCACACACACTACATGTGTTAAAATCTACACTACATGTGTTAAAATCTACACAACATGTGTTGTTCCTGAACGCACACACACTACATGTTAAAATCTACACAACATGCGTTGTCCCTGAACACACACACTTTATGTGTTAAAACTGACATGTGTTGTCCCTGAACGCACACACACTACATGTGTTAAAACTGACACAACATGTGTTGTCCCTGAGCACACACACACACTACATGTGTTAAAATCTACACAACATGTGTTGTCCCTGAGCACACACACTACATGTGTTAAAATCTACACAACATGTGTTGTCCCTGAACACACACACTACATGTGTTAAAATCTACACAACATGTGTTGTCCCTGAGCACACACACACTACATGTGTTAAAATCTACATAACATGTGTTGTCCCTGAACACACACACACTACATGTGTTAAAATCTACACAACATGTGTTGTCCCTGAGCACACACACACTACATGTGTTAAAATCTACATAACATGTGTTGTCCCTGAGCACACACACACTACATGTGTTAAAATCTACATAACATGTGTTGTCCCTGAACACACACACACTACATGTGTTAAAATCTACACAACATGTGTTGTCCCTGAGCACACACACACTACACGTGTTAAAATCTACATAACATGTGTTGTCCCTGAGCACACACACACTATCTACATAATATGTGTTGTCCCTGAGCACACACACTACATGTGTTAAAATGTACATAACATGTGTTGTCCCTGAGCACACACACTACATGTGTTAAAATCTACACAACATGTGTTGTCCCTGAGCACACACACTACATGTGTTAAAATCTACACTACATGTGTTAAAATCTACGCAACATGTGTTGTCCCTGAACACACACACACACTACATGTGTTAAAACTGACACAACATGTGTTGTCCCTGAGCACACACACTACATGTGTTGAAATCTACACAACATGTGTTGTCCCTGAGCACACACACTACATGTGTTGAAATCTACACAACATGTGTTGTCCCTGAGCACACACACTACATGTGTTAAAATCTACACAACATGTGTTGTCCCTGAACACACACACACTACATGTGTTAAAATCTACACAACATGTGTTGTCCCTGAACACATACACACACTACATGTGTTAAAATCTACACAACATGTGTTGCCCCTGAGCACACACACACTACATGTGTTAAAATCTACACAACATGTGTTGTCCCTGAGCACACACACACTACATGTGTTAAAATCTACATAACACGTGTTGTCCCTGAGCACACACACTACATGTGTTAAAATCTACACAACATGTGTTGTCCCTGAGCACACACACTACATGTGTTAAAATCTACACAACATGTGTTAAAATCTACACAACATGTGTTGTCCCTGAGCACACACACTACATGTGTTAAAACTACATAACACATGTTGTCCCTGAGCACACACACACTACATGTGTTAAAATCTACATAACATGTGTTGTCCCTGAGCACACACACACTACATGTGTTAAAATCTACACAACATGTGTTGTCCCTGAGCACACACACACTACATGTGTTAAAATCTACATAACACGTGTTGTCCCTGAGCACACACACTACATGTGTTAAAATCTACACAACATGTGTTGTCCCTGAGCACACACACTACATGTGTTAAAATCTACACAACATGTGTTAAAATCTACACAACATGTGTTGTCCCTGAGCACACACACTACATGTGTTAAAATCTACATAACACATGTTGTCCCTGAGCACACACACACTACATGTGTTAAAATCTACACAACATGTGTTGTCCCTGAGCACACACACACTACATGTGTTCAAATCTACATAACACGTGTTGTCCCTGAGCACACACACACTACGTGTTAAAATCTACACAACATGTGTTGTCCCTGAGCACACACACACTACATGTTTTAAAATCTACACAACGTGTTGTCCCTGAGCACACACACTACATGTGTTAAAATCTACATAACATGTGTTGTCCCTGAGCACACACACACTACATGTGTTAAAATCTACACAACATGTGTTGTCCCTGAGCACACACACACTACATGTGTTAAAATCTACACAACATGTGTTGTCCCTGAGTACACACACTACATGTGTTAAAATCTACACAACATGCGTTGTCCCTGAGCACACACACTACATGTGTTAAAATCTACACTACATGTGTTAAAATCTACACAACATGTGTTGTTCCTGAACGCACACACACTACATGTTAAAATCTACACAACATGTGTTGTCCCTGAACACACACACTATATGTGTTAAAACTGACATGTGTTGTCCCTGAACGCACACACACTACATGTGTTAAAACTGACACAACATGTGTTGTCCCAGAGCACACACACACACTACATGTGTTAAAATCTACACAACATGTGTTGTCCCTGAGCACACACACTACATGTGTTAAAATCTACACAACATGTGTTGTCCCTGAACACACACACTACATGTGTTAAAATCTACACAACATGTGTTGTCCCTGAGCACACACACACTACATGTGTTAAAATCTACATAACATGTGTTGTCCCTGAACACACACACACTACATGTGTTAAAATCTACACAACATGTGTTGTCCCTGAGCACACACACACTACATGTGTTAAAATCTACATAACATGTGTTGTCCCTGAGCACACACACACTACATGTGTTAAAATCTACATAACATGTGTTGTCCCTGAACACACACACACTACATGTGTTAAAATCTACACAACATGTGTTGTCCCTGAGCACACACACACTACGTGTTAAAATCTACATAACATGTGTTGTCCCTGAGCACACACACACTACATGTGTTAAAATCTACATAACATGTGTTGTCCCTGAGCACACACACTACATGTGTTAAAATCTACACAACATGTGTTGTCCCTGAACACACACACACACTACATGTGTTAAAATCTACACAACATGTGTTGTCCCTGAACACACACACACACTACATGTGTTAAAATCTACACAACATGTGTTGTCCCTGAGCACACACACACTACATGTGTTAAAATCTACATAACATGTGTTGTCCCTGAACACACACACACTACATGTGTTAAAATCTACACAACATGTGTTGTCCCTGAGCACACACACACTACATGTGTTAAAATCTACATAACATGTGTTGTCCCTGAGCACACACACACTACATGTGTTAAAATCTACATAACATGTGTTGTCCCTGAACACACACACACTACATGTGTTAAAATCTACACAACATGTGTTGTCCCTGAGCACACACACACTACATGTGTTAAAATCTACATAACATGTGTTGTCCCTGAGCACACACACACTACATGTGTTAAAATCTACATAACATGTGTTGTCCCTGAGCACACACACTACATGTGTTAAAATCTACACAACATGTGTTGTCCCTGAGCACACACACACTACATGTGTTAAAATCTACACAACATGCGTTGTCCCTGAGCACACACACTACATGTGTTAAAATCTACACTACATGTGTTAAAATCTACACAACATGTGTTGTTCCTGAACGCACACACACTACATGTTAAAATCTACACAACATGTGTTGTCCCTGAGTACACACACTACATGTGTTAAAATCTACACAACATGCGTTGTCCCTGAGCACACACACTACATGTGTTAAAATCTACACTACATGTGTTAAAATCTACACAACATGTGTTGTTCCTGAACGCACACACACTACATGTTAAAATCTACACAACATGTGTTGTCCCTGAACACACACACTATATGTGTTAAAACTGACATGTGTTGTCCCTGAACGCACACACACTACATGTGTTAAAACTGACACAACATGTGTTGTCCCTGAGCACACACACACACTACATGTGTTAAAATCTACACAACATGTGTTGTCCCTGAGCACACACACTACATGTGTTAAAATCTACACAACATGTGTTGTCCCTGAACACACACACTACATGTGTTAAAATCTACACAACATGTGTTGTCCCTGAGCACACACACACTACATGTGTTAAAATCTACATAACATGTGTTGTCCCTGAACACACACACACTACATGTGTTAAAATCTACACAACATGTGTTGTCCCTGAGCACACACACACTACATGTGTTAAAATCTACATAACATGTGTTGTCCCTGAGCACACACACACTACATGTGTTAAAATCTACATAACATGTGTTGTCCCTGAACACACACACACTACATGTGTTAAAATCTACACAACATGTGTTGTCCCTGAGCACACACACTACATGTGTTAAAATCTACATAACACATGTTGTCCCTGAGCACACACACACTACATGTGTTAAAATCTACACAACATGTGTTGTCCCTGAGCACACACACACTACATGTGTTCAAATCTACATAACATGTGTTGTCCCTGAGCACACACACACTACATGTGTTAAAATCTACATAACATGTGTTGTCCCTGAACACACACACACTACATGTGTTAAAATCTACACAACATGTGTTGTCCCTGAGCACACACACTACATGTGTTAAAATCTACATAACACATGTTGTCCCTGAGCACACACACACTACATGTGTTAAAATCTACACAACATGTGTTGTCCCTGAGCACACACACACTACATGTGTTCAAATCTACATAACACGTGTTGTCCCTGAGCACACACACACTACGTGTTAAAATCTACACAACATGTGTTGTCCCTGAGCACACACACACTACATGTTTTAAAATCTACACAACGTGTTGTCCCTGAGCACACACACTACATGTGTTAAAATCTACATAACATGTGTTGTCCCTGAGCACACACACACTACATGTGTTAAAATCTACACAACATGTGTTGTCCCTGAGCACACACACACTACATGTGTTAAAATCTACACAACATGTGTTGTCCCTGAGCACACACACTACATGTGTTAAAATCTACACTACATGTGTTAAAATCTACACAACATGTGTTGTTCCTGAACGCACACACACTACATGTTAAAATCTACACAACATGTGTTGTCCCTGAACACACACACTATATGTGTTAAAACTGACATGTGTTGTCCCTGAACGCACACACACTATATGTGTTAAAACTGACATGTGTTGTCCCTGAACGCACACACACTACATGTGTTAAAACTGACACAACATGTGTTGTCCCTGAGCACACACACACACTACATGTGTTAAAATCTATACAACATGTGTTGTCCCTGAGCACACACACTACATGTGTTAAAATCTACACAACATGTGTTGTCCCTGAGCACACACACTACATGTGTTAAAATCTACATAACATGTGTTGTCCCTGAGCACACACACACTACATGTTTTAAAATCTACACAACATGTGTTGTCCCTGAGCACACACACTACATGTGTTAAAATCTACATAACATGTGTTGTCCCTGAGCACACACACACTACATGTGTTAAAATCTACACAACATGTGTTGTCCCTGAACACACTACATGTGTTAAAATCTACATAACATGTGTTGTCCCTGAACACACACACACTACATGTGTTAAAATCTACACAACATGTGTTGTCCCTGAGCACACACACACTACATGTGTTAAAATCTACATAACATGTGTTGTCCCTGAGCACACACACTACATGTGTTAAAATCTACACAACATGTGTTGTCCCTGAGCACACACACACTACATGTGTTAAAATCTACACAACATGTGTTGTCCCTGAGTACACACACTACATGTGTTAAAATCTACACAACATGCGTTGTCCCTGAGCACACACACTACATGTGTTAAAATCTACACAACATGTGTTGTCCCTGAGCACACACACTACATGTGTTAAAATCTACACAACATGTGTTAAAATCTACACAACATGTGTTGTCCCTGAGCACACACACACTACATGTGTTCAAATCTACATAACACGTGTTGTCCCTGAGTACACACACTACATGTGTTAAAATCTACATAACATGTGTTGTCCCTGAGCACACACACACTACATGTGTTAAAATCTACATAACATGTGTTGTCCCTGAGCACACACACACTACATGTGTTAAAATCTACATAACATGTGTTGTCCCTGAGCACACACACTACATGTGTTAAAATCTACACAACATGTGTTGTCCCTGAGCACACACACACTACATGTGTTAAAATCTACACAACATGTGTTGTCCCTGAGTACACACACTACATGTGTTAAAATCTACACAACATGCGTTGTCCCTGAGCACACACACTACATGTGTTAAAATCTACACTACATGTGTTAAAATCTACACAACATGTGTTGTTCCTGAACGCACACACACTACATGTTAAAATCTACACAACAATCGTTGTCCCTGAACACACACACTATATGTGTTAAAACTGACATGTGTTGTCCCTGAACGCACACACACTACATGTGTTAAAACTGACACAACATGTGTTGTCCCTGAGCACACACACACACTACATGTGTTAAAATCTACACAACATGTGTTGTCCCTGAGCACACACACTACATGTGTTAAAATCTACACAACATGTGTTGTCCCTGAGCACACACACTACATGTGTTAAAATCTACATAACATGTGTTGTCCCTGAGCACACACACACTACATGTTTTAAAATCTACACAACATGTGTTGTCCCTGAGCACACACACTACATGTGTTAAAATCTACATAACATGTGTTGTCCCTGAGCACACACACACTACATGTGTTAAAATCTACACAACATGTGTTGTCCCTGAGCACACACACACTACATGTGTTAAAATCTACACGACATGTGTTGTCCCTGAGTACACACACTACATGTGTTAAAATCTACACAACATGCGTTGTCCCTGAGCACACACACTACATGTGTTAAAATCTACACTACATGTGTTAAAATCTACACAACATGTGTTGTTCCTGAACGCACACACACTACATGTTAAAATCTACACAACATGTGTTGTCCCTGAACACACACACTATATGTGTTAAAACTGACATGTGTTGTCCCTGAACGCACACACACTACATGTGTTAAAACTGACACAACATGTGTTGTCCCTGAGCACACACACACACTACATGTGTTAAAATCTACACAACATGTGTTGTCCCTGAGCACACACACTACATGTGTTAAAATCTACACAACATGTGTTGTCCCTGAACACACACACTACATGTGTTAAAATCTACACAACATGTGTTGTCCCTGAGCACACACACACTACATGTGTTAAAATCTACATAACATGTGTTGTCCCTGAACACACACACACTACATGTGTTAAAATCTACACAACATGTGTTGTCCCTGAGCACACACACACTACATGTGTTAAAATCTACATAACATGTGTTGTCCCTGAGCACACACACACTACATGTGTTAAAATCTACATAACATGTGTTGTCCCTGAACACACACACACTACATGTGTTAAAATCTACATAACATGTGTTGTCCCTGAACACACACACACTACATGTGTTGAAATCTACACAACATGTGTTGTCCCTGAGCACACACACTACATGTGTTAAAATCTACACAACATGTGTTGTCCCTGAACACACACACACTACATGTGTTAAAATCTACACAACATGTGTTGTCCCTGAACACATACACACACTACATGTGTTAAAATCTACACAACATGTGTTGCCCCTGAGCACACACACACTACATGTGTTAAAATCTACACAACATGTGTTGTCCCTGAGCACACACACACTACATGTGTTAAAATCTACATAACACGTGTTGTCCCTGAGCACACACACTACATGTGTTAAAATCTACACAACATGTGTTGTCCCTGAGCACACACACTACATGTGTTAAAATCTACACAACATGTGTTAAAATCTACACAACATGTGTTGTCCCTGAGCACACACACTACATGTGTTAAAACTACATAACACATGTTGTCCCTGAGCACACACACACTACATGTGTTAAAATCTACATAACATGTGTTGTCCCTGAGCACACACACACTACATGTGTTAAAATCTACACAACATGTGTTGTCCCTGAGCACACACACACTACATGTGTTAAAATCTACATAACACGTGTTGTCCCTGAGCACACACACTACATGTGTTAAAATCTACACAACATGTGTTGTCCCTGAGCACACACACTACATGTGTTAAAATCTACACAACATGTGTTAAAATCTACACAACATGTGTTGTCCCTGAGCACACACACTACATGTGTTAAAATCTACATAACACATGTTGTCCCTGAGCACACACACACTACATGTGTTAAAATCTACACAACATGTGTTGTCCCTGAGCACACACACACTACATGTGTTCAAATCTACATAACACGTGTTGTCCCTGAGCACACACACACTACGTGTTAAAATCTACACAACATGTGTTGTCCCTGAGCACACACACACTACATGTTTTAAAATCTACACAACGTGTTGTCCCTGAGCACACACACTACATGTGTTAAAATCTACATAACATGTGTTGTCCCTGAGCACACACACACTACATGTGTTAAAATCTACACAACATGTGTTGTCCCTGAGCACACACACACTACATGTGTTAAAATCTACACAACATGTGTTGTCCCTGAGTACACACACTACATGTGTTAAAATCTACACAACATGCGTTGTCCCTGAGCACACACACTACATGTGTTAAAATCTACACTACATGTGTTAAAATCTACACAACATGTGTTGTTCCTGAACGCACACACACTACATGTTAAAATCTACACAACATGTGTTGTCCCTGAACACACACACTATATGTGTTAAAACTGACATGTGTTGTCCCTGAACGCACACACACTACATGTGTTAAAACTGACACAACATGTGTTGTCCCAGAGCACACACACACACTACATGTGTTAAAATCTACACAACATGTGTTGTCCCTGAGCACACACACTACATGTGTTAAAATCTACACAACATGTGTTGTCCCTGAACACACACACTACATGTGTTAAAATCTACACAACATGTGTTGTCCCTGAGCACACACACACTACATGTGTTAAAATCTACATAACATGTGTTGTCCCTGAACACACACACACTACATGTGTTAAAATCTACACAACATGTGTTGTCCCTGAGCACACACACACTACATGTGTTAAAATCTACATAACATGTGTTGTCCCTGAGCACACACACACTACATGTGTTAAAATCTACATAACATGTGTTGTCCCTGAACACACACACACTACATGTGTTAAAATCTACACAACATGTGTTGTCCCTGAGCACACACACACACTACGTGTTAAAATCTACATAACATGTGTTGTCCCTGAGCACACACACACTACATGTGTTAAAATCTACATAACATGTGTTGTCCCTGAGCACACACACTACATGTGTTAAAATCTACACAACATGTGTTGTCCCTGAACACACACACACACTACATGTGTTAAAATCTACACAACATGTGTTGTCCCTGAACACACACACACACTACATGTGTTAAAATCTACACAACATGTGTTGTCCCTGAGCACACACACACTACATGTGTTAAAATCTACATAACATGTGTTGTCCCTGAACACACACACACTACATGTGTTAAAATCTACACAACATGTGTTGTCCCTGAGCACACACACACTACATGTGTTAAAATCTACATAACATGTGTTGTCCCTGAGCACACACACACTACATGTGTTAAAATCTACATAACATGTGTTGTCCCTGAACACACACACACTACATGTGTTAAAATCTACACAACATGTGTTGTCCCTGAGCACACACACACTACATGTGTTAAAATCTACATAACATGTGTTGTCCCTGAGCACACACACACTACATGTGTTAAAATCTACATAACATGTGTTGTCCCTGAGCACACACACTACATGTGTTAAAATCTACACAACATGTGTTGTCCCTGAGCACACACACACTACATGTGTTAAAATCTACACAACATGCGTTGTCCCTGAGCACACACACTACATGTGTTAAAATCTACACTACATGTGTTAAAATCTACACAACATGTGTTGTTCCTGAACGCACACACACTACATGTTAAAATCTACACAACATGTGTTGTCCCTGAGTACACACACTACATGTGTTAAAATCTACACAACATGCGTTGTCCCTGAGCACACACACTACATGTGTTAAAATCTACACTACATGTGTTAAAATCTACACAACATGTGTTGTTCCTGAACGCACACACACTACATGTTAAAATCTACACAACATGTGTTGTCCCTGAACACACACACTATATGTGTTAAAACTGACATGTGTTGTCCCTGAACGCACACACACTACATGTGTTAAAACTGACACAACATGTGTTGTCCCTGAGCACACACACACACTACATGTGTTAAAATCTACACAACATGTGTTGTCCCTGAGCACACACACTACATGTGTTAAAATCTACACAACATGTGTTGTCCCTGAACACACACACTACATGTGTTAAAATCTACACAACATGTGTTGTCCCTGAGCACACACACACTACATGTGTTAAAATCTACATAACATGTGTTGTCCCTGAACACACACACACTACATGTGTTAAAATCTACACAACATGTGTTGTCCCTGAGCACACACACACTACATGTGTTAAAATCTACATAACATGTGTTGTCCCTGAGCACACACACACTACATGTGTTAAAATCTACATAACATGTGTTGTCCCTGAACACACACACACTACATGTGTTAAAATCTACACAACATGTGTTGTCCCTGAGCACACACACTACATGTGTTAAAATCTACATAACACATGTTGTCCCTGAGCACACACACACTACATGTGTTAAAATCTACACAACATGTGTTGTCCCTGAGCACACACACACTACATGTGTTCAAATCTACATAACATGTGTTGTCCCTGAGCACACACACACTACATGTGTTAAAATCTACATAACATGTGTTGTCCCTGAACACACACACACTACATGTGTTAAAATCTACACAACATGTGTTGTCCCTGAGCACACACACTACATGTGTTAAAATCTACATAACACATGTTGTCCCTGAGCACACACACACTACATGTGTTAAAATCTACACAACATGTGTTGTCCCTGAGCACACACACACTACATGTGTTCAAATCTACATAACACGTGTTGTCCCTGAGCACACACACACTACGTGTTAAAATCTACACAACATGTGTTGTCCCTGAGCACACACACACTACATGTTTTAAAATCTACACAACGTGTTGTCCCTGAGCACACACACTACATGTGTTAAAATCTACATAACATGTGTTGTCCCTGAGCACACACACACTACATGTGTTAAAATCTACACAACATGTGTTGTCCCTGAGCACACACACACTACATGTGTTAAAATCTACACAACATGTGTTGTCCCTGAGCACACACACTACATGTGTTAAAATCTACACTACATGTGTTAAAATCTACACAACATGTGTTGTTCCTGAACGCACACACACTACATGTTAAAATCTACACAACATGTGTTGTCCCTGAACACACACACTATATGTGTTAAAACTGACATGTGTTGTCCCTGAACGCACACACACTATATGTGTTAAAACTGACATGTGTTGTCCCTGAACGCACACACACTACATGTGTTAAAACTGACACAACATGTGTTGTCCCTGAGCACACACACACACTACATGTGTTAAAATCTATACAACATGTGTTGTCCCTGAGCACACACACTACATGTGTTAAAATCTACACAACATGTGTTGTCCCTGAGCACACACACTACATGTGTTAAAATCTACATAACATGTGTTGTCCCTGAGCACACACACACTACATGTTTTAAAATCTACACAACATGTGTTGTCCCTGAGCACACACACTACATGTGTTAAAATCTACATAACATGTGTTGTCCCTGAGCACACACACACTACATGTGTTAAAATCTACACAACATGTGTTGTCCCTGAACACACTACATGTGTTAAAATCTACATAACATGTGTTGTCCCTGAACACACACACACTACATGTGTTAAAATCTACACAACATGTGTTGTCCCTGAGCACACACACACTACATGTGTTAAAATCTACATAACATGTGTTGTCCCTGAGCACACACACTACATGTGTTAAAATCTACACAACATGTGTTGTCCCTGAGCACACACACACTACATGTGTTAAAATCTACACAACATGTGTTGTCCCTGAGTACACACACTACATGTGTTAAAATCTACACAACATGCGTTGTCCCTGAGCACACACACTACATGTGTTAAAATCTACACAACATGTGTTGTCCCTGAGCACACACACTACATGTGTTAAAATCTACACAACATGTGTTAAAATCTACACAACATGTGTTGTCCCTGAGCACACACACACTACATGTGTTCAAATCTACATAACACGTGTTGTCCCTGAGTACACACACTACATGTGTTAAAATCTACATAACATGTGTTGTCCCTGAGCACACACACACTACATGTGTTAAAATCTACATAACATGTGTTGTCCCTGAGCACACACACACTACATGTGTTAAAATCTACATAACATGTGTTGTCCCTGAGCACACACACTACATGTGTTAAAATCTACACAACATGTGTTGTCCCTGAGCACACACACACTACATGTGTTAAAATCTACACAACATGTGTTGTCCCTGAGTACACACACTACATGTGTTAAAATCTACACAACATGCGTTGTCCCTGAGCACACACACTACATGTGTTAAAATCTACACTACATGTGTTAAAATCTACACAACATGTGTTGTTCCTGAACGCACACACACTACATGTTAAAATCTACACAACAATCGTTGTCCCTGAACACACACACTATATGTGTTAAAACTGACATGTGTTGTCCCTGAACGCACACACACTACATGTGTTAAAACTGACACAACATGTGTTGTCCCTGAGCACACACACACACTACATGTGTTAAAATCTACACAACATGTGTTGTCCCTGAGCACACACACTACATGTGTTAAAATCTACACAACATGTGTTGTCCCTGAGCACACACACTACATGTGTTAAAATCTACATAACATGTGTTGTCCCTGAGCACACACACACTACATGTTTTAAAATCTACACAACATGTGTTGTCCCTGAGCACACACACTACATGTGTTAAAATCTACATAACATGTGTTGTCCCTGAGCACACACACACTACATGTGTTAAAATCTACACAACATGTGTTGTCCCTGAGCACACACACACTACATGTGTTAAAATCTACACGACATGTGTTGTCCCTGAGTACACACACTACATGTGTTAAAATCTACACAACATGCGTTGTCCCTGAGCACACACACTACATGTGTTAAAATCTACACTACATGTGTTAAAATCTACACAACATGTGTTGTTCCTGAACGCACACACACTACATGTTAAAATCTACACAACATGTGTTGTCCCTGAACACACACACTATATGTGTTAAAACTGACATGTGTTGTCCCTGAACGCACACACACTACATGTGTTAAAACTGACACAACATGTGTTGTCCCTGAGCACACACACACACTACATGTGTTAAAATCTACACAACATGTGTTGTCCCTGAGCACACACACTACATGTGTTAAAATCTACACAACATGTGTTGTCCCTGAACACACACACTACATGTGTTAAAATCTACACAACATGTGTTGTCCCTGAGCACACACACACTACATGTGTTAAAATCTACATAACATGTGTTGTCCCTGAACACACACACACTACATGTGTTAAAATCTACACAACATGTGTTGTCCCTGAGCACACACACACTACATGTGTTAAAATCTACATAACATGTGTTGTCCCTGAGCACACACACACTACATGTGTTAAAATCTACATAACATGTGTTGTCCCTGAACACACACACACTACATGTGTTAAAATCTACACAACATGTGTTGTCCCTGAGCACACACACACTACATGTGTTAAAATCTACATAACATGTGTTGTCCCTGAGCACACACACACTACATGTGTTAAAATCTACACAACATGTGTTGTCCCTGAGCACACACACTACATGTGTTAAAATCTACACAACATGTGTTGTCCCTGAGCACACACACACTACATGTGTTAAAATCTACACAACATGTGTTGTCCCTGAGTACACACACTACATGTGTTAAAATCTACACAACATGCGTTGTCCCTGAGCACACACACTACATGTGTTAAAATCTACACTACATGTGTTAAAATCTACACAACATGTGTTGTTCCTGAACGCACACACACTACATGTTAAAATCTACACAACAATCGTTGTCCCTGAACACACACACTATATGTGTTAAAACTGACATGTGTTGTCCCTGAACGCACACACACTACATGTGTTAAAACTGACACAACATGTGTTGTCCCTGAGCACACACACACACTACATGTGTTAAAATCTACACAACATGTGTTGTCCCTGAGCACACACACTACATGTGTTAAAATCTACACAACATGTGTTGTCCCTGAGCACACACACTACATGTGTTAAAATCTACATAACATGTGTTGTCCCTGAGCACACACACACTACATGTTTTAAAATCTACACAACATGTGTTGTCCCTGAGCACACACACTACATGTGTTAAAATCTACATAACATTTGTTGTCCCTGAGCACACACACACTACATGTGTTAAAATCTACACAACATGTGTTGTCCCTGAGCACACACACACTACATGTGTTAAAATCTACACGACATGTGTTGTCCCTGAGTACACACACTACATGTGTTAAAATCTACACAACATGCGTTGTCCCTGAGCACACACACTACATGTGTTAAAATCTACACTACATGTGTTAAAATCTACACAACATGTGTTGTTCCTGAACGCACACACACTACATGTTAAAATCTACACAACATGTGTTGTCCCTGAGCACACACACTACATGTGTTAAAATCTACACAACATGTGTTGTCCCTGAGCACACACACTACATGTGTTAAAATCTACATAACATGTGTTGTCCCTGAGCACACACACACTACATGTTTTAAAATCTACACAACATGTGTTGTCCCTGAGCACACACACTACATGTGTTAAAATCTACATAACATTTGTTGTCCCTGAGCACACACACACTACATGTGTTAAAATCTACACAACATGTGTTGTCCCTGAGCACACACACACTACATGTGTTAAAATCTACACGACATGTGTTGTCCCTGAGTACACACACTACATGTGTTAAAATCTACACAACATGCGTTGTCCCTGAGCACACACACTACATGTGTTAAAATCTACACTACATGTGTTAAAATCTACACAACATGTGTTGTTCCTGAACGCACACACACTACATGTTAAAATCTACACAACATGTGTTGTCCCTGAACACACACACTATATGTGTTAAAACTGACATGTGTTGTCCCTGAACGCACACACACTACATGTGTTAAAACTGACACAACATGTGTTGTCCCTGAGCACACACACACACTACATGTGTTAAAATCTACACAACATGTGTTGTCCCTGAGCACACACACTACATGTGTTAAAATCTACACAACATGTGTTGTCCCTGAACACACACACTACATGTGTTAAAATCTACACAACATGTGTTGTCCCTGAGCACACACACACTACATGTGTTAAAATCTACATAACATGTGTTGTCCCTGAACACACACACACTACATGTGTTAAAATCTACACAACATGTGTTGTCCCTGAGCACACACACACTACATGTGTTAAAATCTACATAACATGTGTTGTCCCTGAGCACACACACACTACATGTGTTAAAATCTACATAACATGTGTTGTCCCTGAGCACACACACTACATGTGTTAAAATCTACACAACATGTGTTGTCCCTGAGCACACACACACTACATGTGTTAAAATCTACACAACATGTGTTGTCCCTGAGTACACACACTACATGTGTTAAAATCTACACAACATGCGTTGTCCCTGAGCACACACACTACATGTGTTAAAATCTACACTACATGTGTTAAAATCTACACAACATGTGTTGTTCCTGAACGCACACACACTACATGTTAAAATCTACACAACAATCGTTGTCCCTGAACACACACACTATATGTGTTAAAACTGACATGTGTTGTCCCTGAACGCACACACACTACATGTGTTAAAACTGACACAACATGTGTTGTCCCTGAGCACACACACACACTACATGTGTTAAAATCTACACAACATGTGTTGTCCCTGAGCACACACACTACATGTGTTAAAATCTACACAACATGTGTTGTCCCTGAGCACACACACTACATGTGTTAAAATCTACATAACATGTGTTGTCCCTGAGCACACACACACTACATGTTTTAAAATCTACACAACATGTGTTGTCCCTGAGCACACACACTACATGTGTTAAAATCTACATAACATTTGTTGTCCCTGAGCACACACACACTACATGTGTTAAAATCTACACAACATGTGTTGTCCCTGAGCACACACACACTACATGTGTTAAAATCTACACGACATGTGTTGTCCCTGAGTACACACACTACATGTGTTAAAATCTACACAACATGCGTTGTCCCTGAGCACACACACTACATGTGTTAAAATCTACACTACATGTGTTAAAATCTACACAACATGTGTTGTTCCTGAACGCACACACACTACATGTTAAAATCTACACAACATGTGTTGTCCCTGAACACACACACTATATGTGTTAAAACTGACATGTGTTGTCCCTGAACGCACACACACTACATGTGTTAAAACTGACACAACATGTGTTGTCCCTGAGCACACACACACACTACATGTGTTAAAATCTACACAACATGTGTTGTCCCTGAGCACACACACTACATGTGTTAAAATCTACACAACATGTGTTGTCCCTGAACACACACACTACATGTGTTAAAATCTACACAACATGTGTTGTCCCTGAGCACACACACACTACATGTGTTAAAATCTACATAACATGTGTTGTCCCTGAACACACACACACTACATGTGTTAAAATCTACACAACATGTGTTGTCCCTGAGCACACACACACTACATGTGTTAAAATCTACATAACATGTGTTGTCCCTGAGCACACACACACTACATGTGTTAAAATCTACATAACATGTGTTGTCCCTGAACACACACACACTACATGTGTTAAAATCTACACAACATGTGTTGTCCCTGAGCACACACACACTACATGTGTTAAAATCTACATAACATGTGTTGTCCCTGAGCACACACACACTACATGTGTTAAAATCTACATAACATGTGTTGTCCCTGAGCACACACACTACATGTGTTAAAATCTACACAACATGTGTTGTCCCTGAGCACACACACACTACATGTGTTAAAATCTACACGACATGTGTTGTCCCTGAGTACACACACTACATGTGTTAAAATCTACACAACATGCGTTGTCCCTGAGCACACACACTACATGTGTTAAAATCTACACTACATGTGTTAAAATCTACACAACATGTGTTGTTCCTGAACGCACACACACTACATGTTAAAATCTACACAACATGTGTTGTCCCTGAACACACACACTATATGTGTTAAAACTGACATGTGTTGTCCCTGAACGCACACACACTACATGTGTTAAAACTGACACAACATGTGTTGTCCCTGAGCACACACACACACTACATGTGTTAAAATCTACACAACATGTGTTGTCCCTGAGCACACACACTACATGTGTTAAAATCTACACAACATGTGTTGTCCCTGAACACACACACTACATGTGTTAAAATCTACACAACATGTGTTGTCCCTGAGCACACACACACTACATGTGTTAAAATCTACATAACATGTGTTGTCCCTGAACACACACACACTACATGTGTTAAAATCTACACAACATGTGTTGTCCCTGAGCACACACACACTACATGTGTTAAAATCTACATAACATGTGTTGTCCCTGAGCACACACACACTACATGTGTTAAAATCTACATAACATGTGTTGTCCCTGAACACACACACACTACATGTGTTAAAATCTACACAACATGTGTTGTCCCTGAGCACACACACACTACATGTGTTAAAATCTACATAACATGTGTTGTCCCTGAGCACACACACACTACATGTGTTAAAATCTACATAACATGTGTTGTCCCTGAACACACACACACTACATGTGTTAAAATCTACACAACATGTGTTGTCCCTGAGCACACACACACTACATGTGTTAAAATCTACATAACATGTGTTGTCCCTGAGCACACACACACTACATGTGTTAAAATCTACATAACATGTGTTGTCCCTGAGCACACACACTACATGTGTTAAAATCTACACAACATGTGTTGTCCCTGAGCACACACACACTACATGTGTTAAAATCTACACAACATGTGTTGTCCCTGAGTACACACACTACATGTGTTAAAATCTACACAACATGCGTTGTCCCTGAGCACACACACTACATGTGTTAAAATCTACACTACATGTGTTAAAATCTACACAACATGTGTTGTTCCTGAACGCACACACACTACATGTTAAAATCTACACAACATGCGTTGTCCCTGAACACACACACTTTATGTGTTAAAACTGACATGTGTTGTCCCTGAAATCACACACACTACATGTGTTAAAACTGACACAACATGTGTTGTCCCTGAGCACACACACACACTACATGTGTTAAAATCTACACAACATGTGTTGTCCCTGAGCACACACACTACATGTGTTAAAATCTACACAACATGTGTTGTCCCTGAACACACACACTACATGTGTTAAAATCTACATAACATGTGTTGTCCCTGAGCACACACACTACATGTGTTAAAATCTACACAACATGTGTTGTCCCTGAGCACACACACACTACATGTGTTAAAATCTACACAACATGTGTTGTCCCTGAGTACACACACTACATGTGTTAAAATCTACACAACATGCGTTGTCCCTGAGCACACACACTACATGTGTTAAAATCTACACTACATGTGTTAAAATCTACACAACATGTGTTGTTCCTGAACGCACACACACTACATGTTAAAATCTACACAACAATCGTTGTCCCTGAACACACACACTATATGTGTTAAAACTGACATGTGTTGTCCCTGAACGCACACACACTACATGTGTTAAAACTGACACAACATGTGTTGTCCCTGAGCACACACACACACTACATGTGTTAAAATCTACACAACATGTGTTGTCCCTGAGCACACACACTACATGTGTTAAAATCTACACAACATGTGTTGTCCCTGAGCACACACACACTACATGTGTTAAAATCTACATAACATGTGTTGTCCCTGAGCACACACACACTACATGTGTTAAAATCTACATAACATGTGTTGTCCCTGAACACACACACACTACATGTGTTAAAATCTACACAACATGTGTTGTCCCTGAGCACACACACACTACATGTGTTAAAATCTACATAACATGTGTTGTCCCTGAGCACACACACACTACATGTGTTAAAATCTACATAACATGTGTTGTCCCTGAACACACACACACTACATGTGTTAAAATCTACACAACATGTGTTGTCCCTGAGCACACACACACTACATGTGTTAAAATCTACATAACATGTGTTGTCCCTGAGCACACACACACTACATGTGTTAAAATCTACATAACATGTGTTGTCCCTGAGCACACACACTACATGTGTTAAAATCTACACAACATGTGTTGTCCCTGAGCACACACACACTACATGTGTTAAAATCTACACAACATGTGTTGTCCCTGAGTACACACACTACATGTGTTAAAATCTACACAACATGCGTTGTCCCTGAGCACACACACTACATGTGTTAAAATCTACACTACATGTGTTAAAATCTACACAACATGTGTTGTTCCTGAACGCACACACACTACATGTTAAAATCTACACAACATGCGTTGTCCCTGAACACACACACTTTATGTGTTAAAACTGACATGTGTTGTCCCTGAAATCACACACACTACATGTGTTAAAACTGACACAACATGTGTTGTCCCTGAGCACACACACACACTACATGTGTTAAAATCTACACAACATGTGTTGTCCCTGAGCACACACACTACATGTGTTAAAATCTACACAACATGTGTTGTCCCTGAACACACACACTACATGTGTTAAAATCTACATAACATGTGTTGTCCCTGAGCACACACACTACATGTGTTAAAATCTACACAACATGTGTTGTCCCTGAGCACACACACACTACATGTGTTAAAATCTACACAACATGTGTTGTCCCTGAGTACACACACTACATGTGTTAAAATCTACACAACATGCGTTGTCCCTGAGCACACACACTACATGTGTTAAAATCTACACTACATGTGTTAAAATCTACACAACATGTGTTGTTCCTGAACGCACACACACTACATGTTAAAATCTACACAACAATCGTTGTCCCTGAACACACACACTATATGTGTTAAAACTGACATGTGTTGTCCCTGAACGCACACACACTACATGTGTTAAAACTGACACAACATGTGTTGTCCCTGAGCACACACACACACTACATGTGTTAAAATCTACACAACATGTGTTGTCCCTGAGCACACACACTACATGTGTTAAAATCTACACAACATGTGTTGTCCCTGAGCACACACACTACATGTGTTAAAATCTACATAACATGTGTTGTCCCTGAGCACACACACACTACATGTTTTAAAATCTACACAACATGTGTTGTCCCTGAGCACACACACTACATGTGTTAAAATCTACATAACATTTGTTGTCCCTGAGCACACACACACTACATGTGTTAAAATCTACACAACATGTGTTGTCCCTGAGCACACACACACTACATGTGTTAAAATCTACACGACATGTGTTGTCCCTGAGTACACACACTACATGTGTTAAAATCTACACAACATGCGTTGTCCCTGAGCACACACACTACATGTGTTAAAATCTACACTACATGTGTTAAAATCTACACAACATGTGTTGTTCCTGAACGCACACACACTACATGTTAAAATCTACACAACATGTGTTGTCCCTGAACACACACACTATATGTGTTAAAACTGACATGTGTTGTCCCTGAACGCACACACACTACATGTGTTAAAACTGACACAACATGTGTTGTCCCTGAGCACACACACACACTACATGTGTTAAAATCTACACAACATGTGTTGTCCCTGAGCACACACACTACATGTGTTAAAATCTACACAACATGTGTTGTCCCTGAACACACACACTACATGTGTTAAAATCTACACAACATGTGTTGTCCCTGAGCACACACACACTACATGTGTTAAAATCTACATAACATGTGTTGTCCCTGAACACACACACACTACATGTGTTAAAATCTACACAACATGTGTTGTCCCTGAGCACACACACACTACATGTGTTAAAATCTACATAACATGTGTTGTCCCTGAGCACACACACACTACATGTGTTAAAATCTACATAACATGTGTTGTCCCTGAGCACACACACTACATGTGTTAAAATCTACACAACATGTGTTGTCCCTGAGCACACACACACTACATGTGTTAAAATCTACACAACATGTGTTGTCCCTGAGTACACACACTACATGTGTTAAAATCTACACAACATGCGTTGTCCCTGAGCACACACACTACATGTGTTAAAATCTACACTACATGTGTTAAAATCTACACAACATGTGTTGTTCCTGAACGCACACACACTACATGTTAAAATCTACACAACAATCGTTGTCCCTGAACACACACACTATATGTGTTAAAACTGACATGTGTTGTCCCTGAACGCACACACACTACATGTGTTAAAACTGACACAACATGTGTTGTCCCTGAGCACACACACACACTACATGTGTTAAAATCTACACAACATGTGTTGTCCCTGAGCACACACACTACATGTGTTAAAATCTACACAACATGTGTTGTCCCTGAGCACACACACTACATGTGTTAAAATCTACATAACATGTGTTGTCCCTGAGCACACACACACTACATGTTTTAAAATCTACACAACATGTGTTGTCCCTGAGCACACACACTACATGTGTTAAAATCTACATAACATTTGTTGTCCCTGAGCACACACACACTACATGTGTTAAAATCTACACAACATGTGTTGTCCCTGAGCACACACACACTACATGTGTTAAAATCTACACGACATGTGTTGTCCCTGAGTACACACACTACATGTGTTAAAATCTACACAACATGCGTTGTCCCTGAGCACACACACTACATGTGTTAAAATCTACACTACATGTGTTAAAATCTACACAACATGTGTTGTTCCTGAACGCACACACACTACATGTTAAAATCTACACAACATGTGTTGTCCCTGAACACACACACTATATGTGTTAAAACTGACATGTGTTGTCCCTGAACGCACACACACTACATGTGTTAAAACTGACACAACATGTGTTGTCCCTGAGCACACACACACACTACATGTGTTAAAATCTACACAACATGTGTTGTCCCTGAGCACACACACTACATGTGTTAAAATCTACACAACATGTGTTGTCCCTGAACACACACACTACATGTGTTAAAATCTACACAACATGTGTTGTCCCTGAGCACACACACACTACATGTGTTAAAATCTACATAACATGTGTTGTCCCTGAACACACACACACTACATGTGTTAAAATCTACACAACATGTGTTGTCCCTGAGCACACACACACTACATGTGTTAAAATCTACATAACATGTGTTGTCCCTGAGCACACACACACTACATGTGTTAAAATCTACATAACATGTGTTGTCCCTGAACACACACACACTACATGTGTTAAAATCTACACAACATGTGTTGTCCCTGAGCACACACACACTACATGTGTTAAAATCTACATAACATGTGTTGTCCCTGAGCACACACACACTACATGTGTTAAAATCTACATAACATGTGTTGTCCCTGAGCACACACACTACATGTGTTAAAATCTACACAACATGTGTTGTCCCTGAGCACACACACACTACATGTGTTAAAATCTACACGACATGTGTTGTCCCTGAGTACACACACTACATGTGTTAAAATCTACACAACATGCGTTGTCCCTGAGCACACACACTACATGTGTTAAAATCTACACTACATGTGTTAAAATCTACACAACATGTGTTGTTCCTGAACGCACACACACTACATGTTAAAATCTACACAACATGTGTTGTCCCTGAACACACACACTATATGTGTTAAAACTGACATGTGTTGTCCCTGAACGCACACACACTACATGTGTTAAAACTGACACAACATGTGTTGTCCCTGAGCACACACACACACTACATGTGTTAAAATCTACACAACATGTGTTGTCCCTGAGCACACACACTACATGTGTTAAAATCTACACAACATGTGTTGTCCCTGAACACACACACTACATGTGTTAAAATCTACACAACATGTGTTGTCCCTGAGCACACACACACTACATGTGTTAAAATCTACATAACATGTGTTGTCCCTGAACACACACACACTACATGTGTTAAAATCTACACAACATGTGTTGTCCCTGAGCACACACACACTACATGTGTTAAAATCTACATAACATGTGTTGTCCCTGAGCACACACACACTACATGTGTTAAAATCTACATAACATGTGTTGTCCCTGAACACACACACACTACATGTGTTAAAATCTACACAACATGTGTTGTCCCTGAGCACACACACACTACATGTGTTAAAATCTACATAACATGTGTTGTCCCTGAGCACACACACACTACATGTGTTAAAATCTACATAACATGTGTTGTCCCTGAACACACACACACTACATGTGTTAAAATCTACACAACATGTGTTGTCCCTGAGCACACACACACTACATGTGTTAAAATCTACATAACATGTGTTGTCCCTGAGCACACACACACTACATGTGTTAAAATCTACATAACATGTGTTGTCCCTGAGCACACACACTACATGTGTTAAAATCTACACAACATGTGTTGTCCCTGAGCACACACACACTACATGTGTTAAAATCTACACAACATGTGTTGTCCCTGAGTACACACACTACATGTGTTAAAATCTACACAACATGCGTTGTCCCTGAGCACACACACTACATGTGTTAAAATCTACACTACATGTGTTAAAATCTACACAACATGTGTTGTTCCTGAACGCACACACACTACATGTTAAAATCTACACAACATGCGTTGTCCCTGAACACACACACTTTATGTGTTAAAACTGACATGTGTTGTCCCTGAAATCACACACACTACATGTGTTAAAACTGACACAACATGTGTTGTCCCTGAGCACACACACACACTACATGTGTTAAAATCTACACAACATGTGTTGTCCCTGAGCACACACACTACATGTGTTAAAATCTACACAACATGTGTTGTCCCTGAACACACACACTACATGTGTTAAAATCTACACAACATGTGTTGTCCCTGAGCACACACACACTACATGTGTTAAAATCTACATAACATGTGTTGTCCCTGAACACACACACACTACATGTGTTAAAATCTACACAACATGTGTTGTCCCTGAGCACACACACACTACATGTGTTAAAATCTACATAACATGTGTTGTCCCTGAGCACACACACACTACATGTGTTAAAATCTACATAACATGTGTTGTCCCTGAACACACACACACTACATGTGTTAAAATCTACACAACATGTGTTGTCCCTGAGCACACACACACTACACGTGTTAAAATCTACATAACATGTGTTGTCCCTGAGCACACACACACTATCTACATAATATGTGTTGTCCCTGAGCACACACACTACATGTGTTAAAATGTACATAACATGTGTTGTCCCTGAGCACACACACTACATGTGTTAAAATCTACACAACATGTGTTGTCCCTGAGCACACACACTACATGTGTTAAAATCTACACTACATGTGTTAAAATCTACGCAACATGTGTTGTCCCTGAACACACACACACACTACATGTGTTAAAACTGACACAACATGTGTTGTCCCTGAGCACACACACTACATGTGTTGAAATCTACACAACATGTGTTGTCCCTGAGCACACACACTACATGTGTTGAAATCTACACAACATGTGTTGTCCCTGAGCACACACACTACATGTGTTAAAATCTACACAACATGTGTTGTCCCTGAACACACACACACTACATGTGTTAAAATCTACACAGCATGTGTTGTCCCTGAACACATACACACACTACATGTGTTAAAATCTACACAACATGTGTTGCCCCTGAGCACACACACACTACATGTGTTAAAATCTACACAACATGTGTTGTCCCTGAGCACACACACACTACATGTGTTAAAATCTACATAACACGTGTTGTCCCTGAGCACACACACTACATGTGTTAAAATCTACACAACATGTGTTGTCCCTGAGCACACACACTACATGTGTTAAAATCTACACAACATGTGTTAAAATCTACACAACATGTGTTGTCCCTGAGCACACACACTACATGTGTTAAAACTACATAACACATGTTGTCCCTGAGCACACACACACTACATGTGTTAAAATCTACATAACATGTGTTGTCCCTGAGCACACACACACTACATGTGTTAAAATCTACACAACATGTGTTGTCCCTGAGCACACACACACTACATGTGTTAAAATCTACATAACACGTGTTGTCCCTGAGCACACACACTACATGTGTTAAAATCTACACAACATGTGTTGTCCCTGAGCACACACACTACATGTGTTAAAATCTACACAACATGTGTTAAAATCTACACAACATGTGTTGTCCCTGAGCACACACACTACATGTGTTAAAATCTACATAACACATGTTGTCCCTGAGCACACACACACTACATGTGTTAAAATCTACACAACATGTGTTGTCCCTGAGCACACACACACTACATGTGTTCAAATCTACATAACACGTGTTGTCCCTGAGCACACACACACTACGTGTTAAAATCTACACAACATGTGTTGTCCCTGAGCACACACACACTACATGTTTTAAAATCTACACAACGTGTTGTCCCTGAGCACACACACTACATGTGTTAAAATCTACATAACATGTGTTGTCCCTGAGCACACACACACTACATGTGTTAAAATCTACACAACATGTGTTGTCCCTGAGCACACACACACTACATGTGTTAAAATCTACACAACATGTGTTGTCCCTGAGTACACACACTACATGTGTTAAAATCTACACAACATGTGTTGTTCCTGAACGCACACACACTACATGTTAAAATCTACACAACATGTGTTGTCCCTGAACACACACACTATATGTGTTAAAACTGACATGTGTTGTCCCTGAACGCACACACACTACATGTGTTAAAACTGACACAACATGTGTTGTCCCAGAGCACACACACACACTACATGTGTTAAAATCTACACAACATGTGTTGTCCCTGAGCACACACACTACATGTGTTAAAATCTACACAACATGTGTTGTCCCTGAACACACACACTACATGTGTTAAAATCTACACAACATGTGTTGTCCCTGAGCACACACACACTACATGTGTTAAAATCTACATAACATGTGTTGTCCCTGAACACACACACACTACATGTGTTAAAATCTACACAACATGTGTTGTCCCTGAGCACACACACACTACATGTGTTAAAATCTACATAACATGTGTTGTCCCTGAGCACACACACACTACATGTGTTAAAATCTACATAACATGTGTTGTCCCTGAACACACACACACTACATGTGTTAAAATCTACACAACATGTGTTGTCCCTGAGCACACACACACTACATGTGTTAAAATCTACATAACATGTGTTGTCCCTGAGCACACACACACTACATGTGTTAAAATCTACATAACATGTGTTGTCCCTGAGCACACACACTACATGTGTTAAAATCTACACAACATGTGTTGTCCCTGAACACACACACACACTACATGTGTTAAAATCTACACAACATGTGTTGTCCCTGAACACACACACACACTACATGTGTTAAAATCTACACAACATGTGTTGTCCCTGAGCACACACACACTACATGTGTTAAAATCTACATAACATGTGTTGTCCCTGAACACACACACACTACATGTGTTAAAATCTACACAACATGTGTTGTCCCTGAGCACACACACACTACATGTGTTAAAATCTACATAACATGTGTTGTCCCTGAGCACACACACACTACATGTGTTAAAATCTACATAACATGTGTTGTCCCTGAACACACACACACTACATGTGTTAAAATCTACACAACATGTGTTGTCCCTGAGCACACACACACTACATGTGTTAAAATCTACATAACATGTGTTGTCCCTGAGCACACACACACTACATGTGTTAAAATCTACATAACATGTGTTGTCCCTGAGCACATACACTACATGTGTTAAAATCTACACAACATGTGTTGTCCCTGAGCACACACACACTACATGTGTTAAAATCTACACAACATGCGTTGTCCCTGAGCACACACACTACATGTGTTAAAATCTACACTACATGTGTTAAAATCTACACAACATGTGTTGTTCCTGAACGCACACACACTACATGTTAAAATCTACACAACAATCGTTGTCCCTGAACACACACACTATATGTGTTAAAACTGACATGTGTTGTCCCTGAACGCACACACACTACATGTGTTAAAACTGACACAACATGTGTTGTCCCTGAGCACACACACACTACATGTGTTAAAATCTACATAACATGTGTTGTCCCTGAGCACACACACTACATGTGTTAAAATCTACACAACATGTGTTGTCCCTGAGCACACACACACTACATGTGTTAAAATCTACACAACATGTGTTGTCCCTGAGTACACACACTACATGTGTTAAAATCTACACAACATGCGTTGTCCCTGAGCACACACACTACATGTGTTAAAATCTACACTACATGTGTTAAAATCTACACAACATGTGTTGTTCCTGAACGCACACACACTACATGTTAAAATCTACACAACAATCGTTGTCCCTGAACACACACACTATATGTGTTAAAACTTACATGTGTTGTCCCTGAACGCACACACACTACATGTGTTAAAACTGACACAACATGTGTTGTCCCTGAGCACACACACACACTACATGTGTTAAAATCTATACAACATGTGTTGTCCCTGAGCACACACACTACATGTGTTAAAATCTACACAACATGTGTTGTCCCTGAGCACACACACTACATGTGTTAAAATCTACATAACATGTGTTGTCCCTGAGCACACACACACTACATGTTTTAAAATCTACACAACATGTGTTGTCCCTGAGCACACACACTACATGTGTTAAAATCTACATAACATGTGTTGTCCCTGAGCACACACACACTACATGTGTTAAAATCTACACAACATGTGTTGTCCCTGAACACACACACACACTACAGGTGTTAAAATCTACACAACATGTGTTGTCCCTGAGCACACACACACTACATGTGTTAAAATCTACATAACATGTGTTGTCCCTGAACACACACACACTACATGTGTTAAAATCTACACAACATGTGTTGTCCCTGAGCACACACACACTACATGTGTTAAAATCTACATAACATGTGTTGTCCCTGAGCACACACACACTACATGTGTTAAAATCTACATAACATGTGTTGTCCCTGAACACACACACACTACATGTGTTAAAATCTACACAACATGTGTTGTCCCTGAGCACACACACACTACATGTGTTAAAATCTACATAACATGTGTTGTCCCTGAGCACACACACTACATGTGTTAAAATCTACACAACATGTGTTGTCCCTGAGCACACACACACTACATGTGTTAAAATCTACACAACATGTGTTGTCCCTGAGTACACACACTACATGTGTTAAAATCTACACAACATGCGTTGTCCCTGAGCACACACACTACATGTGTTAAAATCTACACAACATGTGTTGTCCCTGAGCACACACACTACATGTGTTAAAATCTACACAACATGTGTTAAAATCTACACAACATGTGTTGTCCCTGAGCACACACACACTACATGTGTTCAAATCTACATAACACGTGTTGTCCCTGAGCACACACACACTACGTGTTAAAATCTACACAACATGTGTTGTCCCTGAGCACAATCTACACAACGTGTTGTCCCTGAGCACACACACTACATGTGTTAAAATCTACATAACATGTGTTGTCCCTGAGCACACACACACTACATGTGTTAAAATCTACACAACATGTGTTGTCCCTGAGCACACACACACTACATGTGTTAAAATCTACACAACATGTGTTGTCCCTGAGTACACACACTACATGTGTTAAAATCTACACAACATGCGTTGTCCCTGAGCACACACACTACATGTGTTAAAATCTACACTACATGTGTTAAAATCTACACAACATGTGTTGTTCCTGAACGCACACACACTACATGTTAAAATCTACACAACATGTGTTGTCCCTGAACACACACACTATATGTGTTAAAACTGACATGTGTTGTCCCTGAACGCACACACACTACATGTGTTAAAACTGACACAACATGTGTTGTCCCTGAGCACACACACACACTACATGTGTTAAAATCTACACAACATGTGTTGTCCCTGAGCACACACACTACATGTGTTAAAATCTACACAACATGTGTTGTCCCTGAACACACACACTACATGTGTTAAAATCTACACAACATGTGTTGTCCCTGAGCACACACACACTACATGTGTTAAAATCTACATAACATGTGTTGTCCCTGAACACACACACACTACATGTGTTAAAATCTACACAACATGTGTTGTCCCTGAGCACACACACACTACATGTGTTAAAATCTACATAACATGTGTTGTCCCTGAGCACACACACACTACATGTGTTAAAATCTACATAACATGTGTTGTCCCTGAACACACACACACTACATGTGTTAAAATCTACACAACATGTGTTGTCCCTGAGCACACACACTACATGTGTTAAAATCTACATAACACATGTTGTCCCTGAGCACACACACACTACATGTGTTAAAATCTACACAACATGTGTTGTCCCTGAGCACACACACACTACATGTGTTCAAATCTACATAACATGTGTTGTCCCTGAGCACACACACACTACATGTGTTAAAATCTACATAACATGTGTTGTCCCTGAACACACACACACTACATGTGTTAAAATCTACATAACATGTGTTGTCCCTGAACACACACACACTACATGTGTTAAAATCTACACAACATGTGTTGTCCCTGAGCACACACACACTACATGTGTTAAAATCTACATAACATGTGTTGTCCCTGAGCACACACACTACATGTGTTAAAATCTACACAACATGTGTTGTCCCTGAGCACACACACACTACATGTGTTAAAATCTACACAACATGTGTTGTCCCTGAGTACACACACTACATGTGTTAAAATCTACACAACATGCGTTGTCCCTGAGCACACACACTACATGTGTTAAAATCTACACTACATGTGTTAAAATCTACACAACATGTGTTGTTCCTGAACGCACACACACTACATGTTAAAATCTACACAACAATCGTTGTCCCTGAACACACACACTATATGTGTTAAAACTGACATGTGTTGTCCCTGAACGCACACACACTACATGTGTTAAAACTGACACAACATGTGTTGTCCCTGAGCACACACACACACTACATGTGTTAAAATCTACACAACATGTGTTGTCCCTGAGCACACACACTACATGTGTTAAAATCTACACAACATGTGTTGTCCCTGAGCACACACACTACATGTGTTAAAATCTACATAACATGTGTTGTCCCTGAGCACACACACACTACATGTTTTAAAATCTACACAACATGTGTTGTCCCTGAGCACACACACTACATGTGTTAAAATCTACATAACATTTGTTGTCCCTGAGCACACACACACTACATGTGTTAAAATCTACACAACATGTGTTGTCCCTGAGCACACACACACTACATGTGTTAAAATCTACACGACATGTGTTGTCCCTGAGTACACACACTACATGTGTTAAAATCTACACAACATGCGTTGTCCCTGAGCACACACACTACATGTGTTAAAATCTACACTACATGTGTTAAAATCTACACAACATGTGTTGTTCCTGAACGCACACACACTACATGTTAAAATCTACACAACATGTGTTGTCCCTGAACACACACACTATATGTGTTAAAACTGACATGTGTTGTCCCTGAACGCACACACACTACATGTGTTAAAACTGACACAACATGTGTTGTCCCTGAGCACACACACACACTACATGTGTTAAAATCTACACAACATGTGTTGTCCCTGAGCACACACACTACATGTGTTAAAATCTACACAACATGTGTTGTCCCTGAACACACACACTACATGTGTTAAAATCTACACAACATGTGTTGTCCCTGAGCACACACACACTACATGTGTTAAAATCTACATAACATGTGTTGTCCCTGAACACACACACACTACATGTGTTAAAATCTACACAACATGTGTTGTCCCTGAGCACACACACACTACATGTGTTAAAATCTACATAACATGTGTTGTCCCTGAGCACACACACACTACATGTGTTAAAATCTACATAACATGTGTTGTCCCTGAACACACACACACTACATGTGTTAAAATCTACACAACATGTGTTGTCCCTGAGCACACACACACTACATGTGTTAAAATCTACATAACATGTGTTGTCCCTGAGCACACACACACTACATGTGTTAAAATCTACATAACATGTGTTGTCCCTGAGCACACACACTACATGTGTTAAAATCTACACAACATGTGTTGTCCCTGAGCACACACACACTACATGTGTTAAAATCTACACGACATGTGTTGTCCCTGAGTACACACACTACATGTGTTAAAATCTACACAACATGCGTTGTCCCTGAGCACACACACTACATGTGTTAAAATCTACACTACATGTGTTAAAATCTACACAACATGTGTTGTTCCTGAACGCACACACACTACATGTTAAAATCTACACAACATGTGTTGTCCCTGAACACACACACTATATGTGTTAAAACTGACATGTGTTGTCCCTGAACGCACACACACTACATGTGTTAAAACTGACACAACATGTGTTGTCCCTGAGCACACACACACACTACATGTGTTAAAATCTACACAACATGTGTTGTCCCTGAGCACACACACTACATGTGTTAAAATCTACACAACATGTGTTGTCCCTGAACACACACACTACATGTGTTAAAATCTACACAACATGTGTTGTCCCTGAGCACACACACACTACATGTGTTAAAATCTACATAACATGTGTTGTCCCTGAACACACACACACTACATGTGTTAAAATCTACACAACATGTGTTGTCCCTGAGCACACACACACTACATGTGTTAAAATCTACATAACATGTGTTGTCCCTGAGCACACACACACTACATGTGTTAAAATCTACATAACATGTGTTGTCCCTGAACACACACACACTACATGTGTTAAAATCTACACAACATGTGTTGTCCCTGAGCACACACACACTACATGTGTTAAAATCTACATAACATGTGTTGTCCCTGAGCACACACACACTACATGTGTTAAAATCTACATAACATGTGTTGTCCCTGAACACACACACACTACATGTGTTAAAATCTACACAACATGTGTTGTCCCTGAGCACACACACACTACATGTGTTAAAATCTACATAACATGTGTTGTCCCTGAGCACACACACACTACATGTGTTAAAATCTACATAACATGTGTTGTCCCTGAGCACACACACTACATGTGTTAAAATCTACACAACATGTGTTGTCCCTGAGCACACACACACTACATGTGTTAAAATCTACACAACATGTGTTGTCCCTGAGTACACACACTACATGTGTTAAAATCTACACAACATGCGTTGTCCCTGAGCACACACACTACATGTGTTAAAATCTACACTACATGTGTTAAAATCTACACAACATGTGTTGTTCCTGAACGCACACACACTACATGTTAAAATCTACACAACATGCGTTGTCCCTGAACACACACACTTTATGTGTTAAAACTGACATGTGTTGTCCCTGAAATCACACACACTACATGTGTTAAAACTGACACAACATGTGTTGTCCCTGAGCACACACACACACTACATGTGTTAAAATCTACACAACATGTGTTGTCCCTGAGCACACACACTACATGTGTTAAAATCTACACAACATGTGTTGTCCCTGAACACACACACTACATGTGTTAAAATCTACATAACATGTGTTGTCCCTGAGCACACACACTACATGTGTTAAAATCTACACAACATGTGTTGTCCCTGAGCACACACACACTACATGTGTTAAAATCTACACAACATGTGTTGTCCCTGAGTACACACACTACATGTGTTAAAATCTACACAACATGCGTTGTCCCTGAGCACACACACTACATGTGTTAAAATCTACACTACATGTGTTAAAATCTACACAACATGTGTTGTTCCTGAACGCACACACACTACATGTTAAAATCTACACAACAATCGTTGTCCCTGAACACACACACTATATGTGTTAAAACTGACATGTGTTGTCCCTGAACGCACACACACTACATGTGTTAAAACTGACACAACATGTGTTGTCCCTGAGCACACACACACACTACATGTGTTAAAATCTACACAACATGTGTTGTCCCTGAGCACACACACTACATGTGTTAAAATCTACACAACATGTGTTGTCCCTGAGCACACACACTACATGTGTTAAAATCTACATAACATGTGTTGTCCCTGAGCACACACACACTACATGTTTTAAAATCTACACAACATGTGTTGTCCCTGAGCACACACACTACATGTGTTAAAATCTACATAACATTTGTTGTCCCTGAGCACACACACACTACATGTGTTAAAATCTACACAACATGTGTTGTCCCTGAGCACACACACACTACATGTGTTAAAATCTACACGACATGTGTTGTCCCTGAGTACACACACTACATGTGTTAAAATCTACACAACATGCGTTGTCCCTGAGCACACACACTACATGTGTTAAAATCTACACTACATGTGTTAAAATCTACACAACATGTGTTGTTCCTGAACGCACACACACTACATGTTAAAATCTACACAACATGTGTTGTCCCTGAACACACACACTATATGTGTTAAAACTGACATGTGTTGTCCCTGAACGCACACACACTACATGTGTTAAAACTGACACAACATGTGTTGTCCCTGAGCACACACACACACTACATGTGTTAAAATCTACACAACATGTGTTGTCCCTGAGCACACACACTACATGTGTTAAAATCTACACAACATGTGTTGTCCCTGAACACACACACTACATGTGTTAAAATCTACACAACATGTGTTGTCCCTGAGCACACACACACTACATGTGTTAAAATCTACATAACATGTGTTGTCCCTGAACACACACACACTACATGTGTTAAAATCTACACAACATGTGTTGTCCCTGAGCACACACACACTACATGTGTTAAAATCTACATAACATGTGTTGTCCCTGAGCACACACACACTACATGTGTTAAAATCTACATAACATGTGTTGTCCCTGAGCACACACACTACATGTGTTAAAATCTACACAACATGTGTTGTCCCTGAGCACACACACACTACATGTGTTAAAATCTACACAACATGTGTTGTCCCTGAGTACACACACTACATGTGTTAAAATCTACACAACATGCGTTGTCCCTGAGCACACACACTACATGTGTTAAAATCTACACTACATGTGTTAAAATCTACACAACATGTGTTGTTCCTGAACGCACACACACTACATGTTAAAATCTACACAACAATCGTTGTCCCTGAACACACACACTATATGTGTTAAAACTGACATGTGTTGTCCCTGAACGCACACACACTACATGTGTTAAAACTGACACAACATGTGTTGTCCCTGAGCACACACACACACTACATGTGTTAAAATCTACACAACATGTGTTGTCCCTGAGCACACACACTACATGTGTTAAAATCTACACAACATGTGTTGTCCCTGAGCACACACACTACATGTGTTAAAATCTACATAACATGTGTTGTCCCTGAGCACACACACACTACATGTTTTAAAATCTACACAACATGTGTTGTCCCTGAGCACACACACTACATGTGTTAAAATCTACATAACATTTGTTGTCCCTGAGCACACACACACTACATGTGTTAAAATCTACACAACATGTGTTGTCCCTGAGCACACACACACTACATGTGTTAAAATCTACACGACATGTGTTGTCCCTGAGTACACACACTACATGTGTTAAAATCTACACAACATGCGTTGTCCCTGAGCACACACACTACATGTGTTAAAATCTACACTACATGTGTTAAAATCTACACAACATGTGTTGTTCCTGAACGCACACACACTACATGTTAAAATCTACACAACATGTGTTGTCCCTGAACACACACACTATATGTGTTAAAACTGACATGTGTTGTCCCTGAACGCACACACACTACATGTGTTAAAACTGACACAACATGTGTTGTCCCTGAGCACACACACACACTACATGTGTTAAAATCTACACAACATGTGTTGTCCCTGAGCACACACACTACATGTGTTAAAATCTACACAACATGTGTTGTCCCTGAACACACACACTACATGTGTTAAAATCTACACAACATGTGTTGTCCCTGAGCACACACACACTACATGTGTTAAAATCTACATAACATGTGTTGTCCCTGAACACACACACACTACATGTGTTAAAATCTACACAACATGTGTTGTCCCTGAGCACACACACACTACATGTGTTAAAATCTACATAACATGTGTTGTCCCTGAGCACACACACACTACATGTGTTAAAATCTACATAACATGTGTTGTCCCTGAACACACACACACTACATGTGTTAAAATCTACACAACATGTGTTGTCCCTGAGCACACACACACTACATGTGTTAAAATCTACATAACATGTGTTGTCCCTGAGCACACACACACTACATGTGTTAAAATCTACATAACATGTGTTGTCCCTGAGCACACACACTACATGTGTTAAAATCTACACAACATGTGTTGTCCCTGAGCACACACACACTACATGTGTTAAAATCTACACGACATGTGTTGTCCCTGAGTACACACACTACATGTGTTAAAATCTACACAACATGCGTTGTCCCTGAGCACACACACTACATGTGTTAAAATCTACACTACATGTGTTAAAATCTACACAACATGTGTTGTTCCTGAACGCACACACACTACATGTTAAAATCTACACAACATGTGTTGTCCCTGAACACACACACTATATGTGTTAAAACTGACATGTGTTGTCCCTGAACGCACACACACTACATGTGTTAAAACTGACACAACATGTGTTGTCCCTGAGCACACACACACACTACATGTGTTAAAATCTACACAACATGTGTTGTCCCTGAGCACACACACTACATGTGTTAAAATCTACACAACATGTGTTGTCCCTGAACACACACACTACATGTGTTAAAATCTACACAACATGTGTTGTCCCTGAGCACACACACACTACATGTGTTAAAATCTACATAACATGTGTTGTCCCTGAACACACACACACTACATGTGTTAAAATCTACACAACATGTGTTGTCCCTGAGCACACACACACTACATGTGTTAAAATCTACATAACATGTGTTGTCCCTGAGCACACACACACTACATGTGTTAAAATCTACATAACATGTGTTGTCCCTGAACACACACACACTACATGTGTTAAAATCTACACAACATGTGTTGTCCCTGAGCACACACACACTACATGTGTTAAAATCTACATAACATGTGTTGTCCCTGAGCACACACACACTACATGTGTTAAAATCTACATAACATGTGTTGTCCCTGAACACACACACACTACATGTGTTAAAATCTACACAACATGTGTTGTCCCTGAGCACACACACACTACATGTGTTAAAATCTACATAACATGTGTTGTCCCTGAGCACACACACACTACATGTGTTAAAATCTACATAACATGTGTTGTCCCTGAGCACACACACTACATGTGTTAAAATCTACACAACATGTGTTGTCCCTGAGCACACACACACTACATGTGTTAAAATCTACACAACATGTGTTGTCCCTGAGTACACACACTACATGTGTTAAAATCTACACAACATGCGTTGTCCCTGAGCACACACACTACATGTGTTAAAATCTACACTACATGTGTTAAAATCTACACAACATGTGTTGTTCCTGAACGCACACACACTACATGTTAAAATCTACACAACATGCGTTGTCCCTGAACACACACACTTTATGTGTTAAAACTGACATGTGTTGTCCCTGAAATCACACACACTACATGTGTTAAAACTGACACAACATGTGTTGTCCCTGAGCACACACACACACTACATGTGTTAAAATCTACACAACATGTGTTGTCCCTGAGCACACACACTACATGTGTTAAAATCTACACAACATGTGTTGTCCCTGAGCACACACACTACATGTGTTAAAATCTACACAACATGTGTTGTCCCTGAACACACACACTACATGTGTTAAAATCTACACAACATGTGTTGTCCCTGAGCACACACACACTACATGTGTTAAAATCTACATAACATGTGTTGTCCCTGAACACACACACACTACATGTGTTAAAATCTACACAACATGTGTTGTCCCTGAGCACACACACACTACATGTGTTAAAATCTACATAACATGTGTTGTCCCTGAGCACACACACACTACATGTGTTAAAATCTACATAACATGTGTTGTCCCTGAACACACACACACTACATGTGTTAAAATCTACACAACATGTGTTGTCCCTGAGCACACACACTACATGTGTTAAAATCTACATAACACATGTTGTCCCTGAGCACACACACACTACATGTGTTAAAATCTACACAACATGTGTTGTCCCTGAGCACACACACACTACATGTGTTCAAATCTACATAACATGTGTTGTCCCTGAGCACACACACACTACATGTGTTAAAATCTACATAACATGTGTTGTCCCTGAACACACACACACTACATGTGTTAAAATCTACATAACATGTGTTGTCCCTGAACACACACACACTACATGTGTTAAAATCTACACAACATGTGTTGTCCCTGAGCACACACACACTACATGTGTTAAAATCTACATAACATGTGTTGTCCCTGAGCACACACACTACATGTGTTAAAATCTACACAACATGTGTTGTCCCTGAGCACACACACACTACATGTGTTAAAATCTACACAACATGTGTTGTCCCTGAGTACACACACTACATGTGTTAAAATCTACACAACATGCGTTGTCCCTGAGCACACACACTACATGTGTTAAAATCTACACTACATGTGTTAAAATCTACACAACATGTGTTGTTCCTGAACGCACACACACTACATGTTAAAATCTACACAACAATCGTTGTCCCTGAACACACACACTATATGTGTTAAAACTGACATGTGTTGTCCCTGAACGCACACACACTACATGTGTTAAAACTGACACAACATGTGTTGTCCCTGAGCACACACACACACTACATGTGTTAAAATCTACACAACATGTGTTGTCCCTGAGCACACACACTACATGTGTTAAAATCTACACAACATGTGTTGTCCCTGAGCACACACACTACATGTGTTAAAATCTACATAACATGTGTTGTCCCTGAGCACACACACACTACATGTTTTAAAATCTACACAACATGTGTTGTCCCTGAGCACACACACTACATGTGTTAAAATCTACATAACATTTGTTGTCCCTGAGCACACACACACTACATGTGTTAAAATCTACACAACATGTGTTGTCCCTGAGCACACACACACTACATGTGTTAAAATCTACACGACATGTGTTGTCCCTGAGTACACACACTACATGTGTTAAAATCTACACAACATGCGTTGTCCCTGAGCACACACACTACATGTGTTAAAATCTACACTACATGTGTTAAAATCTACACAACATGTGTTGTTCCTGAACGCACACACACTACATGTTAAAATCTACACAACATGTGTTGTCCCTGAACACACACACTATATGTGTTAAAACTGACATGTGTTGTCCCTGAACGCACACACACTACATGTGTTAAAACTGACACAACATGTGTTGTCCCTGAGCACACACACACACTACATGTGTTAAAATCTACACAACATGTGTTGTCCCTGAGCACACACACTACATGTGTTAAAATCTACACAACATGTGTTGTCCCTGAACACACACACTACATGTGTTAAAATCTACACAACATGTGTTGTCCCTGAGCACACACACACTACATGTGTTAAAATCTACATAACATGTGTTGTCCCTGAACACACACACACTACATGTGTTAAAATCTACACAACATGTGTTGTCCCTGAGCACACACACACTACATGTGTTAAAATCTACATAACATGTGTTGTCCCTGAGCACACACACACTACATGTGTTAAAATCTACATAACATGTGTTGTCCCTGAACACACACACACTACATGTGTTAAAATCTACACAACATGTGTTGTCCCTGAGCACACACACACTACATGTGTTAAAATCTACATAACATGTGTTGTCCCTGAGCACACACACACTACATGTGTTAAAATCTACATAACATGTGTTGTCCCTGAGCACACACACTACATGTGTTAAAATCTACACAACATGTGTTGTCCCTGAGCACACACACACTACATGTGTTAAAATCTACACGACATGTGTTGTCCCTGAGTACACACACTACATGTGTTAAAATCTACACAACATGCGTTGTCCCTGAGCACACACACTACATGTGTTAAAATCTACACTACATGTGTTAAAATCTACACAACATGTGTTGTTCCTGAACGCACACACACTACATGTTAAAATCTACACAACATGTGTTGTCCCTGAACACACACACTATATGTGTTAAAACTGACATGTGTTGTCCCTGAACGCACACACACTACATGTGTTAAAACTGACACAACATGTGTTGTCCCTGAGCACACACACACACTACATGTGTTAAAATCTACACAACATGTGTTGTCCCTGAGCACACACACTACATGTGTTAAAATCTACACAACATGTGTTGTCCCTGAACACACACACTACATGTGTTAAAATCTACACAACATGTGTTGTCCCTGAGCACACACACACTACATGTGTTAAAATCTACATAACATGTGTTGTCCCTGAACACACACACACTACATGTGTTAAAATCTACACAACATGTGTTGTCCCTGAGCACACACACACTACATGTGTTAAAATCTACATAACATGTGTTGTCCCTGAGCACACACACACTACATGTGTTAAAATCTACATAACATGTGTTGTCCCTGAACACACACACACTACATGTGTTAAAATCTACACAACATGTGTTGTCCCTGAGCACACACACACTACATGTGTTAAAATCTACATAACATGTGTTGTCCCTGAGCACACACACACTACATGTGTTAAAATCTACATAACATGTGTTGTCCCTGAACACACACACACTACATGTGTTAAAATCTACACAACATGTGTTGTCCCTGAGCACACACACACTACATGTGTTAAAATCTACATAACATGTGTTGTCCCTGAGCACACACACACTACATGTGTTAAAATCTACATAACATGTGTTGTCCCTGAGCACACACACTACATGTGTTAAAATCTACACAACATGTGTTGTCCCTGAGCACACACACACTACATGTGTTAAAATCTACACAACATGTGTTGTCCCTGAGTACACACACTACATGTGTTAAAATCTACACAACATGCGTTGTCCCTGAGCACACACACTACATGTGTTAAAATCTACACTACATGTGTTAAAATCTACACAACATGTGTTGTTCCTGAACGCACACACACTACATGTTAAAATCTACACAACATGCGTTGTCCCTGAACACACACACTTTATGTGTTAAAACTGACATGTGTTGTCCCTGAAATCACACACACTACATGTGTTAAAACTGACACAACATGTGTTGTCCCTGAGCACACACACACACTACATGTGTTAAAATCTACACAACATGTGTTGTCCCTGAGCACACACACTACATGTGTTAAAATCTACACAACATGTGTTGTCCCTGAACACACACACTACATGTGTTAAAATCTACATAACATGTGTTGTCCCTGAGCACACACACTACATGTGTTAAAATCTACACAACATGTGTTGTCCCTGAGCACACACACACTACATGTGTTAAAATCTACACAACATGTGTTGTCCCTGAGTACACACACTACATGTGTTAAAATCTACATAACATGTGTTGTCCCTGAACACACACACACTACATGTGTTAAAATCTACACAACATGTGTTGTCCCTGAGCACACACACACTACATGTGTTAAAATCTACATAACATGTGTTGTCCCTGAGCACACACACACTACATGTGTTAAAATCTACATAACATGTGTTGTCCCTGAACACACACACACTACATGTGTTAAAATCTACACAACATGTGTTGTCCCTGAGCACACACACACTACATGTGTTAAAATCTACATAACATGTGTTGTCCCTGAGCACACACACACTACATGTGTTAAAATCTACATAACATGTGTTGTCCCTGAACACACACACACTACATGTGTTAAAATCTACACAACATGTGTTGTCCCTGAGCACACACACACTACATGTGTTAAAATCTACATAACATGTGTTGTCCCTGAGCACACACACACTACATGTGTTAAAATCTACATAACATGTGTTGTCCCTGAGCACACACACTACATGTGTTAAAATCTACACAACATGTGTTGTCCCTGAGCACACACACACTACATGTGTTAAAATCTACACAACATGTGTTGTCCCTGAGTACACACACTACATGTGTTAAAATCTACACAACATGCGTTGTCCCTGAGCACACACACTACATGTGTTAAAATCTACACTACATGTGTTAAAATCTACACAACATGTGTTGTTCCTGAACGCACACACACTACATGTTAAAATCTACACAACATGCGTTGTCCCTGAACACACACACTTTATGTGTTAAAACTGACATGTGTTGTCCCTGAAATCACACACACTACATGTGTTAAAACTGACACAACATGTGTTGTCCCTGAGCACACACACACACTACATGTGTTAAAATCTACACAACATGTGTTGTCCCTGAGCACACACACTACATGTGTTAAAATCTACACAACATGTGTTGTCCCTGAACACACACACTACATGTGTTAAAATCTACATAACATGTGTTGTCCCTGAGCACACACACTACATGTGTTAAAATCTACACAACATGTGTTGTCCCTGAGCACACACACACTACATGTGTTAAAATCTACACAACATGTGTTGTCCCTGAGTACACACACTACATGTGTTAAAATCTACACAACATGCGTTGTCCCTGAGCACACACACTACATGTGTTAAAATCTACACTACATGTGTTAAAATCTACACAACATGTGTTGTTCCTGAACGCACACACACTACATGTTAAAATCTACACAACAATCGTTGTCCCTGAACACACACACTATATGTGTTAAAACTGACATGTGTTGTCCCTGAACGCACACACACTACATGTGTTAAAACTGACACAACATGTGTTGTCCCTGAGCACACACACACACTACATGTGTTAAAATCTACACAACATGTGTTGTCCCTGAGCACACACACTACATGTGTTAAAATCTACACAACATGTGTTGTCCCTGAGCACACACACTACATGTGTTAAAATCTACATAACATGTGTTGTCCCTGAGCACACACACACTACATGTTTTAAAATCTACACAACATGTGTTGTCCCTGAGCACACACACTACATGTGTTAAAATCTACATAACATTTGTTGTCCCTGAGCACACACACACTACATGTGTTAAAATCTACACAACATGTGTTGTCCCTGAGCACACACACACTACATGTGTTAAAATCTACACGACATGTGTTGTCCCTGAGTACACACACTACATGTGTTAAAATCTACACAACATGCGTTGTCCCTGAGCACACACACTACATGTGTTAAAATCTACACTACATGTGTTAAAATCTACACAACATGTGTTGTTCCTGAACGCACACACACTACATGTTAAAATCTACACAACATGTGTTGTCCCTGAACACACACACTATATGTGTTAAAACTGACATGTGTTGTCCCTGAACGCACACACACTACATGTGTTAAAACTGACACAACATGTGTTGTCCCTGAGCACACACACACACTACATGTGTTAAAATCTACACAACATGTGTTGTCCCTGAGCACACACACTACATGTGTTAAAATCTACACAACATGTGTTGTCCCTGAACACACACACTACATGTGTTAAAATCTACACAACATGTGTTGTCCCTGAGCACACACACACTACATGTGTTAAAATCTACATAACATGTGTTGTCCCTGAACACACACACACTACATGTGTTAAAATCTACACAACATGTGTTGTCCCTGAGCACACACACACTACATGTGTTAAAATCTACATAACATGTGTTGTCCCTGAGCACACACACACTACATGTGTTAAAATCTACATAACATGTGTTGTCCCTGAGCACACACACTACATGTGTTAAAATCTACACAACATGTGTTGTCCCTGAGCACACACACACTACATGTGTTAAAATCTACACAACATGTGTTGTCCCTGAGTACACACACTACATGTGTTAAAATCTACACAACATGCGTTGTCCCTGAGCACACACACTACATGTGTTAAAATCTACACTACATGTGTTAAAATCTACACAACATGTGTTGTTCCTGAACGCACACACACTACATGTTAAAATCTACACAACAATCGTTGTCCCTGAACACACACACTATATGTGTTAAAACTGACATGTGTTGTCCCTGAACGCACACACACTACATGTGTTAAAACTGACACAACATGTGTTGTCCCTGAGCACACACACACACTACATGTGTTAAAATCTACACAACATGTGTTGTCCCTGAGCACACACACTACATGTGTTAAAATCTACACAACATGTGTTGTCCCTGAGCACACACACTACATGTGTTAAAATCTACATAACATGTGTTGTCCCTGAGCACACACACACTACATGTTTTAAAATCTACACAACATGTGTTGTCCCTGAGCACACACACTACATGTGTTAAAATCTACATAACATTTGTTGTCCCTGAGCACACACACACTACATGTGTTAAAATCTACACAACATGTGTTGTCCCTGAGCACACACACACTACATGTGTTAAAATCTACACGACATGTGTTGTCCCTGAGTACACACACTACATGTGTTAAAATCTACACAACATGCGTTGTCCCTGAGCACACACACTACATGTGTTAAAATCTACACTACATGTGTTAAAATCTACACAACATGTGTTGTTCCTGAACGCACACACACTACATGTTAAAATCTACACAACATGTGTTGTCCCTGAACACACACACTATATGTGTTAAAACTGACATGTGTTGTCCCTGAACGCACACACACTACATGTGTTAAAACTGACACAACATGTGTTGTCCCTGAGCACACACACACACTACATGTGTTAAAATCTACACAACATGTGTTGTCCCTGAGCACACACACTACATGTGTTAAAATCTACACAACATGTGTTGTCCCTGAACACACACACTACATGTGTTAAAATCTACACAACATGTGTTGTCCCTGAGCACACACACACTACATGTGTTAAAATCTACATAACATGTGTTGTCCCTGAACACACACACACTACATGTGTTAAAATCTACACAACATGTGTTGTCCCTGAGCACACACACACTACATGTGTTAAAATCTACATAACATGTGTTGTCCCTGAGCACACACACACTACATGTGTTAAAATCTACATAACATGTGTTGTCCCTGAACACACACACACTACATGTGTTAAAATCTACACAACATGTGTTGTCCCTGAGCACACACACACTACATGTGTTAAAATCTACATAACATGTGTTGTCCCTGAGCACACACACACTACATGTGTTAAAATCTACATAACATGTGTTGTCCCTGAGCACACACACTACATGTGTTAAAATCTACACAACATGTGTTGTCCCTGAGCACACACACACTACATGTGTTAAAATCTACACGACATGTGTTGTCCCTGAGTACACACACTACATGTGTTAAAATCTACACAACATGCGTTGTCCCTGAGCACACACACTACATGTGTTAAAATCTACACTACATGTGTTAAAATCTACACAACATGTGTTGTTCCTGAACGCACACACACTACATGTTAAAATCTACACAACATGTGTTGTCCCTGAACACACACACTATATGTGTTAAAACTGACATGTGTTGTCCCTGAACGCACACACACTACATGTGTTAAAACTGACACAACATGTGTTGTCCCTGAGCACACACACACACTACATGTGTTAAAATCTACACAACATGTGTTGTCCCTGAGCACACACACTACATGTGTTAAAATCTACACAACATGTGTTGTCCCTGAACACACACACTACATGTGTTAAAATCTACACAACATGTGTTGTCCCTGAGCACACACACACTACATGTGTTAAAATCTACATAACATGTGTTGTCCCTGAACACACACACACTACATGTGTTAAAATCTACACAACATGTGTTGTCCCTGAGCACACACACACTACATGTGTTAAAATCTACATAACATGTGTTGTCCCTGAGCACACACACACTACATGTGTTAAAATCTACATAACATGTGTTGTCCCTGAACACACACACACTACATGTGTTAAAATCTACACAACATGTGTTGTCCCTGAGCACACACACACTACATGTGTTAAAATCTACATAACATGTGTTGTCCCTGAGCACACACACACTACATGTGTTAAAATCTACATAACATGTGTTGTCCCTGAACACACACACACTACATGTGTTAAAATCTACACAACATGTGTTGTCCCTGAGCACACACACACTACATGTGTTAAAATCTACATAACATGTGTTGTCCCTGAGCACACACACACTACATGTGTTAAAATCTACATAACATGTGTTGTCCCTGAGCACACACACTACATGTGTTAAAATCTACACAACATGTGTTGTCCCTGAGCACACACACACTACATGTGTTAAAATCTACACAACATGTGTTGTCCCTGAGTACACACACTACATGTGTTAAAATCTACACAACATGCGTTGTCCCTGAGCACACACACTACATGTGTTAAAATCTACACTACATGTGTTAAAATCTACACAACATGTGTTGTTCCTGAACGCACACACACTACATGTTAAAATCTACACAACATGCGTTGTCCCTGAACACACACACTTTATGTGTTAAAACTGACATGTGTTGTCCCTGAAATCACACACACTACATGTGTTAAAACTGACACAACATGTGTTGTCCCTGAGCACACACACACACTACATGTGTTAAAATCTACACAACATGTGTTGTCCCTGAGCACACACACTACATGTGTTAAAATCTACACAACATGTGTTGTCCCTGAACACACACACTACATGTGTTAAAATCTACACAACATGTGTTGTCCCTGAGCACACACACACTACATGTGTTAAAATCTACATAACATGTGTTGTCCCTGAACACACACACACTACATGTGTTAAAATCTACACAACATGTGTTGTCCCTGAGCACACACACACTACATGTGTTAAAATCTACATAACATGTGTTGTCCCTGAGCACACACACACTACATGTGTTAAAATCTACATAACATGTGTTGTCCCTGAACACACACACACTACATGTGTTAAAATCTACACAACATGTGTTGTCCCTGAGCACACACACACTACACGTGTTAAAATCTACATAACATGTGTTGTCCCTGAGCACACACACACTATCTACATAATATGTGTTGTCCCTGAGCACACACACTACATGTGTTAAAATGTACATAACATGTGTTGTCCCTGAGCACACACACTACATGTGTTAAAATCTACACAACATGTGTTGTCCCTGAGCACACACACTACATGTGTTAAAATCTACACTACATGTGTTAAAATCTACGCAACATGTGTTGTCCCTGAACACACACACACACTACATGTGTTAAAACTGACACAACATGTGTTGTCCCTGAGCACACACACTACATGTGTTGAAATCTACACAACATGTGTTGTCCCTGAGCACACACACTACATGTGTTGAAATCTACACAACATGTGTTGTCCCTGAGCACACACACTACATGTGTTAAAATCTACACAACATGTGTTGTCCCTGAACACACACACACTACATGTGTTAAAATCTACACAGCATGTGTTGTCCCTGAACACATACACACACTACATGTGTTAAAATCTACACAACATGTGTTGCCCCTGAGCACACACACACTACATGTGTTAAAATCTACACAACATGTGTTGTCCCTGAGCACACACACACTACATGTGTTAAAATCTACATAACACGTGTTGTCCCTGAGCACACACACTACATGTGTTAAAATCTACACAACATGTGTTGTCCCTGAGCACACACACTACATGTGTTAAAATCTACACAACATGTGTTAAAATCTACACAACATGTGTTGTCCCTGAGCACACACACTACATGTGTTAAAACTACATAACACATGTTGTCCCTGAGCACACACACACTACATGTGTTAAAATCTACATAACATGTGTTGTCCCTGAGCACACACACACTACATGTGTTAAAATCTACACAACATGTGTTGTCCCTGAGCACACACACACTACATGTGTTAAAATCTACATAACACGTGTTGTCCCTGAGCACACACACTACATGTGTTAAAATCTACACAACATGTGTTGTCCCTGAGCACACACACTACATGTGTTAAAATCTACACAACATGTGTTAAAATCTACACAACATGTGTTGTCCCTGAGCACACACACTACATGTGTTAAAATCTACATAACACATGTTGTCCCTGAGCACACACACACTACATGTGTTAAAATCTACACAACATGTGTTGTCCCTGAGCACACACACACTACATGTGTTCAAATCTACATAACACGTGTTGTCCCTGAGCACACACACACTACGTGTTAAAATCTACACAACATGTGTTGTCCCTGAGCACACACACACTACATGTTTTAAAATCTACACAACGTGTTGTCCCTGAGCACACACACTACATGTGTTAAAATCTACATAACATGTGTTGTCCCTGAGCACACACACACTACATGTGTTAAAATCTACACAACATGTGTTGTCCCTGAGCACACACACACTACATGTGTTAAAATCTACACAACATGTGTTGTCCCTGAGTACACACACTACATGTGTTAAAATCTACACAACATGCGTTGTCCCTGAGCACACACACTACATGTGTTAAAATCTACACTACATGTGTTAAAATCTACACAACATGTGTTGTTCCTGAACGCACACACACTACATGTTAAAATCTACACAACATGTGTTGTCCCTGAACACACACACTATATGTGTTAAAACTGACATGTGTTGTCCCTGAACGCACACACACTACATGTGTTAAAACTGACACAACATGTGTTGTCCCAGAGCACACACACACACTACATGTGTTAAAATCTACACAACATGTGTTGTCCCTGAGCACACACACTACATGTGTTAAAATCTACACAACATGTGTTGTCCCTGAACACACACACTACATGTGTTAAAATCTACACAACATGTGTTGTCCCTGAGCACACACACACTACATGTGTTAAAATCTACATAACATGTGTTGTCCCTGAACACACACACACTACATGTGTTAAAATCTACACAACATGTGTTGTCCCTGAGCACACACACACTACATGTGTTAAAATCTACATAACATGTGTTGTCCCTGAGCACACACACACTACATGTGTTAAAATCTACATAACATGTGTTGTCCCTGAACACACACACACTACATGTGTTAAAATCTACACAACATGTGTTGTCCCTGAGCACACACACACTACATGTGTTAAAATCTACATAACATGTGTTGTCCCTGAGCACACACACACTACATGTGTTAAAATCTACATAACATGTGTTGTCCCTGAGCACACACACTACATGTGTTAAAATCTACACAACATGTGTTGTCCCTGAACACACACACACACTACATGTGTTAAAATCTACACAACATGTGTTGTCCCTGAACACACACACACACTACATGTGTTAAAATCTACACAACATGTGTTGTCCCTGAGCACACACACACTACATGTGTTAAAATCTACATAACATGTGTTGTCCCTGAACACACACACACTACATGTGTTAAAATCTACACAACATGTGTTGTCCCTGAGCACACACACACTACATGTGTTAAAATCTACATAACATGTGTTGTCCCTGAGCACACACACACTACATGTGTTAAAATCTACATAACATGTGTTGTCCCTGAACACACACACACTACATGTGTTAAAATCTACACAACATGTGTTGTCCCTGAGCACACACACACTACATGTGTTAAAATCTACATAACATGTGTTGTCCCTGAGCACACACACACTACATGTGTTAAAATCTACATAACATGTGTTGTCCCTGAACACACACACACTACATGTGTTAAAATCTACACAACATGTGTTGTCCCTGAGCACACACACACTACATGTGTTAAAATCTACATAACATGTGTTGTCCCTGAGCACACACACACTACATGTGTTAAAATCTACATAACATGTGTTGTCCCTGAGCACACACACTACATGTGTTAAAATCTACACAACATGTGTTGTCCCTGAGCACACACACACTACATGTGTTAAAATCTACACAACATGTGTTGTCCCTGAGTACACACACTACATGTGTTAAAATCTACACAACATGCGTTGTCCCTGAGCACACACACTACATGTGTTAAAATCTACACTACATGTGTTAAAATCTACACAACATGTGTTGTTCCTGAACGCACACACACTACATGTTAAAATCTACACAACATGCGTTGTCCCTGAACACACACACTTTATGTGTTAAAACTGACATGTGTTGTCCCTGAAATCACACACACTACATGTGTTAAAACTGACACAACATGTGTTGTCCCTGAGCACACACACACACTACATGTGTTAAAATCTACACAACATGTGTTGTCCCTGAGCACACACACTACATGTGTTAAAATCTACACAACATGTGTTGTCCCTGAACACACACACTACATGTGTTAAAATCTACATAACATGTGTTGTCCCTGAGCACACACACTACATGTGTTAAAATCTACACAACATGTGTTGTCCCTGAGCACACACACACTACATGTGTTAAAATCTACACAACATGTGTTGTCCCTGAGTACACACACTACATGTGTTAAAATCTACATAACATGTGTTGTCCCTGAACACACACACACTACATGTGTTAAAATCTACACAACATGTGTTGTCCCTGAGCACACACACACTACATGTGTTAAAATCTACATAACATGTGTTGTCCCTGAGCACACACACACTACATGTGTTAAAATCTACATAACATGTGTTGTCCCTGAACACACACACACTACATGTGTTAAAATCTACACAACATGTGTTGTCCCTGAGCACACACACACTACATGTGTTAAAATCTACATAACATGTGTTGTCCCTGAGCACACACACACTACATGTGTTAAAATCTACATAACATGTGTTGTCCCTGAACACACACACACTACATGTGTTAAAATCTACACAACATGTGTTGTCCCTGAGCACACACACACTACATGTGTTAAAATCTACATAACATGTGTTGTCCCTGAGCACACACACACTACATGTGTTAAAATCTACATAACATGTGTTGTCCCTGAGCACACACACTACATGTGTTAAAATCTACACAACATGTGTTGTCCCTGAGCACACACACACTACATGTGTTAAAATCTACACAACATGTGTTGTCCCTGAGTACACACACTACATGTGTTAAAATCTACACAACATGCGTTGTCCCTGAGCACACACACTACATGTGTTAAAATCTACACTACATGTGTTAAAATCTACACAACATGTGTTGTTCCTGAACGCACACACACTACATGTTAAAATCTACACAACATGCGTTGTCCCTGAACACACACACTTTATGTGTTAAAACTGACATGTGTTGTCCCTGAAATCACACACACTACATGTGTTAAAACTGACACAACATGTGTTGTCCCTGAGCACACACACACACTACATGTGTTAAAATCTACACAACATGTGTTGTCCCTGAGCACACACACTACATGTGTTAAAATCTACACAACATGTGTTGTCCCTGAACACACACACTACATGTGTTAAAATCTACATAACATGTGTTGTCCCTGAGCACACACACTACATGTGTTAAAATCTACACAACATGTGTTGTCCCTGAGCACACACACACTACATGTGTTAAAATCTACACAACATGTGTTGTCCCTGAGTACACACACTACATGTGTTAAAATCTACACAACATGCGTTGTCCCTGAGCACACACACTACATGTGTTAAAATCTACACTACATGTGTTAAAATCTACACAACATGTGTTGTTCCTGAACGCACACACACTACATGTTAAAATCTACACAACAATCGTTGTCCCTGAACACACACACTATATGTGTTAAAACTGACATGTGTTGTCCCTGAACGCACACACACTACATGTGTTAAAACTGACACAACATGTGTTGTCCCTGAGCACACACACACACTACATGTGTTAAAATCTACACAACATGTGTTGTCCCTGAGCACACACACTACATGTGTTAAAATCTACACAACATGTGTTGTCCCTGAGCACACACACTACATGTGTTAAAATCTACATAACATGTGTTGTCCCTGAGCACACACACACTACATGTTTTAAAATCTACACAACATGTGTTGTCCCTGAGCACACACACTACATGTGTTAAAATCTACATAACATTTGTTGTCCCTGAGCACACACACACTACATGTGTTAAAATCTACACAACATGTGTTGTCCCTGAGCACACACACACTACATGTGTTAAAATCTACACGACATGTGTTGTCCCTGAGTACACACACTACATGTGTTAAAATCTACACAACATGCGTTGTCCCTGAGCACACACACTACATGTGTTAAAATCTACACTACATGTGTTAAAATCTACACAACATGTGTTGTTCCTGAACGCACACACACTACATGTTAAAATCTACACAACATGTGTTGTCCCTGAACACACACACTATATGTGTTAAAACTGACATGTGTTGTCCCTGAACGCACACACACTACATGTGTTAAAACTGACACAACATGTGTTGTCCCTGAGCACACACACACACTACATGTGTTAAAATCTACACAACATGTGTTGTCCCTGAGCACACACACTACATGTGTTAAAATCTACACAACATGTGTTGTCCCTGAACACACACACTACATGTGTTAAAATCTACACAACATGTGTTGTCCCTGAGCACACACACACTACATGTGTTAAAATCTACATAACATGTGTTGTCCCTGAACACACACACACTACATGTGTTAAAATCTACACAACATGTGTTGTCCCTGAGCACACACACACTACATGTGTTAAAATCTACATAACATGTGTTGTCCCTGAGCACACACACACTACATGTGTTAAAATCTACATAACATGTGTTGTCCCTGAGCACACACACTACATGTGTTAAAATCTACACAACATGTGTTGTCCCTGAGCACACACACACTACATGTGTTAAAATCTACACAACATGTGTTGTCCCTGAGTACACACACTACATGTGTTAAAATCTACACAACATGCGTTGTCCCTGAGCACACACACTACATGTGTTAAAATCTACACTACATGTGTTAAAATCTACACAACATGTGTTGTTCCTGAACGCACACACACTACATGTTAAAATCTACACAACAATCGTTGTCCCTGAACACACACACTATATGTGTTAAAACTGACATGTGTTGTCCCTGAACGCACACACACTACATGTGTTAAAACTGACACAACATGTGTTGTCCCTGAGCACACACACACACTACATGTGTTAAAATCTACACAACATGTGTTGTCCCTGAGCACACACACTACATGTGTTAAAATCTACACAACATGTGTTGTCCCTGAGCACACACACTACATGTGTTAAAATCTACATAACATGTGTTGTCCCTGAGCACACACACACTACATGTTTTAAAATCTACACAACATGTGTTGTCCCTGAGCACACACACTACATGTGTTAAAATCTACATAACATTTGTTGTCCCTGAGCACACACACACTACATGTGTTAAAATCTACACAACATGTGTTGTCCCTGAGCACACACACACTACATGTGTTAAAATCTACACGACATGTGTTGTCCCTGAGTACACACACTACATGTGTTAAAATCTACACAACATGCGTTGTCCCTGAGCACACACACTACATGTGTTAAAATCTACACTACATGTGTTAAAATCTACACAACATGTGTTGTTCCTGAACGCACACACACTACATGTTAAAATCTACACAACATGTGTTGTCCCTGAACACACACACTATATGTGTTAAAACTGACATGTGTTGTCCCTGAACGCACACACACTACATGTGTTAAAACTGACACAACATGTGTTGTCCCTGAGCACACACACACACTACATGTGTTAAAATCTACACAACATGTGTTGTCCCTGAGCACACACACTACATGTGTTAAAATCTACACAACATGTGTTGTCCCTGAACACACACACTACATGTGTTAAAATCTACACAACATGTGTTGTCCCTGAGCACACACACACTACATGTGTTAAAATCTACATAACATGTGTTGTCCCTGAACACACACACACTACATGTGTTAAAATCTACACAACATGTGTTGTCCCTGAGCACACACACACTACATGTGTTAAAATCTACATAACATGTGTTGTCCCTGAGCACACACACACTACATGTGTTAAAATCTACATAACATGTGTTGTCCCTGAACACACACACACTACATGTGTTAAAATCTACACAACATGTGTTGTCCCTGAGCACACACACACTACATGTGTTAAAATCTACATAACATGTGTTGTCCCTGAGCACACACACACTACATGTGTTAAAATCTACATAACATGTGTTGTCCCTGAGCACACACACTACATGTGTTAAAATCTACACAACATGTGTTGTCCCTGAGCACACACACACTACATGTGTTAAAATCTACACGACATGTGTTGTCCCTGAGTACACACACTACATGTGTTAAAATCTACACAACATGCGTTGTCCCTGAGCACACACACTACATGTGTTAAAATCTACACTACATGTGTTAAAATCTACACAACATGTGTTGTTCCTGAACGCACACACACTACATGTTAAAATCTACACAACATGTGTTGTCCCTGAACACACACACTATATGTGTTAAAACTGACATGTGTTGTCCCTGAACGCACACACACTACATGTGTTAAAACTGACACAACATGTGTTGTCCCTGAGCACACACACACACTACATGTGTTAAAATCTACACAACATGTGTTGTCCCTGAGCACACACACTACATGTGTTAAAATCTACACAACATGTGTTGTCCCTGAACACACACACTACATGTGTTAAAATCTACACAACATGTGTTGTCCCTGAGCACACACACACTACATGTGTTAAAATCTACATAACATGTGTTGTCCCTGAACACACACACACTACATGTGTTAAAATCTACACAACATGTGTTGTCCCTGAGCACACACACACTACATGTGTTAAAATCTACATAACATGTGTTGTCCCTGAGCACACACACACTACATGTGTTAAAATCTACATAACATGTGTTGTCCCTGAACACACACACACTACATGTGTTAAAATCTACACAACATGTGTTGTCCCTGAGCACACACACACTACATGTGTTAAAATCTACATAACATGTGTTGTCCCTGAGCACACACACACTACATGTGTTAAAATCTACATAACATGTGTTGTCCCTGAACACACACACACTACATGTGTTAAAATCTACACAACATGTGTTGTCCCTGAGCACACACACACTACATGTGTTAAAATCTACATAACATGTGTTGTCCCTGAGCACACACACACTACATGTGTTAAAATCTACATAACATGTGTTGTCCCTGAGCACACACACTACATGTGTTAAAATCTACACAACATGTGTTGTCCCTGAGCACACACACACTACATGTGTTAAAATCTACACAACATGTGTTGTCCCTGAGTACACACACTACATGTGTTAAAATCTACACAACATGCGTTGTCCCTGAGCACACACACTACATGTGTTAAAATCTACACTACATGTGTTAAAATCTACACAACATGTGTTGTTCCTGAACGCACACACACTACATGTTAAAATCTACACAACATGCGTTGTCCCTGAACACACACACTTTATGTGTTAAAACTGACATGTGTTGTCCCTGAAATCACACACACTACATGTGTTAAAACTGACACAACATGTGTTGTCCCTGAGCACACACACACACTACATGTGTTAAAATCTACACAACATGTGTTGTCCCTGAGCACACACACTACATGTGTTAAAATCTACACAACATGTGTTGTCCCTGAACACACACACTACATGTGTTAAAATCTACACAACATGTGTTGTCCCTGAGCACACACACACTACATGTGTTAAAATCTACATAACATGTGTTGTCCCTGAACACACACACACTACATGTGTTAAAATCTACACAACATGTGTTGTCCCTGAGCACACACACACTACATGTGTTAAAATCTACATAACATGTGTTGTCCCTGAGCACACACACACTACATGTGTTAAAATCTACATAACATGTGTTGTCCCTGAACACACACACACTACATGTGTTAAAATCTACACAACATGTGTTGTCCCTGAGCACACACACACTACACGTGTTAAAATCTACATAACATGTGTTGTCCCTGAGCACACACACACTATCTACATAATATGTGTTGTCCCTGAGCACACACACTACATGTGTTAAAATGTACATAACATGTGTTGTCCCTGAGCACACACACTACATGTGTTAAAATCTACACAACATGTGTTGTCCCTGAGCACACACACTACATGTGTTAAAATCTACACTACATGTGTTAAAATCTACGCAACATGTGTTGTCCCTGAACACACACACACACTACATGTGTTAAAACTGACACAACATGTGTTGTCCCTGAGCACACACACTACATGTGTTGAAATCTACACAACATGTGTTGTCCCTGAGCACACACACTACATGTGTTGAAATCTACACAACATGTGTTGTCCCTGAGCACACACACTACATGTGTTAAAATCTACACAACATGTGTTGTCCCTGAACACACACACACTACATGTGTTAAAATCTACACAGCATGTGTTGTCCCTGAACACATACACACACTACATGTGTTAAAATCTACACAACATGTGTTGCCCCTGAGCACACACACACTACATGTGTTAAAATCTACACAACATGTGTTGTCCCTGAGCACACACACACTACATGTGTTAAAATCTACATAACACGTGTTGTCCCTGAGCACACACACTACATGTGTTAAAATCTACACAACATGTGTTGTCCCTGAGCACACACACTACATGTGTTAAAATCTACACAACATGTGTTAAAATCTACACAACATGTGTTGTCCCTGAGCACACACACTACATGTGTTAAAACTACATAACACATGTTGTCCCTGAGCACACACACACTACATGTGTTAAAATCTACATAACATGTGTTGTCCCTGAGCACACACACACTACATGTGTTAAAATCTACACAACATGTGTTGTCCCTGAGCACACACACACTACATGTGTTAAAATCTACATAACACGTGTTGTCCCTGAGCACACACACTACATGTGTTAAAATCTACACAACATGTGTTGTCCCTGAGCACACACACTACATGTGTTAAAATCTACACAACATGTGTTAAAATCTACACAACATGTGTTGTCCCTGAGCACACACACTACATGTGTTAAAATCTACATAACACATGTTGTCCCTGAGCACACACACACTACATGTGTTAAAATCTACACAACATGTGTTGTCCCTGAGCACACACACACTACATGTGTTCAAATCTACATAACACGTGTTGTCCCTGAGCACACACACACTACGTGTTAAAATCTACACAACATGTGTTGTCCCTGAGCACACACACACTACATGTTTTAAAATCTACACAACGTGTTGTCCCTGAGCACACACACTACATGTGTTAAAATCTACATAACATGTGTTGTCCCTGAGCACACACACACTACATGTGTTAAAATCTACACAACATGTGTTGTCCCTGAGCACACACACACTACATGTGTTAAAATCTACACAACATGTGTTGTCCCTGAGTACACACACTACATGTGTTAAAATCTACACAACATGCGTTGTCCCTGAGCACACACACTACATGTGTTAAAATCTACACTACATGTGTTAAAATCTACACAACATGTGTTGTTCCTGAACGCACACACACTACATGTTAAAATCTACACAACATGTGTTGTCCCTGAACACACACACTATATGTGTTAAAACTGACATGTGTTGTCCCTGAACGCACACACACTACATGTGTTAAAACTGACACAACATGTGTTGTCCCAGAGCACACACACACACTACATGTGTTAAAATCTACACAACATGTGTTGTCCCTGAGCACACACACTACATGTGTTAAAATCTACACAACATGTGTTGTCCCTGAACACACACACTACATGTGTTAAAATCTACACAACATGTGTTGTCCCTGAGCACACACACACTACATGTGTTAAAATCTACATAACATGTGTTGTCCCTGAACACACACACACTACATGTGTTAAAATCTACACAACATGTGTTGTCCCTGAGCACACACACACTACATGTGTTAAAATCTACATAACATGTGTTGTCCCTGAGCACACACACACTACATGTGTTAAAATCTACATAACATGTGTTGTCCCTGAACACACACACACTACATGTGTTAAAATCTACACAACATGTGTTGTCCCTGAGCACACACACACTACATGTGTTAAAATCTACATAACATGTGTTGTCCCTGAGCACACACACACTACATGTGTTAAAATCTACATAACATGTGTTGTCCCTGAGCACACACACTACATGTGTTAAAATCTACACAACATGTGTTGTCCCTGAACACACACACACACTACATGTGTTAAAATCTACACAACATGTGTTGTCCCTGAACACACACACACACTACATGTGTTAAAATCTACACAACATGTGTTGTCCCTGAGCACACACACACTACATGTGTTAAAATCTACATAACATGTGTTGTCCCTGAACACACACACACTACATGTGTTAAAATCTACACAACATGTGTTGTCCCTGAGCACACACACACTACATGTGTTAAAATCTACATAACATGTGTTGTCCCTGAGCACACACACACTACATGTGTTAAAATCTACATAACATGTGTTGTCCCTGAACACACACACACTACATGTGTTAAAATCTACACAACATGTGTTGTCCCTGAGCACACACACACTACATGTGTTAAAATCTACATAACATGTGTTGTCCCTGAGCACACACACACTACATGTGTTAAAATCTACATAACATGTGTTGTCCCTGAGCACACACACTACATGTGTTAAAATCTACACAACATGTGTTGTCCCTGAGCACACACACACTACATGTGTTAAAATCTACACAACATGCGTTGTCCCTGAGCACACACACTACATGTGTTAAAATCTACACTACATGTGTTAAAATCTACACAACATGTGTTGTTCCTGAACGCACACACACTACATGTTAAAATCTACACAACAATCGTTGTCCCTGAACACACACACTATATGTGTTAAAACTGACATGTGTTGTCCCTGAACGCACACACACTACATGTGTTAAAACTGACACAACATGTGTTGTCCCTGAGCACACACACACTACATGTGTTAAAATCTACATAACATGTGTTGTCCCTGAGCACACACACTACATGTGTTAAAATCTACACAACATGTGTTGTCCCTGAGCACACACACACTACATGTGTTAAAATCTACACAACATGTGTTGTCCCTGAGTACACACACTACATGTGTTAAAATCTACACAACATGCGTTGTCCCTGAGCACACACACTACATGTGTTAAAATCTACACTACATGTGTTAAAATCTACACAACATGTGTTGTTCCTGAACGCACACACACTACATGTTAAAATCTACACAACAATCGTTGTCCCTGAACACACACACTATATGTGTTAAAACTTACATGTGTTGTCCCTGAACGCACACACACTACATGTGTTAAAACTGACACAACATGTGTTGTCCCTGAGCACACACACACACTACATGTGTTAAAATCTATACAACATGTGTTGTCCCTGAGCACACACACTACATGTGTTAAAATCTACACAACATGTGTTGTCCCTGAGCACACACACTACATGTGTTAAAATCTACATAACATGTGTTGTCCCTGAGCACACACACACTACATGTTTTAAAATCTACACAACATGTGTTGTCCCTGAGCACACACACTACATGTGTTAACATCTACATAACATGTGTTGTCCCTGAGCACACACACACTACATGTGTTAAAATCTACACAACATGTGTTGTCCCTGAACACACATACACACTACAGGTGTTAAAATCTACACAACATGTGTTGTCCCTGAGCACACACACACTACATGTGTTAAAATCTACATAACATGTGTTGTCCCTGAACACACACACACTACATGTGTTAAAATCTACACAACATGTGTTGTCCCTGAGCACACACACACTACATGTGTTAAAATCTACATAACATGTGTTGTCCCTGAGCACACACACACTACATGTGTTAAAATCTACATAACATGTGTTGTCCCTGAACACACACACACTACATGTGTTAAAATCTACACAACATGTGTTGTCCCTGAGCACACACACACTACATGTGTTAAAATCTACACAACATGCGTTGTCCCTGAGCACACACACTACATGTGTTAAAATCTACACTACATGTGTTAAAATCTACACAACATGTGTTGTTCCTGAACGCACACACACTACATGTTAAAATCTACACAACAATCGTTGTCCCTGAACACACACACTATATGTGTTAAAACTGACATGTGTTGTCCCTGAACGCACACACACTACATGTGTTAAAACTGACACAACATGTGTTGTCCCTGAGCACACACACACTACATGTGTTAAAATCTACATAACATGTGTTGTCCCTGAGCACACACACTACATGTGTTAAAATCTACACAACATGTGTTGTCCCTGAGCACACACACACTACATGTGTTAAAATCTACACAACATGTGTTGTCCCTGAGTACACACACTACATGTGTTAAAATCTACACAACATGCGTTGTCCCTGAGCACACACACTACATGTGTTAAAATCTACACTACATGTGTTAAAATCTACACAACATGTGTTGTTCCTGAACGCACACACACTACATGTTAAAATCTACACAACAATCGTTGTCCCTGAACACACACACTATATGTGTTAAAACTTACATGTGTTGTCCCTGAACGCACACACACTACATGTGTTAAAACTGACACAACATGTGTTGTCCCTGAGCACACACACACACTACATGTGTTAAAATCTATACAACATGTGTTGTCCCTGAGCACACACACTACATGTGTTAAAATCTACACAACATGTGTTGTCCCTGAGCACACACACTACATGTGTTAAAATCTACATAACATGTGTTGTCCCTGAGCACACACACACTACATGTTTTAAAATCTACACAACATGTGTTGTCCCTGAGCACACACACTACATGTGTTAAAATCTACATAACATGTGTTGTCCCTGAGCACACACACACTACATGTGTTAAAATCTACACAACATGTGTTGTCCCTGAACACACACACACACTACAGGTGTTAAAATCTACACAACATGTGTTGTCCCTGAGCACACACACACTACATGTGTTAAAATCTACATAACATGTGTTGTCCCTGAACACACACACACTACATGTGTTAAAATCTACACAACATGTGTTGTCCCTGAGCACACACACACTACATGTGTTAAAATCTACATAACATGTGTTGTCCCTGAGCACACACACACTACATGTGTTAAAATCTACATAACATGTGTTGTCCCTGAACACACACACACTACATGTGTTAAAATCTACACAACATGTGTTGTCCCTGAGCACACACACACTACATGTGTTAAAATCTACATAACATGTGTTGTCCCTGAGCACACACACTACATGTGTTAAAATCTACACAACATGTGTTGTCCCTGAGCACACACACACTACATGTGTTAAAATCTACACAACATGTGTTGTCCCTGAGTACACACACTACATGTGTTAAAATCTACACAACATGCGTTGTCCCTGAGCACACACACTACATGTGTTAAAATCTACACAACATGTGTTGTCCCTGAGCACACACACTACATGTGTTAAAATCTACACAACATGTGTTAAAATCTACACAACATGTGTTGTCCCTGAGCACACACACACTACATGTGTTCAAATCTACATAACACGTGTTGTCCCTGAGCACACACACACTACGTGTTAAAATCTACACAACATGTGTTGTCCCTGAGCACAATCTACACAACGTGTTGTCCCTGAGCACACACACTACATGTGTTAAAATCTACATAACATGTGTTGTCCCTGAGCACACACACACTACATGTGTTAAAATCTACACAACATGTGTTGTCCCTGAGCACACACACACTACATGTGTTAAAATCTACACAACATGTGTTGTCCCTGAGTACACACACTACATGTGTTAAAATCTACACAACATGCGTTGTCCCTGAGCACACACACTACATGTGTTAAAATCTACACTACATGTGTTAAAATCTACACAACATGTGTTGTTCCTGAACGCACACACACTACATGTTAAAATCTACACAACATGTGTTGTCCCTGAACACACACACTATATGTGTTAAAACTGACATGTGTTGTCCCTGAACGCACACACACTACATGTGTTAAAACTGACACAACATGTGTTGTCCCTGAGCACACACACACACTACATGTGTTAAAATCTACACAACATGTGTTGTCCCTGAGCACACACACTACATGTGTTAAAATCTACACAACATGTGTTGTCCCTGAACACACACACTACATGTGTTAAAATCTACACAACATGTGTTGTCCCTGAGCACACACACACTACATGTGTTAAAATCTACATAACATGTGTTGTCCCTGAACACACACACACTACATGTGTTAAAATCTACACAACATGTGTTGTCCCTGAGCACACACACACTACATGTGTTAAAATCTACATAACATGTGTTGTCCCTGAGCACACACACACTACATGTGTTAAAATCTACATAACATGTGTTGTCCCTGAACACACACACACTACATGTGTTAAAATCTACACAACATGTGTTGTCCCTGAGCACACACACTACATGTGTTAAAATCTACATAACACATGTTGTCCCTGAGCACACACACACTACATGTGTTAAAATCTACACAACATGTGTTGTCCCTGAGCACACACACACTACATGTGTTCAAATCTACATAACATGTGTTGTCCCTGAGCACACACACACTACATGTGTTAAAATCTACATAACATGTGTTGTCCCTGAACACACACACACTACATGTGTTAAAATCTACACAACATGTGTTGTCCCTGAGCACACACACTACATGTGTTAAAATCTACATAACACATGTTGTCCCTGAGCACACACACACTACATGTGTTAAAATCTACACAACATGTGTTGTCCCTGAGCACACACACACTACATGTGTTCAAATCTACATAACACGTGTTGTCCCTGAGCACACACACACTACGTGTTAAAATCTACACAACATGTGTTGTCCCTGAGCACACACACACTACATGTTTTAAAATCTACACAACATGTGTTGTCCCTGAGCACACACACACTACATGTTTTAAAATCTACACAACGTGTTGTCCCTGAGCACACACACTACATGTGTTAAAATCTACATAACATGTGTTGTCCCTGAGCACACACACACTACATGTGTTAAAATCTACACAACATGTGTTGTCCCTGAGCACACACACTACATGTGTTAAAATCTACACTACATGTGTTAAAATCTACACAACATGTGTTGTTCCTGAACGCACACACACTACATGTTAAAATCTACACAACATGTGTTGTCCCTGAACACACACACTATATGTGTTAAAACTGACATGTGTTGTCCCTGAACGCACACACACTATATGTGTTAAAACTGACATGTGTTGTCCCTGAACGCACACACACTACATGTGTTAAAACTGACACAACATGTGTTGTCCCTGAGCACACACACACACTACATGTGTTAAAATCTATACAACATGTGTTGTCCCTGAGCACACACACTACATGTGTTAAAATCTACACAACATGTGTTGTCCCTGAGCACACACACTACATGTGTTAAAATCTACATAACATGTGTTGTCCCTGAGCACACACACACTACATGTTTTAAAATCTACACAACATGTGTTGTCCCTGAGCACACACACACTACATGTTTTAAAATCTACACAACATGTGTTGTCCCTGAACACACTACATGTGTTAAAATCTACATAACATGTGTTGTCCCTGAACACACACACACTACATGTGTTAAAATCTACACAACATGTGTTGTCCCTGAGCACACACACACTACATGTGTTAAAATCTACATAACATGTGTTGTCCCTGAGCACACACACTACATGTGTTAAAATCTACACAACATGTGTTGTCCCTGAGCACACACACACTACATGTGTTAAAATCTACACAACATGTGTTGTCCCTGAGTACACACACTACATGTGTTAAAATCTACACAACATGCGTTGTCCCTGAGCACACACACTACATGTGTTAAAATCTACACAACATGTGTTGTCCCTGAGCACACACACTACATGTGTTAAAATCTACACAACATGTGTTAAAATCTACACAACATGTGTTGTCCCTGAGCACACACACACTACATGTGTTCAAATCTACATAACACGTGTTGTCCCTGAGCACACACACTACATGTGTTAAAATCTACATAACATGTGTTGTCCCTGAGCACACACACACTACATGTGTTAAAATCTACACAACATGTGTTGTCCCTGAGCACACACACACTACATGTGTTAAAATCTACACAACATGTGTTGTCCCTGAGTACACACACTACATGTGTTAAAATCTACACAACATGCGTTGTCCCTGAGCACACACACTACATGTGTTAAAATCTACACTACATGTGTTAAAATCTACACAACATGTGTTGTTCCTGAACGCACACACACTACATGTTAAAATCTACACAACATGTGTTGTCCCTGAACACACACACTATATGTGTTAAAACTGACATGTGTTGTCCCTGAACGCACACACACTACATGTGTTAAAACTGACACAACATGTGTTGTCCCTGAGCACACACACACACTACATGTGTTAAAATCTACACAACATGTGTTGTCCCTGAGCACACACACTACATGTGTTAAAATCTACACAACATGTGTTGTCCCTGAACACACACACTACATGTGTTAAAATCTACACAACATGTGTTGTCCCTGAGCACACACACACTACATGTGTTAAAATCTACATAACATGTGTTGTCCCTGAACACACACACACTACATGTGTTAAAATCTACACAACATGTGTTGTCCCTGAGCACACACACACTACATGTGTTAAAATCTACATAACATGTGTTGTCCCTGAGCACACACACACTACATGTGTTAAAATCTACATAACATGTGTTGTCCCTGAGCACACACACTACATGTGTTAAAATCTACACTACATGTGTTAAAATCTACACAACATGTGTTGTTCCTGAACGCACACACACTACATGTTAAAATCTACACAACATGTGTTGTCCCTGAACACACACACTATATGTGTTAAAACTGACATGTGTTGTCCCTGAACGCACACACACTACATGTGTTAAAACTGACACAACATGTGTTGTCCCTGAGCACACACACACACTACATGTGTTAAAATCTACACAACATGTGTTGTCCCTGAGCACACACACTACATGTGTTAAAATCTACACAACATGTGTTGTCCCTGAACACACACACTACATGTGTTAAAATCTACACAACATGTGTTGTCCCTGAGCACACACACACTACATGTGTTAAAATCTACATAACATGTGTTGTCCCTGAGCACACACACTACATGTGTTAAAATCTACATAACACATGTTGTCCCTGAGCACACACACACTACATGTGTTAAAATCTACACAACATGTGTTGTCCCTGAGCACACACACACTACATGTGTTCAAATCTACATAACATGTGTTGTCCCTGAGCACACACACACTACATGTGTTAAAATCTACATAACATGTGTTGTCCCTGAACACACACACACTACATGTGTTAAAATCTACACAACATGTGTTGTCCCTGAGCACACACACTACATGTGTTAAAATCTACATAACACATGTTGTCCCTGAGCACACACACACTACATGTGTTAAAATCTACACAACATGTGTTGTCCCTGAGCACACACACACTACATGTGTTCAAATCTACATAACACGTGTTGTCCCTGAGCACACACACACTACGTGTTAAAATCTACACAACATGTGTTGTCCCTGAGCACACACACACTACATGTTTTAAAATCTACACAACATGTGTTGTCCCTGAGCACACACACACTACATGTTTTAAAATCTACACAACGTGTTGTCCCTGAGCACACACACTACATGTGTTAAAATCTACATAACATGTGTTGTCCCTGAGCACACACACACTACATGTGTTAAAATCTACACAACATGTGTTGTCCCTGAGCACACACACTACATGTGTTAAAATCTACACTACATGTGTTAAAATCTACACAACATGTGTTGTTCCTGAACGCACACACACTACATGTTAAAATCTACACAACATGTGTTGTCCCTGAACACACACACTATATGTGTTAAAACTGACATGTGTTGTCCCTGAACGCACACACACTATATGTGTTAAAACTGACATGTGTTGTCCCTGAACGCACACACACTACATGTGTTAAAACTGACACAACATGTGTTGTCCCTGAGCACACACACACACTACATGTGTTAAAATCTATACAACATGTGTTGTCCCTGAGCACACACACTACATGTGTTAAAATCTACACAACATGTGTTGTCCCTGAGCACACACACTACATGTGTTAAAATCTACATAACATGTGTTGTCCCTGAGCACACACACACTACATGTTTTAAAATCTACACAACATGTGTTGTCCCTGAGCACACACACTACATGTGTTAAAATCTACATAACATGTGTTGTCCCTGAGCACACACACACTACATGTGTTAAAATCTACACAACATGTGTTGTCCCTGAACACACTACATGTGTTAAAATCTACATAACATGTGTTGTCCCTGAACACACACACACTACATGTGTTAAAATCTACACAACATGTGTTGTCCCTGAGCACACACACACTACATGTGTTAAAATCTACATAACATGTGTTGTCCCTGAGCACACACACTACATGTGTTAAAATCTACACAACATGTGTTGTCCCTGAGCACACACACACTACATGTGTTAAAATCTACACAACATGTGTTGTCCCTGAGTACACACACTACATGTGTTAAAATCTACACAACATGCGTTGTCCCTGAGCACACACACTACATGTGTTAAAATCTACACAACATGTGTTGTCCCTGAGCACACACACTACATGTGTTAAAATCTACACAACATGTGTTAAAATCTACACAACATGTGTTGTCCCTGAGCACACACACACTACATGTGTTCAAATCTACATAACACGTGTTGTCCCTGAGCACACACACTACATGTGTTAAAATCTACATAACATGTGTTGTCCCTGAGCACACACACACTACATGTGTTAAAATCTACACAACATGTGTTGTCCCTGAGCACACACACACTACATGTGTTAAAATCTACACAACATGTGTTGTCCCTGAGTACACACACTACATGTGTTAAAATCTACACAACATGCGTTGTCCCTGAGCACACACACTACATGTGTTAAAATCTACACTACATGTGTTAAAATCTACACAACATGTGTTGTTCCTGAACGCACACACACTACATGTTAAAATCTACACAACATGTGTTGTCCCTGAACACACACACTATATGTGTTAAAACTGACATGTGTTGTCCCTGAACGCACACACACTACATGTGTTAAAACTGACACAACATGTGTTGTCCCTGAGCACACACACTACATGTGTTAAAATCTACACAACATGTGTTGTCCCTGAACACACACACTACATGTGTTAAAATCTACACAACATGTGTTGTCCCTGAGCACACACACACTACATGTGTTAAAATCTACATAACATGTGTTGTCCCTGAACACACACACACTACATGTGTTAAAATCTACACAACATGTGTTGTCCCTGAGCACACACACACTACATGTGTTAAAATCTACATAACATGTGTTGTCCCTGAGCACACACACACTACATGTGTTAAAATCTACATAACATGTGTTGTCCCTGAGCACACACACTACATGTGTTAAAATCTACACTACATGTGTTAAAATCTACACAACATGTGTTGTTCCTGAACGCACACACACTACATGTTAAAATCTACACAACATGTGTTGTCCCTGAACACACACACTATATGTGTTAAAACTGACATGTGTTGTCCCTGAACGCACACACACTACATGTGTTAAAACTGACACAACATGTGTTGTCCCTGAGCACACACACACACTACATGTGTTAAAATCTACACAACATGTGTTGTCCCTGAGCACACACACTACATGTGTTAAAATCTACACAACATGTGTTGTCCCTGAACACACACACTACATGTGTTAAAATCTACACAACATGTGTTGTCCCTGAGCACACACACACTACATGTGTTAAAATCTACATAACATGTGTTGTCCCTGAACACACACACACTACATGTGTTAAAATCTACACAACATGTGTTGTCCCTGAGCACACACACACTACATGTGTTAAAATCTACATAACATGTGTTGTCCCTGAGCACACACACACTACATGTGTTAAAATCTACATAACATGTGTTGTCCCTGAACACACACACACTACATGTGTTAAAATCTACACAACATGTGTTGTCCCTGAGCACACACACTACATGTGTTAAAATCTACATAACACATGTTGTCCCTGAGCACACACACACTACATGTGTTAAAATCTACACAACATGTGTTGTCCCTGAGCACACACACACTACATGTGTTCAAATCTACATAACATGTGTTGTCCCTGAGCACACACACACTACATGTGTTAAAATCTACATAACATGTGTTGTCCCTGAACACACACACACTACATGTGTTAAAATCTACACAACATGTGTTGTCCCTGAGCACACACACTACATGTGTTAAAATCTACATAACACATGTTGTCCCTGAGCACACACACACTACATGTGTTAAAATCTACACAACATGTGTTGTCCCTGAGCACACACACACTACATGTGTTCAAATCTACATAACACGTGTTGTCCCTGAGCACACACACACTACGTGTTAAAATCTACACAACATGTGTTGTCCCTGAGCACACACACACTACATGTTTTAAAATCTACACAACATGTGTTGTCCCTGAGCACACACACACTACATGTTTTAAAATCTACACAACGTGTTGTCCCTGAGCACACACACTACATGTGTTAAAATCTACATAACATGTGTTGTCCCTGAGCACACACACACTACATGTGTTAAAATCTACACAACATGTGTTGTCCCTGAGCACACACACTACATGTGTTAAAATCTACACTACATGTGTTAAAATCTACACAACATGTGTTGTTCCTGAACGCACACACACTACATGTTAAAATCTACACAACATGTGTTGTCCCTGAACACACACACTATATGTGTTAAAACTGACATGTGTTGTCCCTGAACGCACACACACTATATGTGTTAAAACTGACATGTGTTGTCCCTGAACGCACACACACTACATGTGTTAAAACTGACACAACATGTGTTGTCCCTGAGCACACACACACACTACATGTGTTAAAATCTACACAACATGTGTTGTCCCTGAGCACACACACTACATGTGTTAAAATCTACACAACATGTGTTGTCCCTGAACACACACACTACATGTGTTAAAATCTACACAACATGTGTTGTCCCTGAGCACACACACACTACATGTGTTAAAATCTACATAACATGTGTTGTCCCTGAACACACACACACTACATGTGTTAAAATCTACACAACATGTGTTGTCCCTGAGCACACACACACTACATGTGTTAAAATCTACATAACATGTGTTGTCCCTGAGCACACACACACTACATGTGTTAAAATCTACATAACATGTGTTGTCCCTGAGCACACACACTACATGTGTTAAAATCTACACTACATGTGTTAAAATCTACACAACATGTGTTGTTCCTGAACGCACACACACTACATGTTAAAATCTACACAACATGTGTTGTCCCTGAACACACACACTATATGTGTTAAAACTGACATGTGTTGTCCCTGAACGCACACACACTACATGTGTTAAAACTGACACAACATGTGTTGTCCCTGAGCACACACACACACTACATGTGTTAAAATCTACACAACATGTGTTGTCCCTGAGCACACACACTACATGTGTTAAAATCTACACAACATGTGTTGTCCCTGAACACACACACTACATGTGTTAAAATCTACACAACATGTGTTGTCCCTGAGCACACACACACTACATGTGTTAAAATCTACATAACATGTGTTGTCCCTGAACACACACACACTACATGTGTTAAAATCTACACAACATGTGTTGTCCCTGAGCACACACACACTACATGTGTTAAAATCTACATAACATGTGTTGTCCCTGAGCACACACACACTACATGTGTTAAAATCTACATAACATGTGTTGTCCCTGAACACACACACACTACATGTGTTTAAATCTACACAACATGTGTTGTCCCTGAGCACACACACTACATGTGTTAAAATCTACATAACACATGTTGTCCCTGAGCACACACACACTACATGTGTTAAAATCTACACAACATGTGTTGTCCCTGAGCACACACACACTACATGTGTTCAAATCTACATAACATGTGTTGTCCCTGAGCACACACACACTACATGTGTTAAAATCTACATAACATGTGTTGTCCCTGAACACACACACACTACATGTGTTAAAATCTACACAACATGTGTTGTCCCTGAGCACACACACTACATGTGTTAAAATCTACATAACACATGTTGTCCCTGAGCACACACACACTACATGTGTTAAAATCTACACAACATGTGTTGTCCCTGAGCACACACACACTACATGTGTTCAAATCTACATAACACGTGTTGTCCCTGAGCACACACACACTACGTGTTAAAATCTACACAACATGTGTTGTCCCTGAGCACACACACACTACATGTTTTAAAATCTACACAACATGTGTTGTCCCTGAGCACACACACACTACATGTTTTAAAATCTACACAACGTGTTGTCCCTGAGCACACACACTACATGTGTTAAAATCTACATAACATGTGTTGTCCCTGAGCACACACACACTACATGTGTTAAAATCTACACAACATGTGTTGTCCCTGAGCACACACACTACATGTGTTAAAATCTACACTACATGTGTTAAAATCTACACAACATGTGTTGTTCCTGAACGCACACACACTACATGTTAAAATCTACACAACATGTGTTGTCCCTGAACACACACACTATATGTGTTAAAACTGACATGTGTTGTCCCTGAACGCACACACACTATATGTGTTAAAACTGACATGTGTTGTCCCTGAACGCACACACACTACATGTGTTAAAACTGACACAACATGTGTTGTCCCTGAGCACACACACACACTACATGTGTTAAAATCTATACAACATGTGTTGTCCCTGAGCACACACACTACATGTGTTAAAATCTACACAACATGTGTTGTCCCTGAGCACACACACTACATGTGTTAAAATCTACATAACATGTGTTGTCCCTGAGCACACACACACTACATGTTTTAAAATCTACACAACATGTGTTGTCCCTGAGCACACACACTACATGTGTTAAAATCTACATAACATGTGTTGTCCCTGAGCACACACACACTACATGTGTTAAAATCTACACAACATGTGTTGTCCCTGAACACACTACATGTGTTAAAATCTACATAACATGTGTTGTCCCTGAACACACACACACTACATGTGTTAAAATCTACACAACATGTGTTGTCCCTGAGCACACACACACTACATGTGTTAAAATCTACATAACATGTGTTGTCCCTGAGCACACACACTACATGTGTTAAAATCTACACAACATGTGTTGTCCCTGAGCACACACACACTACATGTGTTAAAATCTACACAACATGTGTTGTCCCTGAGTACACACACTACATGTGTTAAAATCTACACAACATGCGTTGTCCCTGAGCACACACACTACATGTGTTAAAATCTACACAACATGTGTTGTCCCTGAGCACACACACTACATGTGTTAAAATCTACACAACATGTGTTAAAATCTACACAACATGTGTTGTCCCTGAGCACACACACACTACATGTGTTCAAATCTACATAACACGTGTTGTCCCTGAGCACACACACTACATGTGTTAAAATCTACATAACATGTGTTGTCCCTGAGCACACACACACTACATGTGTTAAAATCTACACAACATGTGTTGTCCCTGAGCACACACACACTACATGTGTTAAAATCTACACAACATGTGTTGTCCCTGAGTACACACACTACATGTGTTAAAATCTACACAACATGCGTTGTCCCTGAGCACACACACTACATGTGTTAAAATCTACACTACATGTGTTAAAATCTACACAACATGTGTTGTTCCTGAACGCACACACACTACATGTTAAAATCTACACAACATGTGTTGTCCCTGAACACACACACTATATGTGTTAAAACTGACATGTGTTGTCCCTGAACGCACACACACTACATGTGTTAAAACTGACACAACATGTGTTGTCCCTGAGCACACACACACACTACATGTGTTAAAATCTACACAACATGTGTTGTCCCTGAGCACACACACTACATGTGTTAAAATCTACACAACATGTGTTGTCCCTGAACACACACACTACATGTGTTAAAATCTACACAACATGTGTTGTCCCTGAGCACACACACACTACATGTGTTAAAATCTACATAACATGTGTTGTCCCTGAACACACACACACTACATGTGTTAAAATCTACACAACATGTGTTGTCCCTGAGCACACACACACTACATGTGTTAAAATCTACATAACATGTGTTGTCCCTGAGCACACACACACTACATGTGTTAAAATCTACATAACATGTGTTGTCCCTGAGCACACACACACTACATGTGTTAAAATCTACATAACATGTGTTGTCCCTGAGCACACACACACTACATGTGTTAAAATCTACACAACATGTGTTGTCCCTGAGCACACACACACTACATGTGTTAAAATCTACACAACATGTGTTGTCCCTGAGTACACACACTACATGTGTTAAAATCTACACAACATGCGTTGTCCCTGAGCACACACACTACATGTGTTAAAATCTACACTACATGTGTTAAAATCTACACAACATGTGTTGTTCCTGAACGCACACACACTACATGTTAAAATCTACACAACAACCGTTGTCCCTGAACACACACACTATATGTGTTAAAACTGACATGTGTTGTCCCTGAACGCACACACACTACATGTGTTAAAACTGACACAACATGTGTTGTCCCTGAGCACACACACACACTACATGTGTTAAAATCTACACAACATGTGTTGTCCCTGAGCACACACACTACATGTGTTAAAATCTACACAACATGTGTTGTCCCTGAGCACACACACTACATGTGTTAAAATCTACATAACATGTGTTGTCCCTGAGCACACACACACTACATGTTTTAAAATCTACACAACATGTGTTGTCCCTGAGCACACACACTACATGTGTTAAAATCTACATAACATGTGTTGTCCCTGAGCACACACACACTACATGTGTTAAAATCTACACAACATGTGTTGTCCCTGAGCACACACACACTACATGTGTTAAAATCTACACGACATGTGTTGTCCCTGAGTACACACACTACATGTGTTAAAATCTACACAACATGCGTTGTCCCTGAGCACACACACTACATGTGTTAAAATCTACACTACATGTGTTAAAATCTACACAACATGTGTTGTTCCTGAACGCACACACACTACATGTTAAAATCTACACAACATGTGTTGTCCCTGAACACACACACTATATGTGTTAAAACTGACATGTGTTGTCCCTGAACGCACACACACTACATGTGTTAAAACTGACACAACATGTGTTGTCCCTGAGCACACACACACACTACATGTGTTAAAATCTACACAACATGTGTTGTCCCTGAGCACACACACTACATGTGTTAAAATCTACACAACATGTGTTGTCCCTGAACACACACACTACATGTGTTAAAATCTACACAACATGTGTTGTCCCTGAGCACACACACACTACATGTGTTAAAATCTACATAACATGTGTTGTCCCTGAACACACACACACTACATGTGTTAAAATCTACACAACATGTGTTGTCCCTGAGCACACACACACTACATGTGTTAAAATCTACATAACATGTGTTGTCCCTGAGCACACACACACTACATGTGTTAAAATCTACATAACATGTGTTGTCCCTGAACACACACACACTACATGTGTTAAAATCTACACAACATGTGTTGTCCCTGAGCACACACACACTACATGTGTTAAAATCTACATAACATGTGTTGTCCCTGAGCACACACACACTACATGTGTTAAAATCTACATAACATGTGTTGTCCCTGAGCACACACACTACATGTGTTAAAATCTACACAACATGTGTTGTCCCTGAGCACACACACACTACATGTGTTAAAATCTACACAACATGTGTTGTCCCTGAGTACACACACTACATGTGTTAAAATCTACACAACATGCGTTGTCCCTGAGCACACACACTACATGTGTTAAAATCTACACTACATGTGTTAAAATCTACACAACATGTGTTGTTCCTGAACGCACACACACTACATGTTAAAATCTACACAACAATCGTTGTCCCTGAACACACACACTATATGTGTTAAAACTGACATGTGTTGTCCCTGAACGCACACACACTACATGTGTTAAAACTGACACAACATGTGTTGTCCCTGAGCACACACACACACTACATGTGTTAAAATCTACACAACATGTGTTGTCCCTGAGCACACACACTACATGTGTTAAAATCTACATAACATGTGTTGTCCCTGAGCACACACACACTACATGTTTTAAAATCTACACAACATGTGTTGTCCCTGAGCACACACACTACATGTGTTAAAATCTACATAACATTTGTTGTCCCTGAGCACACACACACTACATGTGTTAAAATCTACACAACATGTGTTGTCCCTGAGCACACACACACTACATGTGTTAAAATCTACACGACATGTGTTGTCCCTGAGTACACACACTACATGTGTTAAAATCTACACAACATGCGTTGTCCCTGAGCACACACACTACATGTGTTAAAATCTACACTACATGTGTTAAAATCTACACAACATGTGTTGTTCCTGAACGCACACACACTACATGTTAAAATCTACACAACATGTGTTGTCCCTGAACACACACACTATATGTGTTAAAACTGACATGTGTTGTCCCTGAACGCACACACACTACATGTGTTAAAACTGACACAACATGTGTTGTCCCTGAGCACACACACACACTACATGTGTTAAAATCTACACAACATGTGTTGTCCCTGAGCACACACACTACATGTGTTAAAATCTACACAACATGTGTTGTCCCTGAACACACACACTACATGTGTTAAAATCTACACAACATGTGTTGTCCCTGAGCACACACACACTACATGTGTTAAAATCTACATAACATGTGTTGTCCCTGAACACACACACACTACATGTGTTAAAATCTACACAACATGTGTTGTCCCTGAGCACACACACACTACATGTGTTAAAATCTACATAACATGTGTTGTCCCTGAGCACACACACACTACATGTGTTAAAATCTACATAACATGTGTTGTCCCTGAACACACACACACAACATGTGTTAAAATCTACACAACATGTGTTGTCTCTGAGCACACACACACTACATGTGTTAAAATCTACATAACATGTGTTGTCCCTGAGCACACACACACTACATGTGTTAAAATCTACATAACATGTGTTGTCCCTGAGCACACACACTACATGTGTTAAAATCTACACAACATGTGTTGTCCCTGAACACACACACTACATGTGTTAAAATCTACACAACATGTGTTGTCCCTGAGCACACACACTACATGTGTTAAAATCTACACAACATGTGTTGTCCCTGAACACACACACACACTACAGGTGTTAAAATCTACACAACATGTGTTGTCCCTGAGCACACACACACTACATGTGTTAAAATCTACATAACATGTGTTGTCCCTGAACACACACACACTACATGTGTTAAAATCTACACAACATGTGTTGTCCCTGAGCACACACACACTACATGTGTTAAAATCTACATAACATGTGTTGTCCCTGAGCACACACACACTACATGTGTTAAAATCTACATAACATGTGTTGTCCCTGAACACACACACACTACATGTGTTAAAATCTACACAACATGTGTTGTCCCTGAGCACACACACACTACATGTGTTAAAATCTACATAACATGTGTTGTCCCTGAGCACACACACACTACATGTGTTAAAATCTACATAACATGTGTTGTCCCTGAGCACACACACTACATGTGTTAAAATCTACACAACATGTGTTGTCCCTGAGCACACACACACTACATGTGTTAAAATCTACACAACATGTGTTGTCCCTGAGTACACACACTACATGTGTTAAAATCTACACAACATGCGTTGTCCCTGAGCACACACACTACATGTGTTAAAATCTACACTACATGTGTTAAAATCTACACAACATGTGTTGTTCCTGAACGCACACACACTACATGTTAAAATCTACACAACTTGCGTTGTCCCTGAACACACACACTTTATGTGTTAAAACTGACATGTGTTGTCCCTGAACGCACACACACTACATGTGTTAAAACTGACACAACATGTGTTGTCCCTGAGCACACACACACACTACATGTGTTAAAATCTACACAACATGTGTTGTCCCTGAGCACACACACTACATGTGTTAAAATCTACACAACATGTGTTGTCCCTGAACACACACACTACATGTGTTAAAATCTACACAACATGTGTTGTCCCTGAGCACACACACACTACATGTGTTAAAATCTACATAACATGTGTTGTCCCTGAACACACACACACTACATGTGTTAAAATCTACACAACATGTGTTGTCCCTGAGCACACACACACTACATGTGTTAAAATCTACATAACATGTGTTGTCCCTGAGCACACACACACTACATGTGTTAAAATCTACATAACATGTGTTGTCCCTGAACACACACACACTACATGTGTTAAAATCTACACAACATGTGTTGTCCCTGAGCACACACACACTACACGTGTTAAAATCTACATAACATGTGTTGTCCCTGAGCACACACACACTATCTACATAATATGTGTTGTCCCTGAGCACACACACTACATGTGTTAAAATGTACATAACATGTGTTGTCCCTGAGCACACACACTACATGTGTTAAAATCTACACAACATGTGTTGTCCCTGAGCACACACACTACATGTGTTAAAATCTACACTACATGTGTTAAAATCTACGCAACATGTGTTGTCCCTGAACACACACACACACTACATGTGTTAAAACTGACACAACATGTGTTGTCCCTGAGCACACACACTACATGTGTTGAAATCTACACAACATGTGTTGTCCCTGAGCACACACACTACATGTGTTGAAATCTACACAACATGTGTTGTCCCTGAGCACACACACTACATGTGTTAAAATCTACACAACATGTGTTGTCCCTGAACACACACACACACTACATGTGTTAAAATCTACACAACGTGTTGTCCCTGAGCACACACACTACATGTGTTAAAATCTACACAACATGTGTTGTCCCTGAACACACACACTACATGTGTTAAAACTGACATGTGTTGTCTCTGAACGCACACACACTACATGTGTTAAAATCTACACAACATGTGATGTCTCTGAACACACACACACACACTACATGTGTTAAAACTGACACAACATGTGTTGTTCCTGAACACACACACACACACACTACATGTGTTACATGAGATATATATTTCAGAAAGCAGCTGTTTTTAAGAAATTTGAAATCATAGGGTGCATAACACTCAGACATGTGGACACACACACAGATCAACAATCAGCATATGAATCTCAACAATGGTGACAATCAAAAGTTTCATGTCGCAATGCATGCTAGGTGCCAGCATAGTACAAAACTCCCAACATGCACTGCAGCATGAATAAATTATGCAGCTGAATGATTTTTTTTTATTGCCACCATTGTTGAGATTCATGTGCTAATTTTTGATGTCTGTGTGTGTCTAAATGATACCGTAGCTCTGTTTTATTGTGACTGATTGCTGCTATTGGAGCTCTGGCTGTAGTTTCACAGCAGTGTTTATGCAAAATATAAGTCTGTTAATAATGTAACCCTTTCAATGAAAAACTTGAACACTGAATAAAAGCAGTGAATCAAGCAAATGATTGTATCAGCATCAATACATAGCAATCAGCAGTTTACAAAAACGCAGTTAAATTAGTCAGATAAATAACTGATGTTAAAAAAGTCATGGGCCAAGAGCTCAACTAAAGCAAACACTAATCTCCAAAACCAAGCATTTTCAATTAACCATCATCTAAACCTCTGTTATCAACAACAACTTCTGTACACATATGACAGAAATAAGTAATAAGTGTAATAATGTGTCATGACTGGAAGTCAGTTGTAGTTCTTGCGTTTCTCTTTTTTCTGTTATTGTTGTTCCTCTGTCTCTCAGTGATTCTGCTTGTTAACAGCAGGTGTTCATCATTAATGCTCAATCATCACTCAATTAATCTCTTAATTATCTCACTGCAACACAGGGCGAATGCTACTTTTACTCTTTGTAGTGTGGACAGTACAGGATGTTCCTGTGGGGTTGAAAGGGTTAAAAGCCACACCCACAAGATGCATTTTAACAGTAATAAACTGTAAATTAAAAAACAGTTATATACTGGCAACACTGTTGCCAGTAGTTTACTGTAAAATTGAGTTTTGTGTGTCACCATTGTTCTGAAGAGTAGAGCCTACTAGTAGGCCCTACTAGAGTAGAGCCTACATGTGCTGCATGTTGCTTTATTTAACAGACAGTAACTGAATAGTTGCTGATTGAATGAAAATCTATTAATATAAAATATTTTTTAGTGGACTCAAATGAAATGCTCATATTATTAGCGTATTATACATGCTATTTTAATGGCAGTTGGACAATTTAAGGCAGTTGGTATGTGCAAATGAAATGGGTTTCACTCGAGTTTTAATTTAGTGCATGGTATTTTTACAGTAACATACTGTAAAGTAGATTACAGTAAATAACTGTAGAATTAACAGTCAATTAGTGGCAACAGTGTTTACAGTATTTTACTGTAAAAAAAGCCTGGTAAGGTCTAACAGTGCAGGATGTTCCTGTGGGGTTGAAAGGGTTAAAAGCCACACTCACAAGAGGCATTTTAACAGTAATAAACTGTAAATTAAAAAACTGTTATATACTGGCAACACTGTTGCCAGTAGTTTACTGTAAAATTGAGTTTTGTGTGTCACCATTGTTCTGAAGAGTAGAGCCTGTGCTGTACTGGTGATGTGCTGCATATTGCTTTATTTAACAGACAGTAACTGAATAGTTGCTGATTGAATGAAAATCTGTTAATATAAAATATTTTTTAGTGGACTCAAATGAAATGCTTATATTATTAGTGCATTATACATGCTATTTTAATGGCAGTTGGACAATTTAAGGCAGTTGGTATGTGCAAATGAAATGGGTATTTGGGAAATGGGTAACTGTACAATTAACAGTCAATTAGTGGCAACAGTGTTTACGGTATTTTACTGTAAAAAACCTGGCAAGGTCTAACAGTGCAGGATGTTCCTGTGGGGTTGAAAGGGTTAAAGGTGTCAGATAAAAAGCCACACCCACAAGATGTATTTTAACAGTAATAAACGGTAAATTAAAAAACAGTTATATATTGGCAACACTGTTGCCAGTATTTTACTGTAAAAAAGCCTGGTAAGGTCTAGGTTCCTTTTTCGTTTTTTCATTTTTTCAAACAAGAATGCAGCTTGATTTTCAAATTACAAACAAATTACATAAAAGAATAATAAATTTAAAAAAAAAAAACAGTAACATCCAAACACCAGCCTTTTCAGAAATGGAAAAGTTGCCTAACTTTTCTTCTGTAAAAGTGCAAGTAATGTTTAAATAGTGTAACTGTGCTAAACACACATAACACACATAACATACCACAATACAAACAATAATAATTCAAATCTATGATAAGTTTGAAATGTAAACACAATCAGGTTCCAGATTGTAGAGGTAGCTCCTCGTTTAGCGATAAACTCCTCCGCAGCTTCCGCCATAATTGTTTTCGCTCTGCACGTGAGCTCAGAATGGGTTGCGTCATCAACTAGACTATATCATTGTTATCGTGGGAAGGCTAATTCTTATCGTGGGGAGAATTTTTACCCGTATATATCGCAAACGATAAGATATCGCACATCCCTACGTGTCACAATATATCGCAATACAAAAATGCAACAATATGTGGATAGTGACAATCTGTATTGTGTATAGTTCTCCCAAAATGAGTTCAAGTTTACAGTTTTAGTACTAGGCTACATTAAACTACTATATAATGTTGAATATGTATAATGTATAATATTGTAATGGGGGAATATTTGTGGGTCCTGATGCCAAATGTCTAATGTTACCAGTAAAAGTGTCCTACATTATTTTAAATATATCTTGTCAGTGACAGAGTGCAAGCATATTCGTCTAAAATAATTCTGTATTTTCAGCTTCATGAATATTTTTATTCTGTGCATTGGATTTCCAGCACCAAGTCCAAGCCTATTCATTTCCACCCCCAATGTAATACCAAATTAAGCATTTTAATCAACAGTACATTTTTTGTTAACCTTTTACCTTATGTCATTGAGTATCGCAATAATATTGTATCGTGAGTTCAGCACTGTGATATGTATCGAATCGTGACATGAGGGTATCGTTACACCCTTAATTGCAACTACATTTCATCTTTTTCTCATCAAACAACCAGACTAACGAATGGCTCGACACAACCCATACCGGGGCAGAGCCTAGACAGGGCTTTCTTCTGTAACTCACCTACGCTTTGCATCAGCTGGATATGGCAGGATATATGACGGCTGTCCACCCCGGTTGCCCAGTGTGTGTTTAAAAATAAATGAAGATATAAATTATTATAATTAGTTGTAAATTAAATATTTTAAACACTAATGCAAAAAGGAAAGAATAATGCATTGACTAATGCAAGAACTGTCATTCTGACTATCTGACAACCGGATAACAAACGAGATATTAAAATACATACTCTTCTGAGGTTTATGATGTAGGCCTTGTGTTTTATTAAAATTGATTATAATTGATATCTCAAAAGGATGCGCTTGCGGGCACACAGGACTGCAATGCAAGACTTTCATATAGGCTAGCCTATGTAATAACTTGCCATTTCGGTATGTTTCTCACCAAAGCCTTCAGTAGCCTATACCTTCAGAAGGCTTGGAATATACGACACGAGTTGCATAGGATTATTTTACGACATTTGCATCAGCTTAAAATAATTAAATGAGCAAATGCGGATTCTTGACGCGTTAATTTTGCATGAAAATATTGTGTTTCATCGAAAAAACAAAACCCTAATTTCTAGGGATGGTATCATTAAGGTTTTAATGGTATTACTACTCTTACCGATACTGCTTATCGATCCGATACTTTAACGGTATTCTTATCGGTTCTTTTTGTTCTATATTTTATTAATAAAAAAAACTCATTAAGAACACAATTAAAATTGCTTTATAATCTGAAAAGTAAATTATATATAGCAAAAGAAACAGTAATGTTTTAACAAAACAAATATAAAACATCTGTTTGTAAATGCACCAGTGTGCAGGCGTTATTTGTGTTTTATATGCATACAATATGAACAAAGTGCAAACAAATGGTCAAATAAATACACAATAAAACAAAGATACAAATGAAATAAACAATGCTTTAATTTCAGGAAGGTCTACTTACATCAAGTAATATGGCCTACAAAAGAAATCTAAAAAAGTAATGAAACGTAGAATAACACTGCATAGTTTTCACTGTATAAATTAATGCTCATGAAAGCTAAAGTTATTCATTCAAGAGCTGTGAGTAATTTTCTCTTTGCCTTTTGCTGTTTTACTCACATTAATGGCTCAATCGTCTGCTGTTTTTTTAGACGCTGCCCCTTTAAGACTGAATGCAGATCTAATAATATCATTCTCCCATTTCTCCAAACTATCTACACCCATAAACAGACATAAACAGTGTTTAAGTGAATACTCTCCAATCCAGGCATTTTGACATAGGCTATTTGTTGGTTTAGATGCGGACACGAAGCCTAAAGTATAGTGTGCAAGTCGATCTGTTTCAGAGCGCACACACAGAAAGCCGCCTTGAAGCCGCAGATTATTGTGCATTTAATAGCTATTTTTATTATCAAACACGTCCGGCAATTTAGCAAGAGTGGAGACTGCATTTGACAACAATCACAGATTGTGGTGATTCTGACGTTAAGTTTGGGTTTAGAGAGAAATGACAGTACATCGCTCTGAAGGAAAGGAAGCTGCACTCGACGGAACACTGCTAGTTATAATAGTTTTAGCTCATATCTTCTTTTTATAATCCTTGGAAGCCAAAATCGAAATCGAAAATAAAATTAGATTAATATCACAGCCCTAAAGTGTAAGCGTGAATCTCTCTACAGCAGGACCGATAGCGTCCGAGATTTTAATTTAATACCGGGTTTCAGTAACCATCAATACTTTCTATATATGTCTTCCAATAATTTGATCACTTTTCAAGTACCTCTTCATAAATATGGCTGTTTTCAAGGGTTTTCCAGGACTTAAATTTCAAAAAGTACTTCAGGCACTTTAAGCACATTGTACGAACCCTGAAATAATAATACAATAAAAAGAAATAAAAAAATAAAAAAAAGGATTGACATCAACACACCCACTGATGAAGTCTCAGTCACATCAGAAACTTTCTCACTCTCTGAAAACATCAGTGTAATTCTGCTTTCATCCAGATGGATTAAAGATGTCATTGCAGTTTATTGGAATGTATCTTCTCTCCATCTGTAGCACCTCGTGTTCTTCATTCACCCCTTCACTCCTGTTCAGGAGCGTCTGGTTCTCTTGTAAATATGCTCTCATATCTGTTCTTCATGCTGGTTTTGTGCTGGTCTTTGACTCTCTGGAGATCATCATGCACTGGTTGGTGAGAGTCTGTGTCATGATGACTGATGTGTTTCTGACAGGAGGATGTGCTGGGCTGACAGGACACATATCTCATCTGGTCAGCTTTCCCACCACCGAAAACACATTGAGATAAACAGAGACACAAGAACCTTTGTGAAAATAAAGAAAATATTTAAATATGTCTAATATGTAAATCATACCACATGTAGAAATAAGTGTTTGCTCAGATTTCTATCTATTGTGGCCCTCTGACATCCTAATATCACACATGGAGATCCTCAAGATCGTGTTCTCGCACTGATATTGTTTACCCATGTTTCCAACCAAATGTAAATGAATCAGGTATTTAAGGGAAGATACCTCCATATTTAAAGTAGGGAGACATGAATATTTCAGTTGTCAAATTTTCAGAAAAAGAGAAAGAAGGCTGTTGTTCTTGGTAGAAAGTTTTACCAGAAACCATTATTTTAAAATATCACAGAAACACTGACATGAAGAAAAAGCAGAGCCCATGTAAAATGATTACATGTGTAATTAATTACATGTAAACGGTGACTAATGACAGCTTATTTATTATAAAAGAGACTGCAAACTCAGTTCCTTTCTGCATTACCTAGTTGCACATTAAATCAAGTGAGACATGTGAAAAGTCAGGTGTTTAATAGGTGTTGTCATATTTAAAAATAATCATATCATGTAATAAATAATCACATATTGTTACTGTAAAGCCAATAATAATTTTTATGGGATCTCCTTCAAAGCTTTCAGAATCTTTAGTTTTTAAATATCTATGTTTTTAAAATGAATATATTTTAATGACAGTTTATTTATTAAACAAAAATGCGTTTATCAAAATCCTTCAAGTTTTTAAATCACCAAATGGAGTTTGAATGTCACCTAGCGGCCATATTAGGAACTGCGCCTAAACAAACTCCCAGAGCATATTGATTGTGTGGGACAAATTTGAAAGACAACTTGGTTGGATTTCTCGCTTTGACTTGCAGATTTAGGGTGACCAGGCACAGGTTTTATATTATTAGAAAATATTATTAGAAAATATATTATTAGAAAATAAAAAAATAGTGTAGGACATTAAGTGCAGCAACCATTTAAGTTTGGATATGTAACTTTCTAGTCTATGTTCAAAAATAAGGGTGCCAGTAAGAGGCTGATGAGACTAACTCGATATCTGGATTACAAGACTATCATCTATAGATATATTCAATTTGGATACATATTTTATATAGCCTTCTTACCCTTTTGCACAAGCAGCAGCTCCATTACTGAATTTAAAGAGCTCACGCATAGATCTGTTACTCTTCATGGACACACATCTGGATACTGGAGATCGTCTATCACTGAGATCAGGGGGAATAATCTTGGATCTGTTACTCTTCATGGACACACATCTGGATACTGGAGATCGTCTATCACTGAGATCAGGGGGAATAATCATGGATCTGTTACTCTTCATAGACACACATCTGGATACTGGAGATCGTCTATCACTGAGATCAGGGGGAATAATCTTGGATCTGTTACTCTTCATAGACACACATCTGGATACTGGAGATTGTCTATCACTGAGATCAGGGGGAATAATCTTGGATCTGTTACTCTTCATAGACACACATCTGGATACTGGAGATTGTCTATCACTGAGATCAGGGGGAATAATCTTGGATCTGTTACTCTTCATGGACACACATCTGGATACTGGAGATCGTCTATCACTGAGATCAGGGGGAATAATCTTGGATCTGTTACTCTTCATGGACACACATCTGGATACTGGAGATGGTCTATCACTGAGATCAGGGGGAATAATCATGGATCTGTTACTCTTAATAGACACACATCTGGATACTGGAGATGGTCTATCAATGAGATCAGGGGGAATAATCTTGGATCTGTTACTCTTCATGGACACACATCTGGATACTGGAGATCGTCTATCACTGAGATCAGGGGGAATAATCATGGAGTTATGGAGTTATTACTCTTCATAGACACACAGCTGGATACTGGAGATGGTCTATCACTGATACTGGAGATGGTCTATCACTGAGATCAGGGGGAATAATCAGAGACAATCATCTCTGAACTCTCTGGACAGGCGACAAAGTACTCTCTGGACTCTGGACAGGCGACAAAGTCCTTTCTGGACACTGGACAGGGGCTGGCACCGATGTGTGTGCTGCCCACACACACCACATTGCCGTGGCCACAATGGTCATCGCTACACACTCTGAAGACTCTGGGTTTGGAGACTCAGGCATGGCGACCATCATAGCTGAGGGCTCAGATGTGGCGACCATCTTGGCAGAGGACTCTGGCGTGGCAGCCATCTTGGCAGAGGCTTCTGGCATGTCGATCATCTTGGCTGAAGACTCAGGCTTGGCGGCCATCCATTCATCTGGCTCCATTTCTTGGAGCATGTTATATGACAGACAGAGCCACCACAATCACTGCCATTATAAAGCTTGGATTGGCCAGTACTTTTTAAATATAATTCCGATTGTATTCGTCTGAAAGAAGAATGTCATATACACCTAGGATGACTTGAGGGTGAGTAAATCATTGACTAATTTTCATTTTTGGTTGAACTAACCCTTTAATAAACGTGCATGTATGAATTTAAAATGAAAAGCACCTTACATCCTCTTTAGCAATGAAAAATGAAAACTGAACTAACACAATATATTTATGTATGGAGAGTGTTTAAGTTTTCGAATGATACCTAATTTATTATGATTACTAAAGTTATGCTAGAGGAACACTGACAGTTAACAGGTTAAATTAATTGCATTTTTTAACTTCTGGATAATGATATAATGTAATTTGTGTTCTGGTCCACTCATGAAAGTGGCATATTTAATTTAAATATGTCAATGGTAAGTACTTTAATTAATTAAGTTTAATTAATCACTTCAAACACTCTAGTAAAAGAGTAGGTCTACACACACAGCGGGCGCTGCGCACATACTTGAGCCATTTATTTTTCTGGTCCCACTTTATATTGGGTGGCCTTAACTATGATGTACTTTCATACAAAAAATAAGTTCAATGGGCCTCATTCATGAAACACGAGCAGAACAAATTGTTGTGTAAATCGTTCGTAAAGCCGCTCTGACGTAAATTTTCGGATTCACGAAAATGTTCGTATTTTCAAAATGTTAGCTGGTACGAAAGAAATGTACACCTGCTCCCGACCACGTGTAAATGGTGCGTAAAACATTTGAACGGTCTGTGTTCTAATTTAGGCAAACTGATGACATTGCATTGTGATGCACTATGTACCTATGTTGTACCTATGTACATTATGTTCATTTTAACTTCAACTTTGGGTAATAGCAATAGGCAGCGCTCATCACTGTCACTTTTTACCCAGCCGTCCAATCACAGTGGAGGAGGGCCGGGACAAATACAACACCGACCAATCACCCTACTTGAACAACGACCGAACAACAATGGAGAAGTTAATATTGCTGGTTAGGCACTACTGCATTTTTATATTCAGTAATATTCTTCAAAATGAGATACTAGTAACACATTGCTGCCATGGATGATATTCTGTATCATAGCAAAGTATCTCAGCTGGAAAAACACTGCGCTTGCAAAGCGCTTCAAGCGCCACCAGCTGGCCATTTTCAGAAGAGCACCAGACATTTTTTAGCTGGCTAAAATGCTTTGGTGGACACACGATAATTGAATATTTATTACTAGGCATATGGCCAATTTGTCTCTTTAGCATGTATGCAATACTGGAGCCAAACCTAAGGGAGTCCAGAAGATTAGTAATTTGCATAGTTGTAACTTATGGGCGGGGATTATGCTAATTATGAATGAGCGTGCACGCGCGCTCTATTTACGAATGTTTGGAATTCATTAATATACACATGTATAACTACCGAATCTGTGGTAAGCGTTTGTGAATCCGGAGGGGAGTTTTCGTAAAGGTCCATTTTACATGCAAATTACTCAGAATTTGCTCATATATTTACGAAAGATTCATGAATGAGGCCCAATGTATACTTATTGTGTTCATATTGTATTGCAAAACACTTTTGCTGATATTGAGGTGGGATACGGGTAAAGTTAGGAACAGGTGTGGTGGTATGGGTAAGTTTAAGGGTAGAGTTAGGGACAGGTGTGGTGGTGTGGGTAAGTTTAAGGGTAGAGTTAGGGACAGGTGTGGTGGTGTGGGTAAGTTTAAGGGTAGAGTTAGGGACAGGTGTGGGGGTATGGGTAAGTTTAAGGGTAAAGTTAGGGACAGGTGTGGTGGTGTGGGTAAGTTTAAGGGTAAAGTTTGGGACAGGTGTGGTGGTATGGGTTAGTTTAAGGGTAAAGTTAGGGACAGGTGTGGTGGTGTGGGTAAGTTTAAGGGTAAAGTTAGGGACAGGTGTGGTGGTATGGGTTAGTTTAAGGGTAAGAGTAGGAACAGGTGTGATGGTATGGGTTAGTTTAAGGGTAAAGTTAGGGACAGGTGTGGTGGTGTGGGTAAGTTTAAGGGTAAAGTTAGGGACAGGTGTGGTGGTGTGGGTAAGTTTAAGGGTAAAGTTAGGGACAGGTGTGGTGGTATGGGTTAGTTTAAGGGTAAAGGTAGGAACAGGTGTGATGGCCTGGGTTAGTTTAAGGGTAAAGTTAGGGACAGGTGTGGTGGTGTGGGTAAGTTTAAGGGTAAAGTTAGGGACAGGTGTGGTGGTATGGGTTAGTTTAAGGGTAAAGGTAGGAACAGGTGTGATGGTATGGGTTAGTTTAAGGGTAAAGGTAGGAACAGGTGTGATGGTATGGGTTAGTTTAAGGGTAAAGTTAGGGACAGGTGTGGTGGTGTGGGTAAGTTTAAGGGTAAAGTTAGGGACAGGTGTGGTGGTGTGGGTAAGTGTAAGGGTAAAGTTAGGGACAGGTGTGGTGGTATGGGTTAGTTTAAGGGTAAAGGTAGGAACAGGTGTGATGGTATGGGTTAGTTTAAGGGTAAAGTTAGGGACAGGTGTGGTGGTGTGGGTAAGTTTAAGGGTAGAGTTAGGGACAGGTGTGGTGGTATGGGTTAGTTTAAGGGTAAGAGTAGGAACAGGTGTGATGGTATGGGTTAGTTTAAGGGTAAAGGTAGGAACAGGTGTGATGGTATGGGTTAGTTTAAGGGTAAAGTTAGGGACAGGTGTGGTGGTGTGGGTAAGTTTAAGGGTAAAGTTAGGGACAGGTGTGGTGGTGTGGGTAAGTTTAAGGGTAAAGTTAGGGACAGGTGTGGTGGTATGGGTTAGTTTAAGGGTAAAGGTAGGAACAGGTGTGATGGTATGGGTTAGTTTAAGGGTAAAGTTAGGGACAGGTGTGGTGGTGTGGGTAAGTTTAAGGGTAAAGTTAGGGACAGGTGTGGTGGTATGGGTTAGTTTAAGGGTAAAGGTAGGAACAGGTGTGATGGTATGGGTTAGTTTAAGGGTAAAGGTAGGAACAGGTGTGATGGTATGGGTTAGTTTAAGGGTAAAGTTAGGGACAGGTGTGGTGGTGTGGGTAAGTTTAAGGGTAGAGTTAGGGACAGGTGTGGTGGTATGGGTTAGTTTAAGGGTAAAGGTAGGAACAGGTGTGATGGTATGGGTTAGTTTAAGGGTAAAGTTAGGGACAGGTGTGGTGGTGTGGGTAAGTTTAAGGGTAAAGTTAGGGACAGGTGTGGTGGTGTGGGTAAGTTTAAGGGTAAAGTTAGGGACAGGTGTGGTGGTATGGGTTAGTTTAAGGGTAAAGGTAGGAACAGATGTGATGGTATGGGTTAGTTTAAGGGTAAAGTTAGGGACAGGTGTGGTGGTGTGGGTAAGTTTAAGGGTAGAGTTAGGGACAGGTGTGGTGGTATGGGTTAGTTTAAGGGTAAGAGTAGGAACAGGTGTGATGGTATGGGTTAGTTTAAGGGTAAAGGTAGGAACAGGTGTGATGGTATGGGTTAGTTTAAGGGTAAAGTTAGGGACAGGTGTGGTGGTGTGGGTAAGTTTAAGGGTAGAGTTAGGGACAGGTGTGGTGGTATGGGTTAGTTTAAGGGTAAAGGTAGGAACAGGTGTGATGGTATGGGTTAGTTTAAGGGTAAAGTTAGGGACAGGTGTGGTGGTGTGGGTAAGTTTAAGGGTAAAGTTAGGGACAGGTGTGGTGGTGTGGGTAAGTTTAAGGGTAAAGTTAGGGACAGGTGTGGTGGTATGGGTTAGTTTAAGGGTAAAGGTAGGAACAGGTGTGATGGTATGGGTTAGTTTAAGGGTAAAGTTAGGGACAGGTGTGGTGGTGTGGGTAAGTTTAAGGGTAAAGTTAGGGACAGGTGTGGTGGTGTGGGTAAGTTTAAGGGTAAAGTTAGGGACAGGTGTGGTGGTATGGGTTAGTTTAAGGGTAAAGGTAGGAACAGGTGTGATGGTATGGGTTAGTTTAAGGGTAAAGTTAGGGACAGGTGTGGTGGTATGGGTTAGTTTAAGGGTAAAGGTAGGAACAGGTGTGATGGTATGGGTTAGTTTAAGGGTAAAGTTAGGGACAGGTGTGGTGGTGTGGGTAAGTTTAAGGGTAAAGTTAGGGACAGGTGTGGTGGTATGGGTTAGTTTAAGGGTAAAGGTAGGAACAGGTGTGATGGTATGGGTTAGTTTAAGGGTAAAGGTAGGAACAGGTGTGATGGTATGGGTTAGTTTAAGGGTAAAGGTAGGAACAGGTGTGATGGTATGGGTTAGTTTAAGGGTAAAGTTAGGGACAGGTGTGGTGGTGTGGGTAAGTTTAAGGGTAGAGTTAGGGACAGGTGTGGTGGTATGGGTTAGTTTAAGGGTAAAGTTAGGGACAGGTGTGGTGGTGTGGGTAAGTTTAAGGGTAAAGTTAGGGACAGGTGTGGGTAAGTTTAAGGGTAGAGTTAGGGACAGGTGTGGTGGTATGGGTTAGTTTAAGGGTAAAGTTAGGGACAGGTGTGGTGGTGTGGGTAAGTTTAAGGGTAAAGTTAGGGACAGGTGTGGTGGTGTGGGTAAGTTTAAGGGTAAAGTTAGTTTTATAAGTGTGTGGCAAGGTTAGGATATACATCAGGCCCGGTCTGGTTGGGACTATGAAGAATGATGGAGATGCTTTTTCTTTGCACTGCATGCCTTCATGCTTTCTGCTCAGTTTTTGAATTGCTTTCATAAAGTGGTAAAGACATCACACCCTGAGCAAATGTGTCCATGTACTTTATTTATTTGAACAAACCTGTGTGTAGTGTTTTTTTATTTCTAAATGTTTTATCATTTGATTGTGCAGTCATTTAACACCTAACACATCGAGGAGGTATGGAACCCATTTTTGCCATATAAGAAGAAAATCATGCTCTGGTAAATCATAGTTATGACATAAAAAGTCATAATTATGAGATGAAAATTCTAATTATTACTAAAAATGTAAAAAAAATTATGACTTAAAAAGTCCAAATTATGACATACTAATTTGAAATTGATGCCAATTTTGACTTTTAATATCATAATTTTGACTGTCATAATTTAAACTTTTTATCTGACTTTTTAAGTCATAATTTTGAATTTTCATCTCATAATATTGACTGAATATGTCATAATTATGACTTACCAGAGCATGATTTTTTTTCCTTATGTGTTGGAAATGGGCTTCCATAAGAATCATTTTAAAGCCTGAAACTGATCATACTTCTTAACTCACAGACTAATAGCATCTTTCTTCAACAAACACAAATGCAATTTTAATGTTTAAAAAAGGAAAGAGTTGTGGATCCACAGTTGTAGAGGTGTGGATCTAAATGTAGCAAGTTTTATTAACAAAAAGATACTCCAAAAGAGAAATTAATTAATAATTAAGAAAAATGTAATTCTGTGTGTCTGTATGAGCAGTGTGAACTGGCATTATGGCTTTCTTTCTTTTGTGGAAAACAATAGAATATTTTGAAAATAAAAGATAGTTTTTTCTTATTTTTCCCTTTTTTTTTTTTTGTCCTTTGGATGAAAGACAATCGAAAGTAATACTGTGACCATCTGACATTATTTGATATATTTACAGAAAGTAGTGTGAAATCTGATTTATTTATTTGATTGTAATTATTATTGGTCAGATAATTAATTAGAATCAGCTTTAGCACAAACTGCTCGTCCTCCCCTGCCGAACACATGAGAGGGTTTATCGGACTCATGTTATGTGGGTATCCAGTAGTGGCAGTTTAGTAAAAGATCAGAAAATAATCCGTTTGCACTCACCCAAAGAATCACTCACAGCAGCGAGCTGTCCATTTTTCTTTGTGCAGACATATTTTCCATTGTTTGCCCTCAAAGCGACTCGTCTGCCCAGCCACTCAATGTCAAACATAGTGTTTTCTTCTCTATCAGTTACAAGAACACACATATTCAAGATCATTGATATGAATTTAATATATTATATTATGTTCACCCCAAAAGGACAATTCTCTCATCATTTACTCACCTTCATGTCATTCAAAAACCTGAATGATTTTTTGGTCTATGGAACACAAAAATGGTTTTGTTTTTTTGCCCATTCAATGGAAGTAAATGGTCACCAAAATTGTTTGGGTCTTCAAAATATATTTTTATCATCCACTGAAGGAAGAAAGTCATACAGATTTGGAATGAGTGGGAGTAATGATGACAGAATTAAAATGTTGGGGTATTTTATCTGACAACAATGATTTAACAATATTTGTTACACATTTATTTTTACAAACAGCTCCCCTATGTGTGTGTGTGGGGGGGGGGGGGGGGACTATATAGCATATGTATTCTTCATTTTACATAACTTTTATTTGATACATTTTTCAATACCCGTAAACATTTTTATTTCCAAGATTAAATAGTTTGTCATGTTTCTCAAACATGGAAACTTTCCACTCTTTTATACTGCGTGAAAAACTTTCCAGCTGACTTACTGTGGAAACTTTCCACTTACTTACTGGTGGAAACTTTCCACTTTCTTGCTGGTGGAAACTTTCCACTTCCTCGTTGCATGGAAACTTTCCACTTACTTACTGGTGGAAACTTTCCACTTCCTCGTTGCATGGAAACTTTCCACTTACTTACTGGTGGAAACGTTCCACTTTCTTGCTGGTGGAAACTTTCCACTTCCTCGTTGCATGGAAACTTTCCACTACTTGCTGCGTGGAAACTTTCCACTTACTTACTGGTGGAAACTTTCCACTTCCTCGTTGCATGGAAACTTTCCACTACTCGCTGCGTGGAAACTTTCCACTTGCTTACTGGTGGAAGCTTTCCACTTCCTCATTGCATGGAAACTTTCCACTACTCGCTGCGTGGAAACTTTCCACTTACTTGCTGGTGGAAACTTTCCACTTCCTTGCTGCATGGAAACTTTCCACTACTCGCTGCGTGGAAACTTTCCACTTACTTGCTGGTGGAAACTTTCCACTACTCGCTGCGTGGAAACTTTCCACTTGCTGACTGGTGGAAGCTTTCCACTTCCTCGTTGCATTGAAACTTTCCACTACTCACTGCGTGGAAACTTTCCACTTACTTGCTGGTGGAAACTTTCCACTTCCTCGTTGCATGGAAACTTTCCACTTCCGTGCTGCGTGGAAAATTTACACTACTCGCTGCGTGGAAACTTTCCACTTCCTTGCTGCGTGGAAGCTTTCTGCTCTTTGACTGTGTGACGACTTGTACTCTCGCTGCGTTTTCATGGAGCGCTAAAAGCAGAAAGGGAAAACGTGAATTTTTGCCGAGGGATTTCTTGCTGTGTCCGCTGGGAGACCAAATGCTCGCTGGACGGGCTTTTTTATTCGATAAGGGTTTGGTGGGCTTTTTTTGATGTGAAAACGGTTGGTCCTGATGTAGCTTTGGAAAGCGTCTGAGGACCATCTCCCTAGAGCTTGGATCTGTTGTTGGGAGAGGCCTTTTTGGGCTGCTGAGGTTGCGGCCTCGATGTGAAAGTAGTGGCTTGAGAAGTTCTTTGCTGGGACGCCTGTGTCGCGGGTTTGTTGGATTCGTCCGTGAACAGTGGTTCCAAGGGAGATTTGGTTTGGGAACTTGTCCATTGAAGATATGCCAGAACTAACTGGTATGGTTGGATCGGTGATGAGAGTTTAAAAATGTAGATGAAATGACCAGATTTTTGATTTGGTCGGTCTTACTTTGCTTGATCAGATAAGAAATTGTTTCCCCATCTATTACTGATAAGTCTGGGATGGTGGGGTGGATTTTTGGTTAAAATTTTGATGTGATAGCGAGTTCGGAATAACTAAGGAAACCAAAAAGACTAGGACAAACATGGCGTCGAGTGTTTGGGCGGTATTGAGGGGTTGGTACCCTGTGCGGAGGGTATGGATACATTTGGTTAGGATGTCTAGCGTTATAGGTTGTCTGGTGTCGGGACGAGTGGGCTGGGATCTTTGGATCCCTTTGATCAGGAGGGAGGTTTGTGAATTGTTTATCTCAGGAGAGGGAGCCCCGTACATCAATTTGTGGAAAAACTGAAGTGGAGAAATTAGCCAGAGAAATTGAGCTCCTGTGGGAGCAGAATGAACAGTACTGCTGTGGCAGTGGAAAAATTAGCCAGAGAAACTGAGCTCCTGCGGGAGCAGAGGGAACATCACTGCTGTGGCAATGGGGAAATTAGAGAAACTGAGCTCCTGTAGGAGCAGAAGGATCCGCACTGCTGTGGTAATGGAGAAAAGGTTAGACAGACAAATGGAGAAACGCATTTGTGTAACAAAATGGGACTCTTATTTTGAAATGTTTATGCCTTATTGTTGCAGGATGCTCATTCAAATTCATATGAGGGAGATGAAATATACGGTCTTACAACTGTATACAACATATTACGATATAATCACGGTAAAGAAAACATTGTCATTGTTAATAAGAATTTGCTTGGCATAAATGTGCGCTATTCATTGATGCGAACTGCTCTGAACTGAAGCAGTCTGAAGCATTGTTTTGCAAGCCCGTAGAACGCACAACCGCGCCACATTCATGTTTTGAAATGTGAGCACTCACTTTTATTTAATGAAATCACAGCCTTTGAAGTTTGCAGTATCCATCTGCAAAATATACGATGGCTTATGATAATCATTGATACGTTTGTTATACAATATAGCCTGCCCTATTGTAAGATATTGATGTTACGTTTAAGAAAACGAGTGTTCCAAATGCATTGTACAGTTTGCACACATCTATTTATAGTCGCAAATGTGAGTATGGTCGCACTGTCTCGAGCCCTGTGTGCCCGAGCTTATGTGAGCGTCAAGTTGAGAAGTATTGGATCAAAGGTTCCAACTAGTGGCTGATCGCTTGGCAATATGTGCTGCTGTATTGCCATCATTTTAGTGATTTAGCCTCACTTTACGTAAGTATAGTAATATACAGCAAGTATATTTATTGTTCATCACCACGACAACCGCGTGCGCATCCATGATGAACGCACTCTCGTGTGTATAAAGTATCTGTCTGTACTACACACTGAGGCGGCAAGATCGCAAGAAAAGCTTCATGTGTGTCAGTAACAATACGTTATTTAAGATCATTTCCTATTTCTTGAGACAGGAATTGGTGTAACTTTTCTACTGCAAGTCTGCAGTGTGCACTCTTTACACTGTCCGAGCGCTGCTCACGCAGTTGACTCGTCATTGTTCCTACAACACCACGTTATTAACATACCTTTACTAAAGGCTTTAGAACGTCGATTTTTTTAAATTTGTGAATCGTTAGACAGAATCGTGATTGTGAATCTTGGCAAAGACCCAGTTACACTTCAGGAAAAGCATAAATTATTTTACCGTGATGTTGAGGAGTCATGGGTTTGAAATAATGCAGATGGAAGCGGCCGAAAAGGGGCTTTTAGGTAGTTTTAGGTAGTTCACTGAACTTCATGATACTCACACAGGGTCAGAGGTCACAGCAGCTCCATCACTGAATTTAGGGGGATCGTGCATGGAGTTGTTACTCTTCATAGACACACAGCTGAATCCTGAAGATGGTCTATCACTGAATTTAAGAGGCTCAGACATGGAGTTGTTACTCTTCATGGACACACAGCTGAATCCTGAAGATCGTCCATCACTGAATTTAAGGGGCTCAATCATGGAGTTGTTACTCTTCATGGACACACAGCTGAATCCTGAAGATCGTCCATCACTGAATTTAAGGGGCTCAATCATGGAGTTGTTACTCTTCATGGACACACAGCTGAATCCTGAAGATCGTCCATCACTGAATTTAAGGGGCTCAATCATGGAGTTGTTACTCTTCATGGACACACAGCTGAATCCTGAAGATGGTCTATCACTGAATTTAAGAGGCTCAGACATGGAGTTGTTACTCTTCATGGACACACAGCTGAATCCTGAAGATCGTCCATCACTGAATTTAAGGGGCTCAATCATGGAGTTGTTACTCTTCATGGACACACAGCTGAATCCTGAAGATCGTCCATCACTGAATTTAAGGGGCTCAATCATGGAGTTGTTACTCTTCATGGACACACAGCTGAATCCTGAAGATCGTCCATCACTGAATTTAAGGGGCTCAATCATGGAGTTGTTACTCTTCATAGACACAGAGCTGAATCCTGAAGATCGTCCATCACTGAATTTAAGGGGCTCAATCATGGAGTTGTTACTCTTCATGGACACAGAGCTGAATCCTGAAGATGGTCCATCACTGAATTTAAGGGGCTCAATCATGGAGTTGTTACTCTTCATGGACACACAGCTGAATCCTGAAGATGGTCCATCACTGAATTTAAGGGGCTCAATCATGGAGTTGTTACTCTTCATAGACACAGAGCTGAATCCTGAAGATCGTCCATCACTGAATTTACGGGGCTCAATCATGGAGTTGTTACTCTTCATGGACACACAGCTGAATCCTGAAGATGGTCCATCACTGAATTTAAGGGGCTCAATCATGGAGTTGTTACTCTTCATAGACACAGAGCTGAATCCTGAAGATCGTCCATCACTGAATTTAAGGGGCTCAATCATGGAGTTGTTACTCTTCATAGACACACAGCTGAATCCTGAAGATCGTCCATCACTGAATTTAAGGGGCTCAATCATGGAGTTGTTACTCTTCATAGACACAGAGCTGAATCCTGAAGATCGTCCATCACTGAATTTAAGGGGCTCAATCATGGAGTTGTTACTCTTCATAGACACAGAGCTGAATCCTGAAGATCGTCCATCACTGAATTTAAGGGGCTCAATCATGGAGTTGTTACTCTTCATAGACACACAGCTGAATCCTGAAGATCGTCCATCACTGAATTTAAGAGGCTCAGACATGGAGTTGTTACTCTTCATAGACACAGAGCTGAATCCTGAAGATCGTCCATCACTGAATTTAAGGGGCTCAATCATGGAGTTGTTACTCTTCATAGACACACAGCTGAATCCTGAAGATGCTGCTCTCTGAGTGTGAACAGACGCCTCATCCTCTCTCTCCTCACACACACTTATTTTACAGGTACGGTTCTCCTCCTCTCTCTCCTCACACACACTCATTTTACAGGTACTGTTCTCCTCCTCTCTCTCCTTACACACACTTATTTTACAGGTACGGTTCTCCTCCTCTCTCTCCTCACACACACTCATTTTACAGGTACGGTTCTCCTCCTCTCTCTCCTCACACACACTTATTTTACAGGTACGGTTCTCCTCCTCTCTCTCCTCACACACACTTATTTTACAGGTACGGTTCTCCTCCTCTCTCTCCTCACACACACTCATTTTTCAGGTACGGTTCTCCTCCTCTCTCTCCTCACACACACTTATTTTACAGGTACGGTTCTCCTCCTCTCTCTCCTCACACACACTCATTTTTCAGGTACGGTTCTCCTCCTCTCTCTCCTCACACACACTCATTTTACAGGAAGTGTGCTCTTTCTCTTCCTCCTTGATTTAAAGGCCTGTATGTGGAAAGAGAGGACATACACAATACAACTGAATTTTGACACACATTTCATTCAAAAGGCGTTTAATTAACTTAAAAGCAAATATTATGTTATTTTAATGTTGTTGTGATTATCCTGTGACTTACACTTCCTTTACACACATTACACTATATAGATTATTAAATATCGATTTAAAGTCAACCAAAGATTTCAACATTAAAGTAAAATTCTCCTGTTAAAGGAAAAATAAGTGTAAGGTTAACCATTTTCGGCTATTTTATGAGTGTTACAGTTGTCGTGAAGTATCACGAAAGTAACTCTAAACTTTATCAAGTGTTTGACAAATACTCTACCACAGCTATGAAAAGTTTAATGAACTTACTGTCACATGTGGAGCGATTGCTAATTTTGTTTCTCCCGAAATGGCGTCTTTAGTCTGATTATTATACGACAGCTTTCGGTTTCACCGAGACAGGTGAGCTTAAAATAACCAGCTCCTCCTCAAATGGATAATTTTCACACTTCCGTGTTTTAAGTCTGCAAGAATGCAAACCATACAATTATTTTTGCGTTCTCACTTGCACAATTTTTATTATATAAGAAAAATATAACAAACCTGTGTGTAGTATTTTTGATTTCCTCATCTTTGATTGTGCAGTCATTTAACACCAAACACATCGAGGAGGAATGGAAGCCATTTTTGCAATATAAGAAGAAAATCCTGCTCTGGTAAATCATAATTATGACATAAGAAGAATTTAAAATTTAAATGATGACAACATAATTATGAGGTGAAAAATCAAATTATTACTTAAAATGTTAAAATTATGACAGTTGAAATTAATGACACCAATTTTGACTTTTTATCTCATAATTAGGACTTTGCCATAATTTCTACTTTTATGTCATAATTATAATTTTGACCTTTTAATCTCATAATTTTTACTTTTAAAGTCATAATTTTTACTTTTCACCTCATAATTATCATCATTTCAACTTATGTCATAGTTATGACTTGACCAGAGCATGATTTTTTTTTTCTTCTTAAGTGTTGGAAATGGGCTTTCATAAGGAGGCCAGAATTATTTTAAAGCCTTTATGGAACTGTTTGATCTCGTGGACATGTGGAGATTATGTAGTTCCTCTTCTGATCATACTTCTTAACTCACAGACTAATAGCATCTTTCTTCAACAAACACAAATGCAATTTTAATGTTTAAAAACAGAAAGAGTTGTAGAGGTGTGGATCTAAATGTAGCAAGATTTATTAACAAAAAGATACTCCAAAGGACAAGAAAAATGTATGTCTGTATGAGCAGTGTGAACTGGCATTATGGCTTTCTTTCGTCCGTGGAACACAAAAGATCATTTGAAATTTTTTTTTTTTTTTTTTTTTTTGTCCATAGAATGACAGTTAATGCATTTTAATACTGTGATCTGACATTATTTGAGAAATTTACACAAAGTAATTTAGTGTGAAATATGATTTATTTATTTGTAATTATTATTGTTCAAATAATTAATTATAATATACATAATCATATTATTATTCACTTTTGGACAGATTGCGAAAGTAAACTCACAGAAACAACTCAAAACATTCACTATAGTAGAAATTGTGCTAAATAAGGTATATTTGAAAACCTATAATGAGCTTGTCATACGTTTAGGGATTTAAAATGTAAATATTTGGCTGATATGACAGATAAAACATTGCACAAAAACCATTGCCATTTTAGAAATATAATTTAAAGTCAGGGACACTTTCTTCTGTAGGCCTCTGACAAACACATCTGTCAAAAGTACCATTCAGTTCTAACCTTGCCTCAAATAGAGCAACTTTAGACTGAACAGTTTAAATAACCAACCTTAGTTCAATTGATTAAAGTGACAAGAAGTAAATGCAAGACTGTATTTTTCTGATGAATCAAAGGGTGACACTAACATTTACAGTATTAGAAACAGATAAAACCACAGGTATTTTAACTTACAAACAAGACTGAAGAAAGAAAATGAATGAACAACGTACTCCTGAAAAGTTGAACAGGTGTCAGTAGGAGAACTCATTGTTCCTCAGTGAGTCTGTATTTGTGTGTCTGTGGTTCATTACAGCACTCAGTACTCCCACAGGGAAGAGGCGTCCACACTGCACCCATCAGCCATCAGCGTGCCTCCTTGGTCTCCACGCAGGTACTTGCCATTCAGACCCTTGATGCCAACCCGTCCATACTCCACAAACTCAAAGAAGAAATCCTCAGGTTTGTCCCCATCTGTGCACACCAGGCCACTGCCGGAGACATACCAAAACTTTTCATTTCCACCTGTGGTAGAGAAAAAAAATGACATGCATCAGGAATTTTGGGAAGAAGTCCTTGTGTTACTCAGGCTCACATAATATGACTCACTTTTTATTTGGTATGCGCCGTCACTGAAAAGCAATGAGAAGATGTCATAAACAGAGCGACTGGCGTCCAGTGTATTGGAGTTTTTGTGGTGACACACAAAGCCGTTCTCCCCACGCAAGACCAGGATAGGGCGATTAATCAGCTTTAGCACAAACTGCTCGTCCTCCCCTGCCGAACACATGAGAGGGTTTATCGGACTCATGTTATGTGGGTATCCAGTAGTGGCAGTTTAGTAAAAGATCAGAAAATAATCCGTTTGCACTCACCCAAAGAATCACTCACAGCAGCGAGCTGTCCATTTTTCTTTGTGCAGACATATTTTCCATTGTTTGCCCTCAAAGCGACTCGTCTGCCCAGCCACTCAATGTCAAACATAGTGTTTTCTTCTCTATCAGTTACAAGAACACACATATTCAAGATCATTGATATGAATTTAATATATTATATTATGTTTACATGTTAAAGGGGTCATGAATTGAGAAATCAACTTTCCCTTGAGCTTTTGATATATAAAAGGTCATGATAATATAAGAATATCCTGTAAGTTTCAGAGCTGAAAACTTCCTTGTTAGTCAAAGAAAAGCTTTTATAGACACCAGGCCCAGCAAACGACAGGTTGGGGATCTATGACGTCAAAGGAAGGCAAGCACCGCCTCAGCAGAAGAATATCAACGCCTACTTCATCGCTGTCTGTTTAGCCCCGCCCACCGATTTGCGCATGTAACATAGGCCTAGTGTTAAACCATCGAGCTACAAAGCAATAAACATGCCGTTGAGGATTACAAAATATTGTGCAGTGACTGGGTTCAACAGTAATGCAACATGTAAGGAACTGTGTTCATTCTAATGCCTGATCTGAAATGTAGTCAGATGTTCTTTGTCTGTGTCAGTAAATCAAACCAGTGACTAAACATCAACTTGCGTTGTTTCTCTTAGTAGGATGAAAATAATCTGTTATTTAACAGTGATTAAATTCTATAAAGAAAGTGATCAAAGAAAGCTCCCTTTGCAATCTTTTGAGCAGCTCGCGCTGCAGCTGTCAATCAAACAGAGAGTTTATCAGTGACGTGTTTATCAGTGACTCCCGGTTTATTCAACGAATCTCTTAACTATATCACGTTTGCACTGTTAGTGAAGATGAAAGCATTCGTTAGTGTACATAAACTGAGTTGCAATGACGAGATCGCTGCTTTCATGCGCTCAGCATGTGTGTGATCGGCTACAATGATCATCACTGCAACCTTTCATGCCACAATCTTAATATAATGCCATAGATCTAAATGTAATGCAACACTTTTCACGATTAGTTAACCATGAAAGCTGTAATTGTAAAAACGAGCTAAAAGAGTGAGTAATACTATTTCAAATGCAAAGACATTAGTCTCCCAGCGGACACGCCCCTTAAAACGGTGCAGAGCAGAGGGCTAAAATCAGGGTAGGAAAAATGCCTTTTATTTATAAATTATGACAATTTTTGATGTAAAAAGCATTCTAACATTATAAGTGCACCCCAGGAAACATCATAAAACGCAGTTCATGACCCCTTTAAAGCCATAGTTCACCCCAAAAGGACAATTCTCTCATCATTTACTCACCTTCATGTCATTCAAAAACCTGAATGAATTTTTGGTCTATGGAACATAAAAATAGTTTTTTGTTTTGTTTTGTTGTTTTGCCCATTCAATGGAAGTAAATGGTCACCAAAATTGTTTGGGTCTTCAAAATATATTTTTATGATCCACTGAAGGAAGGAAATCAAACAGATTTGGAATGAGTGGGAGTAATGATGACAGAATTACAATTTTGGGGTAAATTATCTGACAACATTGATTTAATATTTGTTACACATTTATAGCTCCCCTATGTGTGTGTGTGTGGGGGGGGGGGACTATATAGCATATGTATTCTTCATTTTACATAACTTTTATTTGATACATTTTTCAATACCCGTAAACATTTTTATTTCCGAGATTAAATAGTTTGTCATGTTTCTCCAGTTTTACCAAACACATTTATTTGTTTGTTTGTTTCAATGAGAAACATGTATAAAACATCTCCTTACACTTCTGTGGCTGAAGATATAATCCCTCCGTGTGTAACGAGTGTCCAGTAATTTCCGCCACTGGTTCTGAACGTGCACTTCTTAGTCTCTTTGTCAATCTCCATCTGAAATGTCTCCATGTCGGTCTCATCATCCTGATTAGCTAGGATGCTAACACCTGGAAACAAAAATTTATCATGGCAGGCTCTCTCAATAACTGAGACTTGGTTCCTTTACAAAATTACAAAGCAAGTAAATAGTACAGCAGATATGAATTTGAAGTTCTACAAATGCATCAGGTTGTCCTCAAACTGATGGCTTTTTCTACCCCTGAATGTCTCCTCATGTAATTATTATTTTCTTTTACTAGTAACTAGTAACATGCACTTTCTGAGAATCCACTTAAAACCACTTACCATTTGAAATAAAAATAAATCAATCCAAAAAATGAAAGGGTGGGGGGCGTAATAAACCAGGAAAACTCAGTTTTCAACTGAGGAGATGAAAACCCAGGGATACAATGAAGGACTGGAGGGCAAGGTGGAGCTGCAGGTGCACGTGGATGATGGCGGAACTAGAGGGAAGGAGGAGCCTTGCAGAGCCAGAGAGGTGGAGATCTGGAAGTCCAAAATACAGCCAGAGCGACGATTGACCAAAATGAAGCCAGAGGGACAGGGGAGCTGTGAAGCCAGAGGGATGACAGACCATGGTGAAGCCGAGGGAGCATTGAGCCAAGCTGCAGCCGATGGGTCGGAGGGCCGAGGTGGCGTCCTGGGCTCGAGGTGAAGCTGAGGGATCCTTGTCTGAGCTGATGAGTGGGAATCCCAAGGTGGATTCAAACAGCTGGGTAGAACCACTGAAGGAGGAGCCAATGGACTAAAGAGAGACAGTGGAGGTGAAGCAGAGGAACTGGATGGCTTTAGCAGAGGAAGAGGGAGAGGGTGGCTGGGCTTGGCAGAGCCAATGCCGATGAAGTCGACTTGGTGCTGGACAACAAAGGAGAAATGGTTCTGGACGGCAAAGGAGACTTGGTTCTAGACAACGAAAGAGATTTGGTGCTTAGCGAAACCAGCAGCGACAAAGATGACGTGGGACTGTGCTGAACCAGTGGCGACAAAGATGACGTGGGACTGGGCTGAACCAGTGGCGACAAAGATGACTTGGGACTGGGCTGAACCAGCAATGAATAAATGACTTGGAACTGGACTGAACCAGCAGCAAGGAAGACAACTTGGAACTAGATGGTATCAGCAGACTCTGGAGATCATTATCCAGCTAATCAAATAATAATAATTCCGTGGAGACCAAGCTTATTGAACACACCTAAGTGATGGGAGTGTGGCCGGAGCTCCAGTCCATCCCCTCAAACTCCACTAATATGCCCTCAGTGACAGATGTTGTTGCTGGCACCTGGTCAGACTCCTCAATGTGCTTAATGAAATTGACCTCTGGCAAACGCTCTGGCTCTTTCTTCAAGGCAGGCTCGGGCTCTGAGTCTGCAGTGGGCTCTGGCTTTCAATCCTTACCTGGCCTGGCTTAAGGCTGGCTGGGCTCTGTGTCCGTAGTGGGGCTGGCATTGTCCTCATCCGCAATGCAGATGGTATACAGGGATCCACATTGCACCAGCACCCACTCCACGTATTCTGCAAAGCTCTCTCGAGGACCTTCCACGGGCAGGCATGCCTTTGACCGTTTGTTGAGGCTGTTGTAGTAAAATACGCATAGCAAGCGGTCAGGATAGCGAGTGAGGCACACCAGATCTAAGAAGTCCCTTGTGTGATCCTCGAGGGAGCAATTCCCCTGCTCAAGGAGATATGGAAGTCTAAATTCAATATCGAATTTCAATTCTGCATCCTATTTTCTACCTCAATTCACATTCAGGAATAGGATTTTAATTCAGTATAAAATAGATGCTTTCTGTCCTTGATTATGATTGGCTGAGCGTTCACACACACCTGTGACTCAGAGGGTTTTTGCTAATCCATGGCTATCTACTGGTAACACCTCAGTACTCTGTGCTCCTGGCTAAGTCCCACTAAACCAGTAATCAGACAGTTTATCTCTGTCACTCCCTCTGAACCTGTGGGTTAAATAACATTACCAGCAAACTTATGTCTATTCCAACTAGTCAAAGTGATCTAGACTGATTGTGTAGACTGATGTGCAAATTAGATGCTTCAGAAATATCCCTTGACTGTCTTAAGCCTTTTACTGGAGTAACACCCTAACACTCACCCTAGAAGGCTTGATGCTTAATTGCCTACTGCAATGCAAATATATGGGGCATAATAAGCAGTTGGTGCCTTGATCCATCCTATTCCAGCTTAATATGCAAAGACAGAAATTGAATATTATTTGAAAAATTATGTTTTGCCTTGTGTTTGTCCAACCAATGGCAGACAAGGGTTTTGGGAAACCTGTTTGAATTTTTTTTTTTTTTGCAGTTCTATTTGGTGGCACTAGAAGTACTACAATGATACACTGAAGCTTTAAGGAGCTTCACTAGGAGCAGGGTTTGTGATCCCTGCTTTAAAGTCTTCCCTATTGTGACATTTATCCAAGTGAATACCTTATTGAACGAGAAAAAAAATGTAGGACAGGGTTTGATTTTTTTACACAATAAATTGATTAAATAGTTGAGTTATTGTCATTCGTCAGTTACTGCAATCTCATGTTGGAAGGGAAGGACTATTGCCCACCCTCACTCACATCGGGTATACACGTCATCAGAGAAGAGATGTCATTGTGAGGGGCACATGAATTTAAAAAAATGATGTGTATGGATAAATTATTTATAATAATATCCATTAAAAATTAATTTTGGTTACTAAGAAAAGTATCAATCTTGCCTTGAACAATTCCAGCCACACCCCATGATGCTGTTTACCGTACATGGGCAATAGACCAATTGCATGGACATCTTGGTTCTATAACCAAGCAGTGGAAAAAAAAACATACACTGACATTTAGCTACTTAATGGTGTATTTTGTTAGCTATTTAATGCATGTATTCTACTATATGATAATAGAGCTAAGTGTTTGTAAATATTTGGCTATGACAATGAACAGCATTAATCACAATGACTCATAGCTGAAAGTGCAGTTGTGTTCAAAGCTTATCCTTTTCCCCTCTGTATCAAATGTCAGCCTCTTCTTTTCCCGACAAAGCCAAGGTCAACCCTGCTCCTGTAGACCCAATGTCCTGCAAAGCTTATTTCTAACCTGCTTCAGCACACCTGCCTGTGCTTTTCAAGCAAACCTGACAAGCTTGATTAGCTGGTTCAGGAGTGATTGATTAGGGTTAGAGCTAAACTGGAGCAGAACAGTGGGTCCCCAGGAAGAGTGTTGAAGAATTCTGCACAAGGCCTTTCAGAGAGACATGCTTGAGAATATAACAAAATTGATGCATATGACTTGTGTGCTATATTCCAAGAACAGAGCAACTTCCCTTGCTCTCATTGGCCCATTCATGAGAAACTTGTCAGTTGGATGTGTTTTTAAACAACACTACTTACTACGTATTTCAGAATGTATATAGAACATCCAAAAGTATTCAGTGATTCAGTTGATTAACAGCCCAGTAGAGGGGAACATTATCACTGAATATCTTTTCCTCATACAAAGTTAAACTACATGACTCATATAATGAACAAGTCATATGGACTACTTTATGGTGATTTCTGTACTTTTTTTATGTTTGAAAGTTTCGCTCCCTGTTCATTGTAAAATGCAATGGGCAGCATATTGTAATAAAGTCAATGTGCTTTGGGATGACATAAAGGTGAATAAATGATTAAAAATGTATTTATTTTTGGGCAAACTGTCCGTTTAAATATATGCAAAAAAGAATGTGTCTGACAAATCATTTGTGGCTGGTTTATTCTGAACTAGACACACATTGGCATGATAACTCCATTTAATTTGATTGCTTCCCAGTTCCCACAGAGGATTTAATTGTGTTAGTGGAGGACCATGCACCCAGACCTGTAGATGTCCTTAAATCTTTGCACTTTTTTGAGATTTTGTAATGCGTACACATGCATCATCCAGGAAATGACCACATTGTAGGGCTTGGGGAAAAAAAGTCTGTCTAAAAGTCTGTGCATTATTTAGTTTTATGTAATGTCATGTAATTTGTGTGCAAGTTTCTGTGATTTGTAATAGACTTATGATAAAAATTTCAAACAAAAAAGACAATTGAGTTGAAAAAAATCTAACAACAACATGTTATAGACCTACTGCTATGTCAGCAGAGAATATTTTATCAGTTTTATCTAAATATTATAAATATAGATGAGCTGGCTCAAGAACCCTCTTTTTAGTTCAACCATGTTGCTGAATATCTTCAGATTGTTTTAGACCAGGAGTGCCAAATCCTATTCCTTGACATCAATAGCCTCATTCAGACAGTATGAACAAATATGATTTTTGTGCATATATCTGATTGAAATCCAATCAGATTTAGTAAGTGTGAACAGCAACAAAAAACAAAAAAACTGTGATGTCAGTTTTGAGCTACATTCGAATGTGGTTTAAAAATCCTATTCACATAAGATCCAATCGTATACACAATTAATCGGATTTGGCCTGACAGTGTGAACGTAGCATATGTCCCTGCATAGTTCAGCTCCTACCCTAATCAAACACACCTGAACTAGCTAAATAAGATCAGGATTGGACACCCTTGTTTTAAACCAATAATAATGACCATGATATGCCAACACAACTGCACAAAGATTGGTTACCTTGACGAATAGACACATATCTTTTGTTGGCTGCCTCGAAAACAACTTGTGGGTGGCTCTCTTCCAGATCAAACAGCTCATCTTTCCATGGCCTTGAACAGCGGCCAGACTTCAGGGTGCCCGTGGGGCCCGTTGGCGAGAGGTACTTGCCCCCACAGTCCTTAAAGGCCAGCTTGCCAGACTTGAGCTCCAGGGTGAAACTGGTGTTAGGCCCATTCTCCATTACCAGCTTGCCATCGTTGCTGAGAAAGCGGTTGTCACAGGTCTTCAGACTGTACTTCCCATCCAGGTAGACCAAGGTGATCAGGGAGTCCACACCCCAGGGGATGTTGCTGTCCATGGAGAGCTCGTCGTCTGCGATGGACAGGTGAGCGTAGCGCTTGCGGCTTAAACTTAACAGGTTGGCCTGTGGGTGAAGGGCAAGGTGCATGGCCCACAGCTCAGACTCTCCAATGGTCTGGGCAAAACAGGACAGATATTCTTCAGAGCCTCCAAAATAACGCAAGTATGGCTCAGACTGCAAGGCCCAGCGTCCATCTGACTGCATCACAATCAAGAAACGGCAGTCTGTATATGGCACTTCCTCCTCACAGCTTACCTTGCCATCTTTATCTGAGGCCAGATAACGTCCGAGGTGACTGCGCAAGAAAACCACCTGGCTGTCCTGGTCTTGCTCCAGGGTCCAGATCTGTTTCTTCTTCAAGCTTGTTCCAGATGCATTTACCTTGAACCCAAATGTCTCTGCTGTGAGGTAACGATTTCCGTAATTAACAAGTCCAAACTGGAGCTTTAGAGCCATGCTTATTCCGTTTGTGGACATTCTGATCAGGTGGTTCCCAAAGGATTGTATGAGATTAGTTTAGAAATGCTGAAAAGAAAGCAATATGCCCTTGAAAACCAAGAACCTCTCCTCGGATGCTATTAAAATGTCATGTAAAGCTTCTTTGCTGCTCTGAAATTCTTCCCTTGTCAACTGTGACTCAACTACAGATCAATGCTGTTGTCCTTGTGAGTTTCCTTGTGTTGGATTCCTCTGGAAGTAGCAATCCCAGGCTACACTTGGTTATCTTTAGCTACTTCTCTGCATTCACACAGGTGACTGCTTGCTGCTTCCTAATCAGCCTGGATTAAACTCAGCAGGGCGCAGCACCTCAATCCAACAAGCTGCTGACATCACACACCAGGTCTCTTGACTCCTCCCTTTTGTCCTCTGGCAGATTTATCTTGCTCTCTCTCTGTCCCTTTTCAGCCCCGGTCCAACCTCTTTTGCTGTATCACTTATTGAATATATATTTATTTTTTGGTGACAGATAATGCAATACATGTTTTGATATGTATTGCAAATTTGTTCTATAATTATTGCCTTTATATGGTAGTTTCTGAGGAGCTTTTCATACTCTGCTTATTTGACCTTCCTTATTTTCCAGTCAAATATGTATTTGTTAGTCTGCAGTTCAGGTACAGATGATCACGACAAATGACCTCTCACACAGCACTTACTGATTTTGTCCTTATAAGGGTATTAGTGACCTTACTACAAGCTTTCAGAGCCAAATTGGTGTACTATTTTTAAAAAAAAATTTCAAGCCTATTACTGTATTTATTACTGTTTTTTCTTTTCAGAGAGCAATATCAGATATGCCAGTTAAACCTTAAAGTGGTGTCCCACCTCATTAGTCCTTAATTTTATTACATTTATTATTATTATTATTTTGGTTTTTAAATGTTGCATTTCAAAATGCTTTTGTATGGAGCACATAACGCGCAAGAAAAAAAAGATAATCGAGCGCATGTGCGGGGCTCCGTACTTTTGATATCTTAAAGATTTTGCATATAAATTTGCTAATTGTTGCTCCTCTTTGTGGCTGATTGTTGACACCCTGCTTGTATACATCACATTTCATGATGATCATCCACTCACTTTTGAAATGATTGGCTGCTGAATTTGATAGACAACTGGGGGCCATTTTTGTTGATTTGTCCAAGTGTCAAACAATTGTCAAAATCAAACAATTGGGGATTTTATGTTTTTTTATTATTACTGAAATATGGCATGCAACCTCAAATTGTCCTGTTGTCTAGACAGCAAGTTTTATTAAGGTGGAACTTTGCATTCAGAAGGTCTATTAATAACTTTAAGCCATGCCCAGACAATTAAAAATCTAAATTGTTGCAGTGTATTTCATTTGGCACCCATGTTATGCAAAGGCACTGAAAGATTTAGAGGTTTTTTTTTTTTTAATTTTGCTGCTTGGACCTCTAATAAAACAACTGCAAACATGCATGATGTCACCTCTGAGTACATAGTGTGTGTACAAGAAAAAATATGATGTGATGTGTAAAAGAATTGCATAAACCTATATGACATAAATGCTTTGTAGGAAATTTACTTTCTGCTGTTGATACAATGTGCAACTTCCAAAAAGTGCACATGCACACAATGTCAAAAGGCTTTTTTCATACATTCCCAACATTCAAGTTGTTATGACTGTACTAATGAAGTATTTGCATGCCTTGCAGCTCTACCATGGCAGAGCCTTTCTGGACAAACTTATGGAAATCCAGAGCTGGTTTGGAAATCAAGTGTTTCTCAGCTCTTTTTAGATGTCAAACTAAAGGGATAATGTCGTCCTAAAATTTTCTATTTATTTACTCACCATCATGTCTTATTTTACTGTCATTTTGTCTGTGGAGTTCAAAAAAGGAGAATTATTTTAGCAGAAGAATAATTCTCTACAGCGCTATACAACAACAGGTAATAGTAACCACATCTGTCAACCTAATTTTATTTTCCACATTCGATCATGATCACAGATAGTAGCCTATAGGACACAATGGCGCTTACCACCATGCATTATGAACAGCAAGTAAAGAGCAGCCTGAGTCCTGAATTCATCATCCAGACTCATGTGGTGAAGGCAAATCAAAGCTCAGGACTGAGATCATTAGATAATTCAGAGAAAACCATCTGTGGCATTGTGCCCTTGGCCTAGGGTGTCCTTAATTCAGCATTCAAATGATTCCTTTCTAATTCCAAGGACTGGATTAGGGAAAACAATTGTCTTGGTGCTCCAATAGCTTGCTCATTTTCCTCAGTGAATGAACATCTGCTTATCCCAGCATTCAAACAGCGACACAGTGCAAGAGTTTAATGGAAATCAGCATGCTGTTGACCTTGCCTCAGCCAGAGTATTGACAGACAGGGTTCACAACTTTCCATTGGTCTGTGCATATGTGCTGGCTAAAAGCTAATGGAAAAGGTGTTTTCTGAATGTACATAATGGAGAATATTTCTCCCTGTCACTCAGCTTAATACTTTCAACACTCCAGCCATGTATGTGGCCATCCAGGTAAAGCTTTCCCTGTAGTGCTTCCTCCTCCTCCTCCTCACTGGGGAAAAGCTACTGCCTACTGCCTGGTGGACAGATCATCACTATTGACAAGGAAAGATAACGCTGTCCAAAAAGCCTCTTCCAGCCATCCTTGGTGAGAGCTGACTCGGCTCAAATAGTACAGATGGTAAACAAATGCTCATCAAAGCTGTAGACATATATAGAGTTACAGTGCAGACTGTTCCAACACATGCTTGTCCATGCTCATAAAAGCTAAATCATGGATGCATTATGGTCTTGAAAGGCCAGCTCTCATTGCAATTGAGAGATGAAATGTCTATATAAGACATCAAATGACTATGTCAATATGTGAAATAAGCTGCATTTGCAAGATAAATTTCACTGAATAGTATACAACATAAAAGCTGCAACAAGGTTTCCAGACGACTTTGTTTGTTCTCAGGAGGGGCCAGGAAGATATGAAATCAATAATTCGTTCATTTACTGTATTTCACATTGTGGCAATCTGCTGAGGCTTCAGTCTTCAGTTTTCCAATGTTACCCAGGCAAGTGGATCCCCGGATCTGCCTCCAGCCACGGAAGGGAGGAGACAAGGCAAAGCCAATAGGTCGACAGGCTGAGGTGGAGTGACAGGATCTTGTCTCCTCCCTTCCTCGGCTCCATCAGATACCATCATCTTTGTGGCTCCACCAGGCTCCCTTGTCCCTCCGGCTCTGCCTTGGTCAGACGTCAACCTGCTCTCTGCTCCGTCTCTCCGCCCCTTCGGCTTCATCTGGTTCTGCCTTCCCTCCTGCTCCACCTCAGGCACCCTGGCTCCACCTCGGACACTCGTCACTGCGACTCGGCCTCCAGGATCATCGGTGCTGCCCGGTCCCATCTGTGCTCCATCTGCACGTTGGGCTCCATCTCTATAGGCCTTGTCTCCACCGGTCATCTACCAGGTGTCGTCAGTGTCGTCTCCACTATGGCTGCTCCCTCTGTCGACTCCGCCGTGTGCAATCATCCTGGCTGCTATCTGGGTCCCCGTCTGGCTTCTCCTGCTCCTGGCTCCTCCCACCATCATCACCACCCTGGTATCTCCTGCCACTATTTAACATTGGATTGTATTACTGTAACATATACACTCACCTAAAGGATTATTAGGAACACCTGTTCAATTTCTCATTAATGCAATTATCTAATCAACCAATCACATGGCAGTTGCTTCAATGCATTTAGGGGTGTGGTCCTGGTCAAGACAATCTCCTGAACTCCAAACTGAATGTCAGAATGGGAAAGAAAGGTGATTTAAGCAATTTTGAGCGTGGCATGGTTGTTGGTGCCAGACGGGGCGGTCTGACTATTTCACAATCTGCTCAGTTACTGGGATTTTCACGCACAACCATTTCTAGAGTTTACAAAGAATGGTGTGAAAAGGGAAAAACATCCAGTATGCGGCAGTCCTGTGGGCGAAAATGCCTTGTTGATGCTAGAGGTCAGAGGAGAGTGGGCCGACTGATTCAAGCTGATAGAAGAGCAACTTTGACTGAAATAACCACTCGTTACAACCGAGGTATGCAGCAAAGCATTTGTGAAGCCACAACACGCACAACCTTGAGGCGGATGGGCTACAACAGCAGAAGACCCCACCGGGTACCACTCATCTCCACTACAAATAGGAAAAAGAGGCTACAATTTGCACGAGCTCACCAAAATTGGACAGTTGAAGACTGGAAAAATGTTGCCTGGTCTGATGAGTCTCGATTTCTGTTGAGACATTCAGATGGTAGAGTCAGAATTTGGCGTAAACAGAATGAGAACATGGATCCATCATGCCTTGTTACCACTGTGCAGGCTGGTGGTGGTGGTGTAATGGTGTGGGGGATGTTTTCTTGGCACACTTTAGGCCCCTTAGTGCCAATTGGGCATCGTTTAAATGCCACGGCCTACCTGAGCATTGTTTCTGACCATGTCCATCCCTTTATGACCACCATGTACCCATCCTCTGATGGCTACTTCCAGCAGGATAATGCACCATGTCACAAAGCTCGAATCATTTCAAATTGGTTTCTTGAACATGACAATGAGTTCACTGTACTAAAATGGCCCCCACAGTCACCAGATCTCAACCCAATAGAGCATCTTTGGGATGTGGTGGAACGGGAGCTTCGTGCCCTGGATGTGCATCCCACAAATCTCCATCAACTGCAAGATGCTATCCTATCAATATGGGCCAACATTTCTAAAGAATGCTTTCAGCACCTTGTTGAATCAATGCCACGTAGAATTAAGGCAGTTCTGAAGGCAAAAGGGGGTCAAACACAGTATTAGTATGGTGTTCCTAATAATCCTTTAGGTGAGTGTATGTTCTGTCTCTGTTTTGCCTGTGTTCCCTTTGCTAGTTTGTTTTCACTGTTTGCATTGAGCATATAACAGTAATTTCATTGAGTTTGCATGTGTTCTTAAGTTCCACTAATCATCCTCCATTTATGTAAGCCCTGTGTTTCCCTAGTTCCTTTGTCCAGTATAGTTTGTATCTCACTGGTTGTTTGTCTCCTATGTTCTGTTTGGATACATTCAAGTCTAATTTTGTTCTTACTTCATCATCATGTGTGCTTCTCTACAACCCACCGTTACACTTATAGTCAGTATAGCAGATATTAAGCAGGACAGTCTAGTGATACTCTAATGAGAGTTAGTTAACATGTAGTTGCAAAGTTACTTGTAGTCAGTAGAGTCTATTGGGGAGCATCAAAATAAAGTGTAAGCAGATATTAAGCAGACAGTCTACTAATACTCTAATGAGTTAGTTGACATGTAGTTGCAAAGTTACTTAAATTTAGTAGAATGTCTAAAATGGACCATCAAGTTACCCAAATTTCTCTTTTATCATTTAATAATTAGCAGTCTATAATTTTTACTGTTACAAATTATTTTAATCTAAATAAAGAGAAGAATCACCCTTTCAGCTATTGAAGATATATCAGTTTAACTCAAATGAGCAAAGTGATTTGAATAAGGATATATTCATTTTGCTGAAAAATATCAAACGAGAGACTCAGTACACAATCTGAATTTGGCTCCAAACTCTGAACGTTTCTAGTAACCCTAACAACCTTGATTAGCAGGTTCAGGTTTGTCTCATTATGGTCTGAGCTAGTCTGCATCTGAAAGCTTAGGCAGCACTCTTATCACGCGACAGACTTTGCAAGCAGCGTTTGTGCACGAAGGTACCTCACAAAACTGATTTCAGACTGACTACTGAGAGCGTAACGGTTTAATTACCATCATGTATGTTGGCATCGCAGACCGCATCTCTGCCTGGCTCCACCAATAATTAAAATCAAAGTTAAAAATAATAACCGCATACAACATTAGGGTGAGTTTTCATTTGTGTGTGTACTGGCCCTTTAATGATTTTTAGTCTTACATTTCCCTCTGTACCAGCAGGCCAAGTAAAATCCTGTGTTTACACTATGTACAATAAGCCAATCAGCTGCTTTTGTAAGCTCCTGTTAGATGGAAGTGGTTGACATGTTTCTGTAGAACTGAGTCTGAAGGATTAAACTTCATGGCTGAGATTCAGCACTTGAACTCACATCATAGACAATGTTACCACTAGCACTTTATTTCGATAGTCCACTTTAGACATTCTAACTATAAGTAACTTTGCAACTACATGTCATATTACTCTCATTAGAGTATTAGTAGACCGTTAGGTTAGGCTTCAGGTTAGTATGTTGACATGTAGTTGCAAAGTTACTTAGAGTTAGAATGTCTTAAGTGGACCATCAAAATAAAGTGTAAGTCCAAGTCCCCTTTCAAATCTGATAACAGGACCAGATACAGTGGGTATAAAAAAGTCTACATGCCTCTATTAAAATTGCAGTTTTTTGAAAAATGTAAAATCATGTCAGATGTTTTTTCCACATTTAATGTAATATTAAAACCAACATAATTCCTGTAATACACAAATAAAAACTTAAAATATCCTGGGTGCACAAGTGTGCACACCCCTCAAATGGTTAAAACACCTTTTGTTTTTAATACAGCAGTCAGTCTATTTGAATAAGAGTCTGACATGTATACACCTTTTTTCTAATGAGCCGACTGCGCTTTAGATTATGGGAGGCACTTCCGGTTTGGGTAAGTTCCACTCAAAAAGACTGAAACAAATCATTTCAAATCATAAGATTTCCCTACAAATAATCCTTATCTGTCAGTTTGACTGAATGAGCTGTAAAATTACCTTCATTTTCTATTTTCAGACATCAGGAGAATAATGTAACACTTGGTATTTCGATGTGACGTGGTGTCACAAGAATATCTATTCAGTCGCTGAATAATTTTCTTCCTGAATATTTTCAGATTTTTCCTTTGTATTCCACTGGAAGAGTATGAAAAAACACAACATATAATGTGCATTTGTGTTCTGCTCTTCTGATTTAAAGGAACACGCTGACTTTTTGGGACTTTAGCTTATTCACCGTATCCCCCAGAGTTAGATAAGTCCATACATACCTTTTTTTATCTCAGTGCGTGCCATAACTCTGTCTGACGCAGCCACCGCTAGCCTAGCTTAGCACAAAGACTGGAGGTAAATGGCTCCATCTAGCCTACTGCTCAATAAATGACAAAATAACGGCAACATTTTCCTATTTACATGTTGTGATGTGATAATTACATTGTGTAATTAAGACCGAAGGAAAATGAAAAGTTGCAATTTTCTAGACCGATATGGCTAGGGACTATACTCTCATTCCTGCGTAATAATCCAGGAACTTTGCTGCCTTACCATGAGTGCAGCACCTGAAAATAGTCCCCAGCACACTCTCTGTGCAAGCAGGTTTCAGGCGCTGTGTACCCAGATCTGAAAATGCTTATTGTGTTCATAGAGCGAAGCTTTCGCTATTGTTTGAAGTTTAACAAAAGTTTCATGCAAAGCATCATGGGGCATAGGAAAAGCATGGATACCCAGTAAAAGCCACTTGAAGAGAAGCCTGCAACCTTAGCTGAAAAAAAAAGTCTGCTAACGCTGTAGTACACAAGACAAGAGACAAGAGGCCCTTTTTTTAATGGATGCCAATGGAGGAGAGGCTTCACTACACTGAATAAACTTCTTTTGTGTGGAAATAACTTATCATTTAATATATAGCCCATCGGCTAATCAGGCAATGACTTTGTTCCAGTGTTTGTGCACAAAGGTACCTCACAAAACTTTTGGACAGACTTCTGAGACAGCGCAAAGTAGAGCAAAATTTTGTGAAAACAAAAAACAAAATATATAATAGTAATTTCTCGCTAGAAATGACATCAGAAGAGAAAAACATTGGTCAAAAGCATACATTTATACACAAGCTGACCAGCAACCGCAACATTCAGGTGCCATCTATATATTTTAACTCAACTGACACAGACATCAAACTGACTATCAAAGACAGTGAAGGACATCAATCAGATGAAGGTATCTCAGTAGACAGGAAGTAAAGCTAACATTAGATTCGGACGTGCCTTGATGCCTTCCTACCTTGGAATGTGTCCTCCGAAGGCAGCTTTTTTCATTATTCGGACGCAGCTGGTGATTGACTGTCGCACAAATTTAATGATGTCAAGGCTGTAATGTGATGTTATCACATGTAGCCGTTACGCTTTCTCCAATGGTAGAGCCATGGCCCCTCGTATCTCCCAATAAAAAGACCATCTCTGACCCAGTGTATTAGAAGATTTGTGTTCCTCCCCAGCTAACAGGGAACATTTCCACAACCAAAACTGAACATTTGGAAAACGTTCTTAGAGCAAAAATTTGTTAACTGGGTCTTTAATTTCAGTCTCTTCTGACGTGTAGTCTGATATCTTTTACAGATTGTTCTACACAACAAGGACGATAACTATAATGATAAAGATAGCCTATAGTGAATCGTTCTAAATATAAAAGAATAGCACAGTCCACACCACTAGTATAGCGATAATGGCAGAGAGGAACAATATAATAGGAATCACAATCAGAATCCATCCTACTTTAAAGAGCATGAGCATTTAAAGTGTCAGATGACAAAACTGCATGCGCCTATAATAATTGTTATCGTTTTTTAATGTGTATGCTAATATAGTAATCGTTAATAGTTATCGCTCTTGGTGTAAACTGGCCTTAAAGGTGACTGTCCTCTAAAAAAAAACAAATGAAATTTGAATTCTTGGAGAGTTAAAGGTGCTGTATGTAAGAATGACAGCTAGTGGTTGGAATTGGTACTGCAATCCAAATTTAAAAATATTGTTTGCCCTGCCCCCTCCTGCTCAGACTCGACGCTCACGAGGGTTGCCAGATTCAGGACACGCAACAGGAACGAGCGCAACTGATAATGGAAGACGAGGAGACTCACACACTGTGACTTGATGAGTTGGTTTATCCATGTTTTAATGTGCTTCCGTTCATAGAGTTTTTTAGATAAAAGCGTTTTAGGTGGGGTAGAATCTGCGACCTCTGACCCAGTTTGTTTGCTGGCTTCCATGGCTGCTGCAATACGCTGTGTTTTCCGCCAACTGACAACCTGTGGTGTCGCAAATATTATTGGGTAAACTGGCAGTGGGCGGGATCACACAGACCAAAACAAAAACAGACATTCTGACACGGAACGCACATTTCAAAGTAAAATAACTGGCTGTATGTAAACTCAGCATGTTTCCTAAATATCTGCAAACATATTATGGTATGTTTATGCTTTAGTACAGTCAAAAACTTACATACAGCACCTTTAAGTGTTGGATTTAAATGTCACATTATTGTTTTTCTTTAAAAGCTGCTTTTTTTGTAGTATTTGCTTTTTTTGGTGAAAAATAGCAACATGACGGAAAATGAAACTGTTCGAGAGAGGGTTAACTTTTACATATGTAAGTGTTTTTTACAGCACAATGGTCAGCGACTATTGTTTTAATGTTCTATATAAATAAATAATTAATTAAACTAAACAAACTAAACTAAACTATGTAGGTTATAGCCTATGCACATACACAAGTTTACTATCTACATAGGGACATTGCATAGCCTTATATTGCTTTTATGTATATATCTAGTTATAAATACTTAACCCTAACACACACACTAACCCAAACAGGTTGAGGCTGTTGTGTTTTGGGCTGACAGTAAGTTTACACATGCTCTTGGATTTAAATTCACCAGAGGGTGACTAAACTGTGAACGACCAGTAGATGGCAGTGTTTTGTTATTTTTGAGTATTTTGGTATTTTAATGCCCAGATGGGGGCAGTGCAGCATGCACAACCTTCAACAGCAGCATCATTCTCTGTCATCATTTCCCCTCATTCAGCAATGCACTGGATAATTAAGAACAACTATGCCATACAAATACACTGAATAAGTATTGTTATTTAAGAGAAAAAAAAACATACAACCTCATTTAATATCAACGATGAGAGAAAACACATTTTAGCTTTGGTGTAAAGCATTTGAAGAGGATCACATGGAGTAAGGATTCAGTGCAGACATGAATGGGACCGTCCAACCCAAAACAATCATTCTTCTGTTCAGGTTTTGATTACATCAAGGAAACAGGATGTCCACTCTTATTCCATCATGACCTCTTCTTCTCTTTATGAATGACCCTTAATCAATAGACCCACACAAACAGCCTCCTGTGACGGGACACTTACTCTGAGTTACTGCTGTGTTACAAGCCCTTTCTGTTGCAATGCTAGTAAATGTCACTGGCAGATGAAATTACATCAAATGACACTTTTATTTGTTTACACGAGTGCTAAAAGTCACAAACATGGGAGGAATACATTTTATATCTGTTTGCCATTACATTGATATACAGTTTGAATAATCCTATATCAAAATATTGATATACGCCAACATACACTCACCTAAAGGATTATTAGGAACACCATACTAATACTGTGTTTGACCCCCTTTCGCCTTCAGAACTGCCTTAATTCTACGTGGCATTGATTCAACAAGGTGCTGAAAGCATTCTTTAGAAATGTTGGCCCATATTGATAGGATAGCATCTTGCAGTTGATGGAGATTTGTGGGATGCACATCCAGGGCACGAAGCTCCCGTTCCACCACATCCCAAAGATGCTCTATTGGGTTGAGATCTGGTGACTGTGGGGGCCATTTTAGTACAGTGAACTCATTGTCATGTTCAAGAAACCAATTTGAAATGATTCGAGCTTTGTGACATGGTGCATTATCCTGCTGGAAGTAGCCATCAGAGGATGGGTACATGGTGGTCATAAAGAGATGGACATGGTCAGAAACAATGCTCAGGTAGGCCGTGGCATTTAAACGATGCCCAATTGGCACTAAGGGGCCTAAAGTGTGCCAAGAAAACATCCCCCACACCATTACACCACCACCACCAGCCTGCACAGTGGTAACAAGGCATGATGGATCCATGTTCTCATTCTGTTTACGCCAAATTCTGACTCTACCATCTGAATGTCTCAACAGAAATCGAGACTCATCAGACCAGGCAACATTTTTCCAGTCTTCAACTGTCCAATTTTGGTGAGCTCGTGCAAATTGTAGCCTCTTTTTCCTATTTGTAGTGGAGATGAGTGGTACCCGGTGGGGTCTTCTGCTGTTGTAGCCCATCCGCCTCAAGGTTGTGCGTGTTGTGGCTTCACAAATGCTTTGCTGCATACCTCGGTTGTAACGAGTGGTTATTTCAGTCAAAGTTGCTCTTCTATCAGCTTGAATCAGTCGGCCCATTCTCCTCTGACCTCTAGCATCAACAAGGCATTTTTGCCCACAGGACTGCCGCATACTGGATGTTTTTCCCTTTTCACACCATTCTTTGTAAACTCTAGAAATGGTTGTGCGTGAAAATCCCAGTAACTGAGCAGATTGTGAAATACTCAGACCGGCCCGTCTGGCACCAACAACTATGCCATGCTCAAAATTGCTTAAATCACCTTTCTTTCCCATTCTGACATTCAGTTTGGAGTTCAGGAGATTGTCTTGACCAGGACCACACCCCTAAATGCATTGAAGCAACTGCCAATTAGATTGGTTGATTAGATAATTGCATTAATGAGAAATTGAACAGGTGTTCCTAATAATCCTTTAGGTGAGTGTATATTCATGCTTTTCCTTAAAATCTGTTCTTACTTACAGGTATGATTGATCTTTAGAGTAAAAAACAGCAGTAATTTAGTTTAATTTATAACAGTGTTTTATAATTTGCAACACACACTTCATCAGGATCATGACTCTCATTCAGACATCTGACTGCACTAATGTTTAGACTGTGAATAGCCTATTAATACACAGTTCAGATTCAGGAATTCTGAATGGCATAATTATGCAATTAAATAATTACATAAGGATCTGATTATATATCAGAGCAGCAGAATCTCAGCAGAATGTGCCATTTTGTCTAAATCTGGTGTTTCCTTATAGAGACCCTATAGTTAGAAGCCATATACACACACACACCCACACACACATTTCTATAAACAGAGGCAGACATTGAGTGTGTGAGAGAGAACACTAGAGATTTGATCAAGTAGGTTCTCTAAGGTTCTCCCTTTGACCAAGACACAGATAAATGTGTATAACACAGCCGCTTCATTTAGAGCTGCCCTGGACCTTTCAGATAAGGCCATTTTTCAGGTTGCCATCCATTAGCACCACAGACTTGCATCCATTAGGCTGCCAAACTCACAGCAAGCCTCATTTAAAGGGCCAGTGTACATCCTACCTCTGTTAGAGATCAAATATGTTACATTTATGTGTTTATTTATTGTGCATTATTAAGATCTATTTATTTATAACAATATAAGTGTGAAGGCAGAGGAAGATTTGCAGTGAATAACTGGATAGAGTCGTATGGACTATTATAATGGCAGGTTTTTTTTGTGTCTTTTTTGGGGCTTGATAGACGTGGTCATAATAAATTTTGTATAGAACATTCTTAAAATTATCCTTTTTGCATTTGGAATGACTTCATGCTGTGTAAATAATGACAGAAAATTTATTTCTGGGGTGAATCTTTTTTAAGGGCAAATTAGGTAATAGAAAAGCAGATGTGTACTTCAGTTATTGTTACTACAAAGCAGATGTGTACTTCAGTTATTTTTACTACAAAGCAGATGTGTACTTTAGTTATTGTTGGCTCAGGGTCCGCCACAGACCAGAGCCAATGCCCACGAAGGAGCCTGAGCCTGCAGCCACATCCGCCCCTGAGCCTGAGCCCCAAAGTAAGTCTGACCAGGTGTGTGAGCCAGCAACATCCATGACAGAGCGGACATTAGTGGAGCTGGACACTGACAAGTGCTTGATAGACTGGGAAATTTAGGTAATGCTTCCCACCTTCACCTCAGTCTCCCACTTCCACTGTATTATTTCATTATAAGTGTGTGTCCATCAGTCCCACCTCCACCGGGTCCCTTCAGCCCATCAACTTCTCCCCTAACACCATACCATTGTGTGGTTAAGCCTCAGGTCTTCCAGTCACCAGCTTCTTCAAAGCAAGTGGATCCCCCGGCTTTGCCTCCAGCCTCCTCCCGTCACTCCACTTCGGTCCATCGACCTGTTGGCTCCACCAGGCCTCCTCGTCCCTCTGGCTTCACGTTGGTCCACCGTCACCCTGTCTGCGCCACGGACTTTCAAGCCATCCACTGTGCTCTGTCTCTCCACCCCTTCGGTTCCAGTGTGCTCCGCCTTCCCTCCGGCTATGCCCCTCTGGCTCTGGCTCTGCCTCAGGCACCCTGGCTCTATCTGGGAAGCTCGTCACTGCGCCTCCACCTCGGCCTCCTGGACCATTGGTGTCAGCCGACATCATTTGCTCTCCGTCTGCGCCCTGGGCTCCACTTCCTACGGCTTCATCTCTGTTATTTATCCCCCGGGCGTTGTCAGCCAAACCTCCACCATGGCTCCTTCCCCCCGTCGATTCCACCGTGAGCTATCTTCCTGAATGTGCTCTGGATCACCACCTGGCCACTCCTCCTATTCTCGCCTCCCTGGCTCCTCCCGCCATCATCACCACCCTGGTTCCTTCTACTGGGGCTTTGTCTTTCACCAGACACTCGTCCACCTCCTAAACCACCTCCCTGGCTCCTTCCACCAGATCTTCGTCTTTCACCAGTCTCTTGTTTGCTACCAGAACCACCTCATCAGCCATTTTATGGTGCAAGGCCGCGCCTTTGTATGTAGACTGAGGCGGATCGCTGTGCCTCATTCAGGCTGGACTGAACCCCTCATATTACTCAGCATGCATGGTGTGCCACCAACACGTCCTCCATCATAAAGCTGCAGAAATCCATATACAGTATGAGTGTTCTGTGTATCCACACACACACACACACACACACACACTGCTGCCGTCTGGCTGTTCTTTGTCACGCTTCACCTATTATAATAGGCGCTTCTGGCAAACAAAGTCATGGCAGTCATTAGAACAAGCCACTGTAAATGTCACCTGTTCAAAGCTATATAATAATGCCGCCTACAGTCTGCTCCAATTTCCCCTTTCCTGTTTGTATAAAACAAACTCTTTGGGGTTTGTCCAACTATCGGCCCTTTTGTCCATGTTGACTGGTGAAATTGATAAATGCTTCCAAAGCAGTTTATTACAAACATAACAAAATATAACAAAAAGTTTCAACAAAAATCAACCCTTGAGACAAACAATACCCTAAGTTAAATGAGTTGCATGATAGAGAAAAGGAAGAAAGAGAAGGGGAGGGAGACAGTGTGAAAAGATACTTTCTTCCCGTCCCCCTTCTCAAGGTCTCCACTGGATTCGGGTGTCCAAGAGCCTTCCCACAATCCAATGAGGCACTATAAATTCCACTCGACCGCACCGGATGCGTTTCTCTCTGTGACGACTTTTACTGCGTTCCCACACACAGAGGTGGTAAAAAACGATTGATTTACACACTTGATGATAAATATGGCAGGCTAGTCACACTGTGGGCAATTTTATCCACCATGGCTAGACCAGGATCAGAGCTCTGATAGGCACCCCGAAGGAAATTGCTGACAAACGCATGGCCAGTGTTCCTGAACAAGTGCAATGAAGTCAAATTAATGTGCAGGGTGAATAAGGGAGGATAAATGTTAAAAAGGTGTTACACACCAGTAAACATCCTGGAAAGCAGGGTTCTTTGCATTGTGTTACTGTTACAACTCTTTATAGACGTGTCTTAAAGGGATATTTCACACAAAAATAAGAATTCTGCCATCATATACCCTTATGATATTCCAAATTGTACCCATGAAACACATATTGAGATGGATTGCTGAATGTTTACAATACTCTTTTCCATATTGTGGTGGTACAAGCTCTAAAATGTATTAAAAAATATAGCACAAAGGGACCATAAAATATATAACTGGTGCACTTAAAGGACTTCAAGGGGTCACATTATGACATTTAATGTTTTCCTTTTTCCTTAAGTGTGTAATGTTTCTGTTTGTGCATGTATAAGATCTGCTAAGTTACGAAGCTCATGGTCTCCCATTAAGGGATTTATTCTATCCAACAGAGAACACTGATCCAGATCTGCCTAAATCACCTCGATCGAAGTCCAGATATTACTTCCTCAAACGTCCACATCACAATGTGTAATTTAAGCATTAATACCCCCAAAAGGACCAGCCATTAACAATCTGTCTATCGCAGACTGCATGACTTTGCCACTTAATATTTTTCAGCAAATAACGACTAAATTTTGGACGACTTAGACTCTATATATCGCCTAATATTTAGTCAACTATTAGGGCGCAGCCCTAGTTTGTTTGATTATTTGTTGACTGTTTAAATGCACAAACATGGTAAGGGGTGTTATATTTCCAACACACGCTTGAGGTACGCACTGGGTCAGCTAGCCAATCAGAGCACTTTTCGGAAGGAGGGGCTTTGTAGAAATCTGTGTGTTTCAGACAGACGTTTTCATCTAAGTTTGTCCAGAGTTTGATCATCCAAAAATTTTAATTCTCTCATCATTTACTCAACAGAATTTTATGAATCTCAACAATGACATGCTTCATGCTGCAATGCATGCTGGGAGCCATCATAGAATAAAGGCTTGTTCGACTTGAAGCAGTGCTGCACAGACCGCTCTCCAATCGCTCTCGTGGTACTTTGATGTCATACAACGATCAGTCTGTGTAAAGTCGAACAAGCCTTAAAACTAAACTATGGCTCCCAGAATGCATTGCAGAATGAAGCATGTCACATTTGCTGATTCTTGATGTTGCTGTTATGTGCACATAAAAAAAATATATTGCCACAATATTGCTGGCTCTCTTGTCACAGTATAACAGGGTTGGTAGAGCAATATTCAAAAGTATTTATTGACCTAACACACTTTTGATCAGTAACAAACCATGTGATGAGATATGTGGTTACGTGATGATGTCATCATCAGTAAATAAAGTCAGTAAACAGGTCACCCCCAAAATGTTCCTTGGCTTCCCTTGCCAGAAACACAATTACAGAAGCAAACAAAATTGTCTATCATTGGTCACTATTTCATATATCTTTGTATTACAGTTTTTTTTTACAATAGCTATAACATTTTTCAATGCATAGGTCACTTTTTCAAAAGTCTTCACACAGTTTTCCAAACCAACTTTCAACTTGGCACAGCAGTTAATTTCACATTCAAAATGCAACTAAAACTACCAAAACACTTCATTCATGTCTCAAATCAAGCCATTCTTCCAGAACACTAGGTTTCACCCAACAAACACACTTTGTCAATCATAAAACACAGACCTAAAAACACTAACAACAGGCATTATACAATTTCTTTTGTACAATTTCTTGAAAAAAAGAATGACACTCTCTACTGTTTATAATTCACTGCCGTATATATTACATAGTCCATGTTTACATTACAGTACAACATTATTCCTAAGTTTCTCCCCTTTGAATGGATGGTAATGAAACTGAAAGACTAACACGTGTGTAGGTCTTCCGTTACATTTAATTGCTTTGATGATAGTATTTAATTTTTTTTAGATTCAGATTGTATTTCAATATGGTATTCCTATAGACATTTGTCATTCATTTTTGTGTTGTGCTAGGTTTGACAGTTTTGAAAAGTGTATGTAAACGTGCAAATTGGCCTGTATAATACATACAGTTTTGGTGGTGTTTGTGTCTAAGTGTGAAAAGAATTTATGTAATTTGAAAGATTTTGTCATTGAATGCATTTTGTGACAAAGTATGATAAATGATCCATAGTTTATCCCACATAGACTGATGTTGTGATCACTGTGTGAAGAGTTTTGAAAAAGTGACTTTAGTATTGAGAAATGTGTCCTAGTGATTGTAAAAAAAAACATCTCGGTTACGTATGTAACCCTCGTTCCCTGAACTGACCGACGAATTGGGGATCATTTTCAGAGACCAATCTACTTCGAGTGTATAAAAACGAGCCAATAATGTTGGCATGCGGTCCACACACCGCCCCGCAGCGCGGGTATAAATACGGAAGTGGAATACCGCATCCTCGCTTTTCCAACTGAGGAGCCGGAAAAGTGACTCGGCCCTTCAGCGGAAGCACAGCTCCTGGCGACAGAACGTACGTCTCCGCTCCCTCCTTCATGGAACGAGGGTTACATACATAACCGAGACGTTCCCTTTCAGTCGGTCACGTTCGACGTACGTCGGAACTGACCGACGAATTGGGGATCCCTACCAACACACCAGGAAGGCTGGCCCTTCCAGCGCCCTGCTTGGGCTCGCTGAAGTGCTCCTAGGTTGGAGCAGGAGTCAGGGCACCAAGCAAGGAAGGTTCGTCACAGCTGTTTCTGCAAGACCCACTCAGCGAGACTATTGGATAACGCTAGGAAAGCGTGCCCGTCAGGCAGACGGGGCGCTGCGGAAACCCATAAGGACTAACCTGTCAGGGAAGCACCATATGGCAGTCTCTGGGGTGGATCCAACCTGGTCCCAGGGGGGAGAGAACACCGCCAGAGACGACAGAGTAAGCTCTGTCAAGGGAAAGACACGTATCCGGGCCTGGGTCTCAGGATGACGTGAGAGTTGGCCGGCCCGAACTCTAGGCACGATTCGTTGACCGAAAGTGCATGCAGGTCCCCTACCCTCTTGACGGAGGCCAATGCAGTCAGGAGTACTGTCTTTATAGACAGAATTTTTATCTCTGCAGACTGCAAAGGCTCAAAGGGAGGACCCTGAAGTGCCTTTAGCACCAGGGCTAAATCCCAAGAGGTTGAACGAGGAGGATTTAGTCTCCTCGCACCTCTGAGGAACCTGACGATTAAGTCGTACTTATCCAAGGACTTACCTTCTACTGCATCATGATGCGCCGTTATTGCGGCGACGTACACTTTGAGTGTGGAGGGAGACAGCCTTCGCTCCAACACTTCTTGTAGGAAAGAAAGCACGACATTAACCGGAGCGAAGACCACCCTGACGGTTGATGTACGCAACGGCCGCAGTGCTGTCCGTACGGACCAGCACGTGCTTGCCCTGAAGCAGCTTTTTGAAGCGGCTTAGAGCTAACAACTCGAGGCAATTGATATGCCAATGCAGCTGGGGCCCGCCCGTAAGAACGAAGGGTCCGACCACGGGCTGAAGGTTTGGCGACAGTACAGGGTAACTGGGACCCGATACTTGCCGTTCTGCCACGCCCATCTCGGGACCCAGCCATGAAGCCAGTGCTGAAGCGGTCTCATATGAAGCAATCCGAGCGGCGTTACCACGGCTGCAGATGCCATATGCCCCAGGAGCCTCAGAAAAAATTTCAGTGGGACCGCCGCCCTGCTCTTGAACGTATTCAAGCAGTTCAACACTGACCGGACTCGCTCCTCTGTGAGGCGCGCAGTCTGACTGACCGAGTCCAGCTCCATGCCGAGATAAGAGATCCTCTGTGTAGGACAGAGTTTGCTCTTCTCTCGGTTGACCCGAAGCCCCAACAGGCTGAGGTGAGCGAAGCACCAGGTCCCTGTGTTCGCACAACTGTTCCCGAGACTGGCCGAGAATGAGCCAGTCGTCGAGATAGTTGAGAATGCGAACGCCGCGTTCTCTGAGCGGAACAATGGCTGCCTCCGCGACCTTTGTAAAGATGCGAGGCGACAGGGACAGCCCGAAGGGTAAGACTTTGTACTGATATGCCTTCCCCTCGAATGCAAAGCGTAGGAACGGTCTGTGTCGAGGAAGGATAGAGACATGAAAGTACGCGTCCTTCAGGTCGATCGCTGCAAACCAATCTCGGGGACGGATGCATTCGAAAATGCGTTTCTGCGTCTTCCGTTTACCGGCCGGTTTCGCGGGGCCCTGAGCGGGTTGGGCGGCCCCTTTGCGTCCGGCGCCCTGCTTCCCGGGTGGAGGCTGCTGCTTGGGTTCGGCAGGGGCTGCGCAGGGGGGGAGGCAGCAGCTGGTCGCCGGGGCAGAATGATTTTAATCACCTCCGTCTGCTTCTGGGCCACCGAGAACTGCTGGGCAAAGCTCTCGATGGCGTCGCAGAAAAGGCCGGCCTGACAGACAGGGGTGTCGAAGAACCAAATTTTGTCTGACTCGCGCATGTCTGCCAGGTTCAGCCACAGGTGGCATTCCTGGACCACCAAAGTGGACATCGCCCGGCCCAGGGAGTGCGCAGTGACTTTCGCCGCCCAGAGGGCGAGGTCCGTCGCTGTGCGCAGTTTCTACATAACCCCTGGGTCAGAACTACCCTCGTGCAGTTCCTTTAGCGCTTTGGCCTGATAGACCTGCAGGAGCGCCATGGCATGCAAAGATGACGCAGCTTCCCCGCAGGCTGTGTAGGCCTTGCCCGTTAGACCGGACGAGAATTTACACGCCCGGGAGGGGAGATGCGGGTTAGCCCGCCAATCTGCAGCGGCCCTGGGACACAGTTGCATCGCCACGGACCGCTCGACTGGGGGAATCCCCACGTATCCCTTAGCTGCGCCACCATCGAGGGTAGTGAGGATGGAGGAGTCGCTAGATCGGTTTCTGGCGCTATAGGGCGCCATCCACGATTTCGTGAGCTCCTGATGCACTTCCGGGAAGAATGGAACCGTCCCAAGAAACCAATCATCCAACCGCGAAGGTTCGGGACACGGTGGAGGGTTCCACTCGAGCCTGACACTTGCGGCGGCCCGGGCAAGCATAGCCGTAAGCTCTGGATCAGATTTGGGCAACGCTACCACACCCGAAGTGGGCAATGCAGCCGGATCCTCATCTCCAGAGCCCATTAGCTCATCCCCCGATGCAGCTATCGAGATCATATCCTCAGCCGGAGCCCCGAATGAAACGGCCGGCCCCCCATGGCTAGGGCCAGGCCGCTCTTCCGGAAGCTCCACCGGGGAAGCCCTCACAGTCACCCTCAGATCTCCACCAAAGGCATCAGCCAAAGTAGCAGCCCTCTACTTCGCAGTGGGAGGACCACTAGATCGGGGGATGCGCAATGGGACTCTTTTGAGGTAATCGAGCCTAGACCGTAAGACTGCGATGGTCATGTTCCCGCAGTGGGAGCATGAGTCATTCATGAACGCCGCCTCAGCGTGCTAAATGCCCAAACACGTGAGACAGCGATCATGACCGTCAACTGGGGACAGAAAACGACGGCATCCAGAAACACACGGTTTGAATAACATCTTGAAAAAGACGCAGGGTCAAACCGTGCTGCTCTTTTAGGAAGGAAAATTGCTCTTTTAGAAATGCTGAAGCACTCAGGGAGATGGCCGCGGCTCACAGCGGTCCGATAGTGCAAGCCCGCGTGTGAGCACTCAGCAAACGGAAACGCCCAGCCAACCAACACAGGAATAAAGTCACGTTGCAGCGGCCAATCGCTGAATCACGCCGTCACACCAGCACCAGGTAAGCAAGTGATCCTCCTCCAAAACTCGTTATACACACTCTCGCAGAAAAACAGCTTGACAACAAACCGTTCGGCTCCGAAGTTTAAAGCGAGGATGCGGTATTCCACTTCCGTATTTATACCCGCCCTGCGGGGCGGTGCGTGGACCGCATGCCAGCATTATTGGCTCGTTTTTATACACTCGAAGTAGATTGGTCTCTAAAAAATGATCCCCAATTCGTCGGTCAGTTCCAACGTACGTCGAACGTGACCGACTGAAAGGGAACTGTAATAACTTACAACTTTGAGTAAAACATGCTTGATAAATGTAAGGCAATCAGTTTCCACACACTGTAAAAATATTGCCTTGGTTTAACTCAAAAATAATTGAGGCAACTATTTGCATCAGAATTTTTAGTATTTTGAACTCAACAAATTTGTGTGATGAATTAGACTTTACATATTTTCAACATTCACCCTTAAATAAAACCAACTCAACTTTCCTTGTAAACTCAACTCAAATACTTACAGCAGAAACATCTCAGTTGAGTGAAAGTAACTCTATAACATAGTAAATATATTGTCACATATTTTTCAATATATGAAAAGCAGCAATTCCTTTATTCAATATATTGTAATATATAATTTCATATATTTTTCAATATATTTAACAAATGTAATATATTGTTTATAAATGTATGGAAATATATTTTCTTTCTGTAAGGGTGAGTATATAGCCTAGAAATCAAGACGCACCCTAGCGGCAGCAAATGTAATTTGCAGCCAGGGTCGTCTAGCAACTCTCCGTTGGCTTGCGAGCTTGAAAAACCAAACTCTAGTCAGGCCAATCACATGTGTATAGAGTCAGGGGGGCAGGCCTAACATAATGACGGCAGAGTTGCGACGGTTCCGTGTGCTGGCGAACAGCGGTCTTTCTAATCGTCTTTGGCCCCGACTCTGGAAGACTTGGAGTTAAGCTTTTCTTTGAGAAAAAAAACAAAGAACGGCACTGAAGTCATTCTTAAAAAAGGAAAATGTGTTCGGAGGTTTGCCGACCGGATATGGCAAAAGTTTAATCTATCAACTAGCTCCGCTTCACCTTCTTCGTTGCTCTGGTTTGTTGTAGCGCTATCCTATTGCTTGCAGAGGGAATCTGAAAGACAACCGTTTATCCCGCCCCTCGGATTGAGCCCTGCCAATTGTGTTCCCAGACCCAACATCTTGATGTGGGTCTGGCTTGTCAGGCTAGTGAGTATACATACTGACAGAATTTTCCTTTTTAAGTGATTTCTTTAAATACTGTCATTACACCAATGATGATGATGATGTGAATTCATGGTATTAAGGTGAATTTATGGCTCCATTCAGTTGGAGATGGAAAGGAACGTTAGGAAAGCGCTTTGTCAATACAGTGCAGATTTGTTCTGAAAAGCGCCATGGCTGATTCTGCTCTCATGTCTCTCTTTAGGGCTGTCTGTCTCTAGGAGGTTTACAAACGTGGTTGGCAGGCTGTCCTTCTGGCAGCTGGGCACAATGGTTTGGCATGTGTCTCAACCAGAATATGCTTCATTCTCCCACAGCCAGTGTAATTCTAATTTATGTGCTCCAGGGATCCATCATCTTTCCAATAAAAGCCATTTTACAGATGATTCCAGCTGTCTTTGATTGCATTCAAGTTGGGGCAGAGTCAGAGGACAAAATCCACTGACTTCTAGTTTTGAGTTAAAGGAAGGCTTTGGGTTCAATACAAGTCAAGTTCCATCATCTGGCATAAAATCATCTGTGATGTGCTGCCAGTTAGAAAATAAGGTTGACTTGCCCTTAAGTTTGTAAAAATAAATAAAAATCATGTTTACAGTAATTCACTTACAATGGAGGCCAAAGGAACAAGGTAAAAGCAGAAATGTGAAGCTTGGTTGGGCGATTATATTAATATTTCTGTACAAAATGTGTTTTGTGCACATTGATTATTTATAAAACATTAATAATATTCTTATTAATGAGTCGACATTAAGGACTTTTTGTTTACTTTTGAATGATAAAGTCACCACTTGAATGTTCAACGTAAAATCCAGAAAACCAGTTGAGATCCAGTGTGTTAAAGATTAATTTGGTTAATGGTTGCAGTTTCCATTTCACTTAAACACTGTGTAACTGAGCATCTGCATTGAAGGTCAAAGGTTAATAAGGGCACGTTTAATCCCTGAGCTGATTGTTTGACTCAGTCCCTTCCTGTTTGTGCAGCTGTGCATGGAAAGAGAAGAGCGAGAGTTTGAGAGAATGAGGGACGGAGACAGCAAGAGGATATGAGCATCGTGAAGGTGCAAACAGAAAGTGCGACCTCTGACCCTTGAGAAAGAATAACACGCTCAGCTCAGGGCGAGGAGCTCTGATTGGTCACTGCTGAGGCGTTAAGCCCTTTGGGATGCAGTCAGCTCTGAAAGACATCAGCCTGCTTTCATCACGTTGCCTTTACATTGAGCTACTGGAGTGGCAACAAGAGCTTTGCCATTCAACCGTGTCTATGACATTCTGTGTGCATTTACTATAGATTTGAATTTTAAAAAAAAACATAATTTTCTTATCTTTGAAACTTCATATCAATCATATGATCTTTTGAGATAAAAGAGCTTCATATACAGTCGTGCTAGAACGTTTTCCTCTTAGTTATTGACCAAAATGATCCAAGAGTAAATATCTTCATTGAAGAAAGTTATTGTGGATCATAAGTTCATTTAAGGTGGCAATTGGATTCAGAATCACACAGTTTGCCTCGGTCAAGAGAGATTTCGAGGACCTCAGATTGGAAAAGGTTACAGATTTATTTCTAAAAGACTTTGGTGTCCACCAATCTACCATTGTCTACCATTGTCATACCACAGTCTACCAAATTTCAAAGCACTGTTCCTCTGGTCATCAAACAAAAGTTGCTCCAAGAGTAAGATGTGAAATAGACAACCAGGCAAACACTGAACAAGAGGGGTGTGGATGACGGCATGGAGGAAGAAACACACTACAGTTTGCAGAAGACTGAAAACTACTGTAAGAATGTAAGACTATTGCATATGGCCACTGGCCCAAGCAAAACTACCAGAATCAATTGAGTTTCAATTATTTGCAAATTGTTAGCACAAAAAGAAGAGTGAATATAGATTAAGTCAAGTATAGGCCATTATTTCAGCACACGCATACAGGGCCTAAAATGAACACTTGCCAGTTGGCCGGTAACATTTTTATGAATTCTAACGATGCATGAACGTGAACAAACATGCACTCAGGACAGTTGACGGGCCAGAGCACATCATCACAAAAGTTTAAGCCTTGACAATTTAAATATTCAAGTGCAAGAACGCGCGGAAAGGAGCTCATTTCGTTACTTGCGCACTGTGTGGAAAGTTTTGTGTGTGCACATGAAAGCTACATCTCGGACAGCGCAAAATACTAAACTGAGTTCTCTTTTACATCTTTGACAAATTCACACAAGATTATGTCAAAAATGGTGAGTATCCTAGTAAACACCGTGGGTTAAGTCTTAAGTGAATGCTGTGCAACAGTATATTGGATCCGTACATTTTCTCTTAAAGTGACAGCAGCCTAATATTCTTGCTGTTGTCTGTGATTTTAATGTTAATCAAACAAAAAAAGGACAAAGAAAAATCACTCACTGCTCTCGACTGAATAACTTTTGTAACTTTAATTAGGATTAATTAATAAGGATGTTTAATTTATACTGTGAAGACTATATGCAGTTATAAAATGTATACCTGAAAACTACTTTCAGACCTACCTGAAAAGCACTTTTTATTTCATTTGTATATTTGTTATATTGTATTTTATTTGTGCTTTTTCTTGTAATTTGATCATTTGTTCTTATTTTATTACTGACTGTTAACTTGTCTTTAATAATGTTTTTAATTTATATTAGTTAGGCTAGTAGTTTTAACTGTGGAGTATTTTGTGAAATTTCAATGGTATCTAAAATGTTGGTGTCATTACTGCATTACTATTACTTTCATGGGTGGTACAAAATATTTATTGGCCATTGGCAGGTGTGGCAAAAAGTTGGTTTTAGGCCCTGCATATATATAATATAATATACTTATATAGTATAGCATACTTATTGCCCCAAAACATGCCTGTGCACTTGGGTGAAGTAGGCCGGGACAGTAAAAATCTCCCAATCACCTAAAGCCATTAAAAATTATGCTTGTGTGTACAATATTAATATATACAGTACCGTTTAAAAGTTTGGTGTCAGTACGATTCTTCAACGATGCAACAGTGACTATAAAAAACATTTATTTTAAAGACATTTTTGCTATTTTAGCAGCAAATCATCATATCAGAATGATTTCTGAAGGATCATGTGACACTGAAGACTGGAGTAATGATGCTGAAGATTCAGCTTTGATCACAGGAATAAATTACATTTTATAATACACCGATCAGGCATGACATTATGACCACTGACAGGTGAAGTGAATAACACTGATTATCTCTTCATCATGGCACCTGTTAGTGGGTGGGATATATTAGGCAGCAAGTGAACATTTTGTCCTCAAAGTTGATGTGTTAGAAGCAGGAAAAATGGGCAAGCGTAAGGATTTGAGCGAGTTTGACGAGGGCCAAATTGTGATGGCTAGACGACTGGGTCAGAGCATCTCCAAAAAAATCTCTGCAGTGGTCAGTATCTATCAAAAGTGATCCAAGGAAGGAACAGTGGAGAACCGGCGACAGGGTCATGAGCGGCTAAGGCATGGTCTGATGAATCATGTTTTCTTTTACATCACGTAGATGGCCGGGTGCGTGTGCGTTGCTTACCATTTGAGCATCTGTGGGATGTGCTGAACAAACAAGTCCGATCCATGGAGGCCCTACCTCACAACTTACAGGACTTAAAAAATCTGCTGCTAACATCTTGGTGCCAGATACCACAGCACACCTTCAGGGGTCTAGTGGTGTTCATGCCTCGACGGGTCAGGGCTGTTTTGGCAGCAAAAGGGGGACCAAGACAATATTAGTCATAATGTTATGCCTAATCGGTGTATATTAAAAGAGAAAACAGTTATTTTAAATTGTAATAATATTTCACAATATTACTTTTTTTATTGTATTTTTGATCAAATAATTATGGTTGAGCAGAACAAACTTAAAAAAAAAAATTCAAAGAGATATTTTTTGGGGGGGAAAGCCTCAGTTTCACACAATGAATTCAAAATTGTTCAGAATTGTTTGAACCCTAATGGACTCCTTTGAGTTCTGCTGAAGAAAGAAATTCATACAGGTTTGAAACGACATGAGGGTGAGTAAATGATGAGACTTTTCATTTTTGCCTGAAATATTTCTTTAAATGTCATGATGTGCAGTTAGAGCAGTGGTCAGACGGTGGCAGTGTGGATGTGAGAAATGTGAGAGGGCACAATAGCCTCCTTCTACGGCCTTAAGACAGTGTTCAGGTGGTGCAAGTCAGGGCTCAATTTAACAAATGTGCATGTGTGTGAGAGCTGCCCAAAAGGGGACGGGCAGATCACATTACATTATCCTCAGAGTCTCAAAGGGTTAAGAGCTGTCAGCCACTGTAGTCATTAAGTCCTTCAGAAGTACGCAGTAAATCAGAGCGGAGACCTCAGCTGCTCCAATCACCCACTCAGCCCACACAAACGGGTGTGTGTGTGTGGGTGTCTGTGTTAAAACTGATTTTTTAAAATATTTAAATGGAATAAATGTCCATTATTTATATTATTTATTAAAACACTGTTTGTCTGTTTTCAGGTGTTCCAGAATATTTTCACTGATAGAAACAATTATACTTATGACTTATATAATTATCAGAACACATCAGCACAAAACTGCCTTAGAACAAGGAAACAACACTTGTCTGATATGAGATATTACAGATACATTTAAAAAAAAAAAAATTTATTACATTTTATTGTACAATATTTATAATATTTATGGAAAGTACAGGAATTTCATACTGTAATAATATGCAATACTTACTCAATACTTATACAATATACAATACAATACGATACGTATAGCATCGCTACTACTTATGCTAGAATTAAAAGCATATCTCATATATCATATAATTAGTAACATGATACACTAAATATAACCATATAACTAGTAACATGCTTTAATTTGTAACAGATGAATCTTTCATCATCCTTACATCATTTTAGGGAAATAACAGTATTGCACAATAAGCATGTTATGTTCCTGTTCTTCCCGTAGGATTAAAAATTAGTTTTAAAATGGATCTGATTGCTTTTTCATCTGTGGGCATCCTAATCAGATGTGATAATTTAACACTATAAAGCATACGTTATATTTGATATGCAAATTTTGCAAATTGATATGCTAAGGACTCTGCTAATATGTATATGCTAATATGACAACTGATATTTATGTGCAGTTTATGTAAGTACACTATATTGCCAAAAGTATTGGGACACCCCTCCAAATCATTGAATCCAGGTGTCCCAATCACTTCCATGGCCACAGGTGTATAAAATCAAGCACTAGGCATGCAGACGCTTCTACAAACATTTGTGTAAGAATGGGTCGCTCTCAGGAGCTCAGTGAATTCAAGCGTGGTACCGTGATAGGTTGCCACCTGTGCAATAAGTCCATTCGTGAAATTTCCTCACTACTAAATATTCCACGCTCAACTGTTAGTGGTATTATAACAAAGTGGAAGCAATTGAGAACAACAGCAACTCAGCCACGAAGTGGTTAAATCACAGAGCGGGGTCAGCGCATGCTGAGGGTCACAGAAGTCGCCAACTTTCTGCAGAGTCAATAGCTACAGACCTCCAAACTTCGTGTGGCCTTCAGATTAGCTCAAGAACAGTGCGTAGAGAGCTTCATGGAATGGGTTTCCATGGAATGGGTTTCCATGGCCGAGCAGCTCATCCAAGCCTTACATCACCAAGTGCAATGCAAAGCGTGGGATGCAGTGGTGTAAAGCACGCCGCCACTGGACTCTAGAGCAGTGGAGACGTGTTCTCTGGAGTGACCAATCACGCTTTTCTGTCTGGCAAGCCGATGGACGAGTCTGGGTTTGGCGGTTGCCAGGAGAACGGTACTTGCCTGACTGCATTGTGCCAAGTGTAAAGTTTGGTGGAGGGGGGATTATGGTGTGGGGTTGTTTTTCAGGGGTTGGGCTTGGCCCCTTAGTTCCAGTGAAAGGAACTCTTAATGCTTCAGCATACCAAGACATTTTGGACAATTTCATGCTCCCAACTTTGTGGGAACAGTTTGGGGATGGCCCCTTCCTGTTCCAACATGACTGCGCACCAGTGCACAAAGCAAAGTCCATAAAGACATGGATGATGAGTTTGGTGTGGAGGAACTTGACTGGCCTGCACAGAGTCCTGACCTCAACCCGATAGAACACCTTTGGGATGAATTAGAGCGGAGACTGGGAGCCAGGTCTTCTCGTCCAACATCAGTGCCTGACCTCACAAATGCACTTCTAGAAGAATCATCAAAAATTCCCATAAACACACTCCTAAACCTTGTGGAAAGCCTTCCCAGAAGAGTTAAAGCTGTTATAGCTGCAAAGGGTGGGCCAACTCCATATTAAACCCTACGGATTAAGAATGGGATGTCATTAAAGTTCATGTGCATGTAAAGGCAGGCGTCCCAAAAGTGTATGTGCTATACTGTTATAAAGATCTCATTGATTTATAAGGTGTTTTTTTCCCTCCTCGAATGTGAGCTCCATATTGTCATATATCATACTATATGACTCATAAAAGCCTGATGCATTAAATATGATAATCAACAACAAAACACATTTGCAAACTTTGCCTAAATGTACAATAAACTGTTAAAACAGTTTAGTTTGTATCAAAACTACAAGGTTGTTCTCCAAATCATTAGAATTTGAAACCCCTTCTCTACATATTATTACTAAAAAACAAATAAACAAAATATCTGTGAAACTTTATTGATCCAAGATAGTTCGCAATATGTATGTACCAGCAACAGCTCTGTCTGAGAATGAGGTTGTGAGTGTTACTCAGGATCTGTAGAAGACAAACGGTTTGGACGCGTTTAGTGATTTTGGCAGGCGGTGCTCTGGGTTTGGCAACAGCTGACCCTGTTTTACACTTCACACTGAGCAGCAGTTTTATGGAAACACAGCGCTCTCCTCTTCACCCCTCCAAACCCAACACACACCGCAGGGACATCGCTCATACTGTGGCTCGTGTGTGAGGCTGCTGTTGGACGGAGCTTCCTCTGTGTGTGTGTGTGTCCTCACTAACTCTCTCACTCATTAGAGCTCAGAATGAGCCACCTGTGTGTCTCAGTTGGGCAGTAACCCCATCTGCCACCACACTAATCTACAACGAATAAGAGAGAGAATATAATAGTGACAGATCATTCATCACAGACAGAGGAGAGTGACATGAGTCCCAAAACTTTCTAACTAAGAGCCAATATAATCATATGAAAATACGTTTCTTCAACTACAGGCATTTCCATGTGTCAGGGGTTGATTCTTAGTGGGGTTTTGTAATTGCATCACAGATGCTATATTCTGATTCTGGAGCAACTTCCATTCTCATCCTTCTTGATAAAAAAATAAAGTTGAGCTAACTTAAAAAAAATAAGGCAACCCATTCAACTTTTTAAGTTAACTCAACTAATTTGCTATAGTTAAAATCAACTTAAATACTTTTGTTCATCTAATGAGTACCAGGTAATCTTTTGAACTTAAGACAACAAAAAAAAACAAGTTGAGCCAACTTGAAAAAATAAGGCAACCTATCACACTCATTTTTTAAGTTAACTAATTCGCCACAGTTAAAGTCAACTTAAATACTTTTGTTCATCTAATGAGTAACAGACAGGGCTCTATCATACACCCGGCGCAATGTGATGCCAGGCGCGCGACGTAAGTGTTTTTTGCTAGTTTCAGTCTGACGCAGTTCTCATGTTCACGTCCAGCTCCACGTTGTTTAAATAGCAAATGCACTGGCGCATCTGTTCACCCATGGGTGTGCTGGTCTGAAAACCAGGTGTGTTCAGGAGCATTGTTGGAGCGTTGCTATTTTGAGGAACTGAAAACGACTGCGCCATTGACCAACACAAACCTGCTCTAAAGTCAATAGTATTTTTTGTGTTATTTAAAAGGCATGACTCATTAAGAGACTAGGGATAATCCTTTTGGACCATGCTCCTGGCACGGCAACCATTTTTTTCCATCATTAAACTAGCAAAAGTGTATTCAGACATGCCCTAAGTGCACCTGCGCCATGCGCTTCAGGCCATGCACTCGGAGCGTTAAAATAGGGCCCGTGATCTTTTTAACGTAAAACTTCTTGTCAAGACAACCAAAGAATGTTTAGCAATGCAAGCAGCTACAATCCTTGTTTTTTCATCTCCATGTTTGATTTTCAAAGTTAACTACTCAGCATGAACATCATTTGCCTCTTAAAACTAGAGACACACAGTTTACCCTTTTCACTCGGGCAAATAAGTTGCAAAAGTTGCAATGAGAAGAACTCAACACACAAATCTCAAACATAGTGTAATTCAGTAAAAATATGAACTCTGAAACATATGACAGCTAAATAACAGTGACCACAACAGCAGCAGCATAAATCAAGCCAGTTAATGCAAAGCAATAAACATTTTTTAATAATAATTACCTCATATCTAATTTTTTTAAGCTGCAATGCATGCTGGGAACTGGCACAACATTGTCGAATGTAAAATTGTTTGTTCAAGTAACCCAATTTGTAAAGTTGGGACAACATTTGGACAAATGCTTGAGAATCTAAGTAAGTAAGTAAACAAAAAGTAGCAACATTTTAATAGCTAGAACAAAGATCATTTGGGATGAGTCGGTTTATTATCTTGAGTGAACTAAACAAGAATGCTCTAAACATGTTGCTAACAAAAGTTTTTTTGTCGACTGTTCCCAGTTTATTTCTATGGGTCTGACATTAGCTCTGTACTCACTGGTGTTCTTCAGGGCTCAGTTTTAGGCCCTTTACTTTTCAATATTTATTTATCACCACTTGGGCGTCCTCCATTATCAAGTTTATGCTGATGATACCCAAATCTATATACATTTAAAATCTGGTGAAAACCTTGATGCTTGTTTTCTTTCTGACAGTATTTCTGAGATAAAACATGGATGAATAATAACTTTCTCTGCCTGAATAAATCGGTAAAACCGAAGTTATGCGCATAGGTTCCCTTCACCAAATTCTCAAAGCTGGTTCACCGACTCTGTTGATGGCTCTGTTTTGGAGACTCAAAGTAAAATGAGGAACCTTGGAGTTATTTTTGATGTCAGTCTTACATTTGGTTCCTTTGTTTCCTTGACGCCTGTATTTCTGAATCCACACTTAATAAGCTCCAATATGTACAAAACTCTGCCGCCAGGATCCTGACTGGGACCAGGACATGCAATCTCCTGTTTTGGAGTCCTTGCACTGGTTCCCGGTCAGGTTCCATGTCGTTTTGAAAATTATGATGCTGACATTCAAAGCATTGCATGGCTTGGCTCCTCATTATTTACCTGCATTGTTAATCCTATAAACCCCGAATCGCAGACTGCACTCCTCACAGTCTAATTTGTTGGCTGTTCCTTAAACCCGCTTAAGATCTATGGGTGACGGGGCTTTTTCTGTCTACGCTCCTACTCTTTGGAACTCTCTTCCTCTTGAACTTTGGGAAGCTCAGACCAATGACATTTTAAAGCTCAAAGACACATTTATCTAAACTAGCATTTGCTTGTTGATGTTTACTTTTATTTATTGTGCTATGTACTGTTTATGTTGTGTACAGCGCTTTGAGAAGCTGCTTTTAAAGGCGCTCTATAAAATAAAGCATATTATTATTATTATTATATATAAAGTATATGCAGATTATTTGTTGCATTGTCCACTGTCACCGAAAGCGAGAAATCTTTTGCATTTCCGCAAAATACAATTTATTCTTCCACTTCTTGAGTAACAATGCAACATCTACTATTGCCAATCAAGAATCACATGTTCTGCATTTGGCACAATTAGCACTACAGCCCAAAACCACACAGAATGCCATCACTTTATGCCAAATACTTTGTCAAATACAGTTGTTAAAACATAATACATGTTAGAATTAAAATAATTACAGTCCCTTTTGTTTGTGTAGACTATACGGCTCTACTATCACAGAGATTCTTGATGTAATTGTTGTTTCAAGTTTTGGGAGTGTTTGCCTCATGCAGTGTTTTCAGTTATTTGACAGCTAGCACTAAATAAACCCATAAAGGTGCAGGTCAAAGCTGTATCTGTTAGATAGGCCTAAATTAAGAATTCTGAGGAACTTTTGTGTCACTTTCAGTGGCATTTTTGACCTGGGCTCTGGTTAATTTTTTGACCCTGGACAAAACAAATACAAGAGGGAGAACAGGTCTAAAACCAACATAAAAACTCAGGAGAGAGATCGAGTGAAAGGGGGGAGGAGAAACAAGCGGCCGGATTGGCAAAGCAACTCACAATGAGCTATTGAGCAGATCTAAGTGCTCTCGTTGAGCAGATGTGGTGGGTGTATCTGAGCTGCGTGGCACAATCGCTCGCAGTGATTCTGTGAGCGCCGGCTGAAGATTTGGAATTCATAGGGATAGAAGGAATAATAGCTTGGATGAATTCCAGAACTCCTCCAATGTGATTAGGCCTCTGTGTGCATGTTAAAAGGCCCTTGTGTGGCGACATTTAGCTGCTGTTACCATGACGACCATGACATCATCAGTCACCACAAATAAGAGGGAATGTGTTAAATGATCAAACATGATCTGGGCTTTTTTTAGACTACATATATACGATGCAGATATATTGCATTAAACATGGGTGTAATTAAGAGGCTGTTGGAGGTTTTACTGTGAAAGAAATAGTTGACATTTTTGTCATTATTTTTTATTTTATTTTAAGAATCTTCAAGTAAAAACAAACAGCTATAGTCCATATGACACATGCACTATAAGTCTTCCAAGTCATTCAATCATGGATATACTGCTATACAGTGACATTTCCGGAGACTTTTTTAGTCTTGGTTGTAGATGTATTTTTTTTCCATTCATTTCAGAAAAATATTTCAGCTCTATAGAGTTATCATATACACTCACCTAAAGGATTATTAGGAACACCGTACTAATACTATGTTTGACCCCCTTTCGCCTTCAGAACTGCCTTAATTCTACGTGGCATTGATTCAACAAGGTGCTGAAAGCATTCTTTAGAAATGTTGGCCCATATTGATAGGATAGTATCTTGCAGTTGATGGAGATTTGTGGGATGCACATCCAGGGCACGAAGCTCCCGTTCCACCACATCCCAAAGATGCTCTATTGGGTTGAGATCTGGTGACTGTGGGGGCCATTTTAGTACAGTGAACTCATTGTCATGTTCAAGAAACCAATTTGAAATGATTCGAGCTTTGTGACATGGTGCATTATCCTGCTGGAAGTAGCCATCAGAGGATGGGTACATGGTGGTCATAAAGGGATGGACATGGTCAGAAATAATGCTCAGGTAGGCCGTGGTATTTAAACGGTGCCCAATTGGCACTAAGGGGCCTAAAGTGTGCCAAGAAAACATCCCCCACACCATTACACCAGCACCACCAGCCTGCACAGTGGTAACAAGGCATGATGGATCCATGTTCTCATTCTGTTTACGCCAAATTCTGACTCTACCATCTGAATGTCTCAACAGAAATCGAGACTCATCAGACCAGGCAACATTTTTCCAGTCTTCAACTGTCCAATTTTGGTGAGCTCGTGCAAATTGTAGCCTCTTTTTCCTATTTGTAGTGGAGATGAGTGGTACCCGGTGGGGTCTTCTGCTGTTGTAGCCCATCCGCCTCAAGGTTGTGCATGTTGTGGCTTCACAAATGCTTTGCTGCATACCTCGGTTGTAACAAGTGGTTATTTCAGTCAAAGTTGCTCTTCTATCAGCTTGAATCAGTCGGCCCATTCTCCTCTGACCTCTAGCATCAACAAGGCATTTTCGCCCACAGGACTGCCGCATACTGGATGTTTTTCCCTTTTCACACCATTCTTTGTAAACTCTAGAAATGGTTGTGCATGAAAATCCCAGTAACTGAGCAGATTTGCTTAAATCACCTTTCTTTCCCATTCTGACATTCAGTTTGGAGTTCAGGAGATTGTCTTGACCAGGACCACACCCCTAAATGCATTGAAGCAACTGCCATGTGATTGGTTGATTAGATAATTGCATTAATGAGAAATTGAACAGGTGTTCCTAATAATCCTTTAAGTGAGTGTATATCTAGTTCAGTCATGAAACTCTAGCAGGCTGATCGCTCCTTTATATCCAGTCTGCAAGCAATCACCTCATTACCACATGGCACAAGCTGATTGGCTTCTGCTGATCCTGCAGCCAATGAGATTGCTTGCTCAACATTTAAATAGTTTGCTGTAGGCTAGTCCTGCATCGTGAGTTCCTCTGATCCCATCCACCTCCCCAGCTCCACCTGCCTAGATCTGCTACTGGGTTTGTCTATTTTACACTGATAAAAATGATTCTGTGGTGAAGTAAATACTACAGAAAAACAAATGTAATTTCTACCTAAATAAGTTAGTTCAGGCAAGAATTAAAAAAACAATTATATATTAGTATATTATTAGTATACTATATTAATATGTAGAAATAAAAGTGTAAGTAAAACCTACTCAATTTTTCTGATACTGGTGTTCCCATCATGCACTGGGGCATGAACAATTATTAAGGTTGATTTTTTTTGCTGTTTTCCAGCTGTATTTACACTGTTTTATCATTGCTTTTATTGTTAGGTTTAGTAACTTGCCATTTTGTGACATCTGAAGTTAATTTTCTACTCAAAACTTATATAGATACTATCAAAGCATTGTGTTAACAATTAGCAAGTTAAAGCTAGCCAAGTTTCCACTACTAAAAATATTTAAGTTGAGAGTACATGATAATTTTAAGTTAAATGTATGAATTATCTTACTCAGATATTTCAAGTTAAGAGCAATTAAAATGCATGAGTACAAAATAAAAATCTGCCAGTTCTGCTTACTTCAAATTTGAATTTCTGAACTACATTTTTTTGAGTTTTGCCAACTTATTTGGGTTTACAGTGTACCTTACTTGCTCACAGCTAAAAGTGTATCAGCAATAATCATCAGCAGCAGCTTAGCAGATCTACCAAATACATTCACATTGCCATATTCAATAATTGTTACGGTGTGTAGTGCAGCAGGGAAGAGAAGATCCAGGGCTTCCACAAAGACGGGTTTTTATTTACAAAGGGAAAGAGAACACGACACACATAGGCATAACACATAAGAACGGACAAGGAGTGCAGGGAAGTGAGATCAATATAAAGGGAGTGCTAATGACGATGACCAGGTGCAGGGAATCCAGGGAGAGTGGGAGAGATGAGGAGTGAGTGATTTCAGGTGTGAGACAGGGAGGATCATGGGAAATGGAGTCTAGGACAGGCGTGGATTGTAACATTACTTCCCCCTCCCGGTAGGCGCGTCCTCGCGCCTTAGATGAAACACCGGGGAGGGGGGGTGGGCGCCCTGGAGACCTACACGCAGGTGCGGGGGAGGTGCAGACAGGTACAGAGGTCTCCAGGGCGGGACTAGGACATCGGGCGGCCATGGCGGGTCAGGAGTCTCGGGCGGCCATGGCGGGTCAGGAGCCTCGGGCGGCCATGGCGGGTCAGGAGCCTCGGGAGTCCACGGCGGATCAGGAGCCTCGGGACTCCACGGCGGGTCAGGAGCCTCGGGAGTCCACGGCGGATCAGGAGCCTTGGGAGTCCACGGCGGATCAGGAGCCGTGGGATGCCATGGTGGATCAGGAGCCTTGGGAATCCATGGCGGATCAGGAGTCTCGGGCGGCCATGGCGGGTCAGGAGCCTCGGGCGGCCATGGCGGGTCAGGAGCCTCGGGCGGCCATGGCGGGTCAGGAGCCTCGGGCGGCCATGGCGGGTCAGGAGCCTCGGGAGTCCACGGCGGGTCAGGAGCCTCGGGAGTCCACGGCGGATCAGGAGCCTCGGGAGTCCATGGCGGATCAGGAGCCTCGGGAGTCCACGGCGGATCAGGAGCCTTGGGATGCCATGGTGGATCAGGAGCCTTGGGAGTCCATGGCGGATCAGGAGCCCCACCCACATGTGCTCCACCCACATGTTCCCCACCCCCGGGTATATAGCCCCCCCCCAAAACTTTCTTGGGGGAATTCAGGGGTAGTATGGAGGGCACGCGGAATGGGATGAGCTCCTGAGCTGGAGCGGGCTCGAGGAGAGCTGGAGCGGGCTCGAGGAGAGCTGGAGCGGGCTCGAGGAGAGCTGGAGCGGGAACTGGGAAGCCTGGAGCGGAATCCAGGAGACTCGGAGCGGGAACTTGGAAGCCTGGAGCGTAATCCAGGAGACTCGGAGCGGGAACTGGGAAGCCTGGAGCGGAATCCAGGAGACTCGGAGCGGGAACTTGGAAGCCTGGAGCGGAATCCAGGAGACTCGGAGCGAGAACGGGAAAGCCTGAAGCGGAATCCAGGAGACTCGAAGCGGGAACTTGGAATCCTGGAGCGGAATCCAGGAGACTCGGAGCGGGAACTGGGGCGGCAGGATCGCTCCAAAAGTCTATAAACCAGAGGTCCTGTGGCTCTGGCGTGGCGGCGGCCATCTTAGCCAGAGACGAGGGCTCTGGCGTGGCTGCGGCCATCTTGGCCGGAGACGAGGGCTTGGCGTTGGCCCTCCTTCTCTGCCATTTGGGTTTGTGGACAGGCAGGACAACACGGGAAGGCCCACTGGAGGGATATGTGGAGGGAACTGGCTGTGGGTGAACTGACCAGGCCACGTGCTTCTCTGAGGGGACCGGACGAGGAAGACACTCATTCTCTTGAACCTCTTCAATTTCGAAATTGGAACAATTTAAATAGAGAATCAGATTCATCGACTCGACTAGGGAAAAGGAACAGGCAGGTTCAATATATCGAATAGTGTCCTCGTCCAGGCCCATCAGAAAACATGCGTTAAGTGGTGCATCTGGCCAGTTCACCAAAGAAGACAGCTCAGCGAATTCCTCCACGTACCTCTCCAGCGGGCATCCGCCCTGCCTGAGACCCCACAGGCGATCCACCGCTGACGTGTCTTTAAGGGGGGACACGGGAGAGATCGGGGTCAGGAAGATTCCCATCTTCAGGGCAGTCCTGGCAGTTTTAGGTCCGTTCTTCTGTTACGGTGTGTAGTGCAGCAGGGAAGAGAAGATCCAGGGCTTCCACAAAGACGGGTTTTTATTTACAAAGGAAAAGAGAACACGACACACATAGGCATAACACATAAGAACGGACAAGGAGTGCAGGGAAGTGAGATCAATATAAAGGGAGTTCTAATGACGATGACCAGGTGCAGGGAATCCAGGGAGAGTGGGAGAGATGAGGAGTGAGTGATTTCAGGTGTGAGACAGGGAGGATCATGGGAAATGGAGTCTAGGACAGGCGTGGATTGTAACAATAATATGCTACACTCAGAGAAAAAAAAGGGACAAAAGATGTCACTGGGGCGGTACCTTTTTAAAAGGTACACTTTTGTACCTAAAGGGTGCACATTGGTACCTTAAATGTATGTATTACTACCTAAAGTTTACATATTAGTACCTAAAAGGAATAAAAGTGTACCTTTTGAAAAGGTACCGCCCCAGTGACAGCTTTTGTACCTTTTTTCTGAGAGTGTAACATGCACTATTCTGAGAGTTGTCATGATTGAAATTTATATAGCTAATATTTCATTATAGTACAGTAGATATTTTAGCAGTGCTCTGATTGGTAGATCTGTCTTCAGCATTATGGGCAGTTCTTCACAGGGATTTGGCAAATAAACATAATTTTTCTAAAATTATCCTAAAATCACACACAAGAGGCTGTTATAACAGGAGGCAGATCACATGAGCTCCACTGTCTGCACATCCATCGCTAGTCACCCCTTTGCTGTTCATTTGCATGAAGTTAAACTCAGTTTATTTATATTGCGTTGCTAACAGCACCACAACACCATCTCTCTTGTTGTCACCACAAAACCTCAACTCTTGCGGTGTGAACAAATTTGCTCGCTTCCAGTGAAGGCGCACACGGACACAGTGTATTGGAGGATGCTGTGTGGAGATTAATGTCTGGTGCTCCGTCTCAGAGACCTGCTGACCTTCTCTCAGGTTACTTGGCTGCTGACTCAGCAAGAGTTGCTCATACACGTGCAAACACACACACACACACACAATGAGCAAATAGGCTACTCACACAAACAGAAAGTATGGAAACTGCATATACCGTGCTAATTATTTTGTTTCAACTGCTGCTAATAGCAAGAGCAAATGTGTTCCATGACAAAACACATAAAGAGTGATATAAATGTGAATATGATATCACAGCAGTTATTAAAAACACTTGAGGAGAGGAGCTATAGGAGCGAGTGTGACTCTCATTCTCTCTGTCGCTGAGCTGTTTACAGCCCTGCAGTGCTGAGTAAATACTGGCAGAGTGCTGTGCAAATACAGCCGGGCTTCAGGAGGCATAAACATGACACACACCATCTCCAATCAACCTCAGCATGAGCGGGCGGGACGGGTCAAGTTTCTGCTGGAAACATCACTTATGATTATGGATGGTTATGTGTGATGTCTTTATCTGTCAGACATCAGAAGTCCCCAGTGAGTTGTTTTTGCAGCTTAGTTAGATTTTTTTTTTTTTTTATTGAATGAAATTAAATAATAAAATAAATATTACTTAATTAAATACTTTTATGAATGATAAATAATAAAATACATAAAACAAAATTATAAATACTTTATATATATATATATATATATATATACATTCATTGGATGGATGGATGGATGGATGGATGGATGAATGGATGGATGGATGGATGAATGGATGGATGGATGGATGGATGAATGGATGGATGGATGTGTTACGGGTGAGGCTCCCTCTTCCCTTCATCCGGATCACCAGAGGGAGCCTCACCAGAATATTGACTGCTACCATTCGGACTACAACTCCCATAGTCCCATACCTGGGACTGATTGCTCACGCACCTGCAGTTCATCACACATACACTATTTAAGCACAACACACACACACTACCATTGTGAAGTCTTGATTTGCTAAGGTGGTGTTTCTACTGTTGACTGGTTCTTCTGTTTTGATCTTGGACTGTTATCTGTTCCTTTGCTGCCTGCCCCAACCATTGCCTGTTTATTGGATTGTGATTCTAAGCCGCCTGCCCTGACCATCCGCCTTTGTTTTGGATTGTGTATGTATGCTGCCTGCCTCGACCTAAGCCTGTCCCTGTTTACGATTCTGCTTTGCCTTCTCCATTGTCTCTGCTGTGTCTTGACCCTGTACTGTTTGACTCTGAAGCTGCAGATGCATTCTCACTCTGCTGACTCCTCATTACAGGATGGAAGGAAGGATGAATGAATGAATGGATGAATGAATGGATGGATGGATGGATGAATGGATGGATGGATGAATGGATGGATGGATGAATGAATGGATGAATGAATGAATGAATGAATGAATGGAGGGAGGGAGGGATAAATGGGTAGGTGGATGGATGGAGGGATAAATAGGTAGGTGGATGGAGGGATGGAGGGATGGAGGGATAAATGGGTAGGTGGAGGGATGGAGGGATAAATGGGTAGGTGGATGGAGGGATGGAGGGATAAATGGGTAGGTGGATGGAGGGATGGAGGGATAAATGGGTAGGTGGAGGGATGGAGGGATAAATGGGTAGGTGGATGGATGGAGGGATAAATGGGTAGGTGGATGGAGGGATAAATGGGTAGATGGAGGGATGGAGGGATAAATGGGTAGGTGGATTGTTGGAGGGATGGAGGGATGGGGGGAGGGATGGATGGAGGGATAAATGGGTGGATGGATGGATAGATGGATGTGATAAATGGGTGGGTGGATGTTGGATGGATGGATGAAGGAACAAACATTGGATGGATGGATGGAGGGATGGAGGGATAAATGGGTAGGTGGATGGATGGAGGGATGGAGGGATAAATGGGTAGGTGGATAGATGGAGGGATGGATGGATGGATGGAGGGATGGATGGATGGATTGATGGGTGGAACAAACATTGGATGGGTGGATGGGTGGGATGGATGGATGGATGGATGGGAGGAAGGAAGTGAGGTAGGAATGGATAAATGGATGGATGTATAAATGGGTGGAGGGATGGATAAATGGGTGGATAAATGGGTGGATGGATGAAAGGATGGATGGATGGATGGATGGATGGATGGATGGATGGATGGATGGATGGATAAATGGGTGGATGGATGAATGGATGGATGGATGAAGGAAAGGAAGGATGAATGGGAAGGATGGATAGAAGGAAGGAAGGAAGGAAGGAACAAACGAATGATGGATGGATGGAGGGAGGGATGGATAAATGGGTGGATGGATTAATGGATGGATGGATGAAGGAAAGGAAGGATGAATGGGAAGGATGGATAGAAGGAAGGAAGGAAGGAAGGAAGGAACAAACGGAGGGAGGGAGGGAGGGGTGGGTGGGTGGAACAAACATTGGATGGGTGGGTGGGTGGAACAAACATTGGATGGGTGGGTGGGTGGGTGGAACAAACATTGGATGGGTGGATGGGTGGATGGATGGATGGGTGGAACAAACATTGGATGGGTGGATGGGTGGATGGGTGGAACAAACATTGGATGGGTGGATGGGTGGGAGGGATAAATGAGTGGGTGGATGTTGGATGGATGGATGGGAGGAAGGAAGTGAGGTAGGGATGGATAAATGGTTGGATGGATAAATGGGTGGAGGGATGGATGAAAGGATGGATGGAGGGAGGGATGGATAAATGGGTGGATGGATGAATGGATGGATGGATGAAGGAAAGGAAGGATGAATGGGAAGGATGGATAGATGGATGGATGGAAGGAAGGAAGGAAGGAAGGAAGGAACAAACGAATGATGGACGGATGGATGGATGGATGGATGGAAGGAACAAACGTAGGATGGATGATGGATGGATGGATGGATAAATGGGTGGATGGATGGAGGGACACCCACTGAGGATGCATCAAACAACAACTGTGCACCTAAATCAAATCGACTACTACTTACTATTAGCTCATGGCTTTGTGGATGAACCTTTCCTGAAGGGATGCTATTGCTCACTTATGTTTGGAACAACCCCACGTGTAGCATCCCCTAAAAGAGACCAAAATGACATTTGGAATTAGCCCATAGACAACCTTGCCTTTTTAATTTCCCATGATAACCTTCAGAGCTGATGTGCAGTCATCCTTTCTGCTCCCCATGGAGTCACTCCAAGCACTGCCGCTGGGTCGGAAAACAGGAACTTCCTAATCAACAACTAGCCGTGTGCGGCACCAAACAAAGGTTCATTCAAGACTGCTCTCACACAGAGGTAGTTTAACTTCTAATGTGTCTATGGACATCAGAACAATTTCTTTAATTGATACAAGCTCATAAAAGCATTGTACAAATAAATAATAAAATAATTGACAAAATGTTAGTTTTCAGAGTATGTCACAGTTATTGCCACACAGCTTTATGTTGTTTATGTGTTCTGCAACTTTCCACAACAGATTCTTTTAAATGCAACACTGCCAAGATCCAAAGCTTTAAATGCAGAGACAAAATTTATTGGACTGTCTTTAAACTGTCTCCATTCAGACATAACAAATTTAAGTGGCAATAACAGGTGGAAATAACAAGAGACTTGTGGGGTTGACACTGTATAAGTGCCTGCTTTACACAGAAGAGAAACATATGCGGCCGAGAGAGTGTGTAATCTCCTGTAAAGCTGTGAGTACTGCTGAAACCAAATCTATGTGTACAGTGCAAGTCTAAAGCAATCAGCAGCAGAGATGTGGATTAGACTAACTAAACTGGATCAGAGTCCTGCCTGATGCACACACAAACATACAGGTTTCCATGTTTTATGGGGATTTTCCATAGACATAATCATTTTTATACTGCACTAACCCTAAACCTACCCATCACAAACTGTGTATTTCCACTTTATTGCTTTGAAAAGATTTCCAAAGTGAGCACCAGGCTGAAAGCCTTCCCAAACACCTCTCTCGTCTCGGCTCCATCACAACTCAAGTTTTTTTCCACAAACTCTGTAATATGTATAAGTCCTCCAGCAAGCGAGATCATTAAATTCCCATTAAAGCTGAGTTAGTGTGTAAGTGGAGCACTGGTCCTGTTCATGTCTTGTAGCACCTCGTTGAGCCCCTCCGCTCCGCACACCCAGAGCCAGCAGGGTCACGCAGAGGGTGAGACATTTATGAGGTGCCGACGGTCGCCCTGGATGCCATTTCTCCGCTTGACAACAGGCAATGCACCTGAAATAGAGAGGGGTGAAAGCCTTTAATAGTTAACTTAAAGTAGACAGGGCTTCTATGAACCATGACCATGTGATTAATGAGGATGAGTAAATGATGAGAGGGAACTATCCTCCTGGGTGCCACTGTCCACGGACATTATATTTGAGTGAATTTCTCTGACACCATACATGTCACAGTTTTAAGGTCCTGGATGTCCTGTTAAGAGCACATTTAGGGCTTTTCAGAGATGACATTTGTTTTGAGGTTTCACCAGGACAACCACTTCTCCTTGGTCTTTAAAAATGACTGAACGATCAAATTTAGCACTCTTATGGAAATACGATAATATTTTGTAATTAGGGCCCGAGCACCGATGGTGTGAAGACCCTAATGGAATTGCTCAGCCCATTATTATTCTTTTCCCAAATAAATTGCATTTTTGAGGCCCTAAACATGCTTGAAAACTCATGAAACTTTGCACACGCGTCAGAAGTGATGAAAATTTACGTCTGATATGGGTTTCAGAATTAGGTGTGGCAAAATGGCTCAACAGCGCCACCTACAAAATTTCAATTAAGCGTTGTTCGCGTTACGTTTCACGTACAAGTATGAAATTCGGTAGACTCATGTAACAGCCCAACACCTACAAAAAAGTCCCTGCGAGCAAAATCTGAAAACCAACAAGAAAAGTGAGATATTTTGAATTTTTGCCATTTGCAGATGTTGTACTTTAACAAACTCCTCCTAGAGATTTAATCAGATCATCATCATATTTGGTCAGTCTAATCTAAAGGCATTTGCGATGTTAAATTGCGAAGATCTTGAGTTTTCCCTGGAGGGCGTGTCCGTGGCGGCCTCACAAAGTCTGATGTTTCGCCATGAAACAGGAAGTTGTTGTAACTCGGGCATACAATGTCCGATCTGCCCCAAACTTTACATGTTTGATAATAGTCCTGACCTGAAGACATCTATTTGGCAATATTCAGCTACAGTCAAAGTGCCACCTGCTGGCAGCAGGAAGTGTGGCACATTGAAATGGCTGTATTTCTCCTATATTTAACCGCTTAAATGCATGTCACCCACTTTTCTTTTCTTTGTTTTCCTGAGGCCACCGGGTGGCGGTGGCCCCAGGTGCGAGGGCCCTTTCATCGTTGCATCATATGACTTTCTGTTACAAAACAGGGCATTGATTTCATACATGTCCACTGTAGAGGGACATAAATCATGTTTATCAGGCATTTTGGGAGACACATCAAGTGAATAGGGAAAGAAATTACATATCAATATTAGATATTATTATGAAAATGTTGCCAACTATTACTCCCATTATTACACTTCTTTTTTTATCACATGTTGCTCCAAGAACACATTAGATCTAGTGTATAGATACATTGCATTGAATGGGAAAACCCGTGTACGGCCATTTTACCCACATAAAGTAAAATGGTATATCAATTCATTCCGTTATATCTTTCATAACATGGTTGAGAATCATCTTTAAACAAAGTTTGGTTAAAAAAAAAAATCATGGAACCTAAAAATTGTTTGGTGAATTTCATTTCATGTCATTTTGTTTTTTAAAGGGGTGGTTGATTATGATTTCACTTTTTTAACTGTGTGTAATGTTGCTGTTTGATCATAATACAGTAAGCTTCAATGAACAATATCAATGAGAACATACACTCACCTAAAGGATTATTAGGAACACCTGTTCAATTTCTCATTAATGCAATTATCTAATCACATGGCAGTTGCTTCAATGCATTTAGGGGTGTGGTCCTGGTCAAGACAATCTCCTGAACTCCAAACTGAATGTCAGAATGGGAAAGAAAGGTGATTTAAGCAATTTTGAGCGTGGCATGGTTGTTGGTGCCAGACGGGCCGGTCTGAGTATTTCACAATCTGCTCAGTTACTGGGATTTTCACGTACAACCATTTCTAGAGTTTACAAAGAATGGTGTGAAAAGGGAAAAACATCCAGTATGCGGCAGTTCTGTGGGCGAAAATGCCTTGTTGATGCTAGAGGTCAGAGGAGAATGGGCCGACTGATTCAAGCTGATAGAAGAGCAACTTTGACTGAAATAACCACTCGTTACAACCGAGGTATGCAGCAAAGCATTTGTGAAGCCACAACACGCACAACCTTGAGGCGGATGGGCTACAACAGCAGAAGACCCCACCGGGTACCACTCATCTCCACTACAAATAGGAAAAAGAGGCTACAATTTGCACGAGCTCACCAAAATTGGACAGTTGAAGACTGGAAAAATGTTGCCTGGTCTGATGAGTCTCGATTTCTGTTGAGACATTCAGATGGTAGAGTCAGAATTTGGCGTAAACAGAATGAGAACATGGATCCATCATGCCTTGTTACCACTGTGCAGGCTGGTGGTGGTGGTGTAATGGTGTGGGGGATGTTTTCTTGGCACACTTTAGGCCCCTTAGTGCCAATTGGGCATCGTTTAAATGCCACGGCCTACCTGAGCATTGTTTCTGACCATGTCCATCCCTTTATGATCCATCCTCTGATGGCTACTTCCAGCAGAATAATGCACCATGTCACAAAGCTCGAATCATTTGTACTAAAATGGCCCCCACAGTCACCAGATCTCAACCCAATAGAGCATCTTTGGGATGTGGTGGAATGGGAGCTTCGTGCCCTGGATGGGCATCCCACAAATCTCCATCAACTGCAAGATGCTATCCTATCAATATGGGCCAACATTTCTAAAGAATGCTTTCAGCACCTTGTTGAATCAATGCCACGTAGAATTAAGGCAGTTCTGAAGGCAAAAGGGGGTCAAACACAGTATTAGTATGGTGTTCCTAATAATCCTTTAGGTGAGTGTACATGTTTATGTTGCTAAGAGTGGTTGCTAAGGGTGTTGTGTAGTGATACACAGAACCGTTGGGTGAAGTGGTCATAGATGTGTTTTATCATGAATAAAACACATCTATTGACCAATCAGAATCAAGGACTGGAAATGACCTTTAGTGATGATAGGACTTTATCAGGTTTTCTGACTGAATTACTGCTGACTGCATATACCAGATCTGAATCCTTTTGCTTTAAAAATAGCCAAATCTGTTTGATATTTATTTTTAAAAATACTCGTAATCAGACTACAGTTACTTTTTTTATTGATTACATGTTATTCTTACATTGTTGATACTCCCTACTACTTCTTTTAAATATTCCTTTCTATACAAGCCTACTGCTTATATCCATTCAGAAGATCTTCCAGGTTTGTGTAATCGCACACACGCAGACCAGACACTAGTCATGTGACTATCACTGAAAACTAAGACCCACGGCACTGATTTACAGAAATCATTTCACTTTTAACAAGTGTCTTCTCAACAATGCATGTCTAACCTTTTAACGAACACATTATTATTTGAATTATCACTCAGTGAGTCATTTAACTCTGCATTACTGTCTTTGGAAGGCTTTTGTCTTTCAAACACGTTAAAAATAACAAATTAGTGTAATTTCATATTTACATGCAATGCACGGATTTTCCCATTTTTTGTCAGCTGAAACTTTGACCTAATATACACTATATTGCCAAAAGTTTTGGGACGTCTGGCTTTACATGCACATGAACTTTAATGACATCCCATTCTTAATCTGTGGGGTTTAATATGGAGTTGGCCCACCCTTTGAAGCTATAACAGCTTCAACTCTTCTGGGAAGGCTTTCCACAAGGTTTAGGAGTGTGTTTATGGGAATGTTTGATAATTCTTCTAGAAGCACATTTTTGAGGTCAGGCACTGATGTTGGACGAGAAGGCCTGGCTCACAGTCTCCGCTCTAATTCATCCCAAAGGTGTTCTAAACAACAACCCCACACCATAATCTTCAAACTTTACACTTGGCACAATGCAGTCAGGCAAGTACCGTTCTCCTAGCAACCGCCAAACCCAGATCCATCGGATTGCCAGACAGAGAAGCGTGATTGGTCACTCCAGCGAACACGTCTCCACTGCTCTAGAGTCCAGTGGCGGCATGCTTTACACCACTGCATCCCACGCTTTGCATTGCACTTGGTGATGTAAGGCTTGGATGAGCTGCTCGGCCATGGAAACCCATTCATGAAGCTCTCTATTCACTGTTCTTGAGCTAATCTGAAGGCCACACGAAGTTTGGAGGTCTGTAGCTATTGACTAGAAAGTTGGCGACTTCTGTGCACTGTGACCCTCAGCATGCGCTGACCCCGCTCTGTGATTTTACATGGCTTACAGTTACTGTTGTTCCCAATTGCTTCCACTTTGTTATAATTCCACTAACAGTTGACTGTGGAATATTTAGTAGTGAGGAAATTTCACGAATGGACTTATTGCACAGGTGGCAACCTATCACGGTACCACACTTGAATTCACTGAGCTCCTGAGAGCGACCCATTCTTTCACAAATGTTTGTAGAAGCGTCTGCATGCCTAGTGCTTGATTTCATACACCTGTGGCCATGGAAGTGATTGGAACACCTAAACTCAATGATTTGGAGGTGTGTCCCAATACTTTCGGCAATATAGTCTATTTACTTGAATTAAGCCCTATCAGACTCCAATGTTGAATGACAAAATATCCGTATAAAATTCATACACTACACAGTTGAGTACATAGTATATAAGTACATGGTGTATAAGTGTATAGTGTGTCATTTGGGACGCAACCTTTTTTTTTTGAGTCTCACCCAACAAATGAGATGCTGTAAGATTCATCGCTCTGGATGTAATAGGAGAGCTTGTCAGTCATAACGCACATACTTAGACTTGTTTCACAATATTAGAGAGGACATATCATAGTCCTCCATTGTTTTTATATGAAGTTATTGATATTTTTATGCCCTTACCCAACATCTACCCTTTACAGAAACCTGTGCACATCATTACACTGACACATAAACATGATCTGGCCATCACATTACACATACACACATTTATATTAGGAAAAGTGAACTGGCTGTTAAAAAATTGAATAATAATAATAATAATAATAAATGTTCCTGAAGGAGTAGTACTTCACCATAGATTGAAATGAAAGTCCAAAGATTTTTTTAAATGTGATATTTATTCATAAGCCCTCTATAAAAAATTGTAATACTAAACCACGTTTACAGTTGATACTCATAAAGTATTTTTTTTGTTTTTGTAAAATGTTTACCCCACAATCAAACCTTACTGTACACATGTACAATCTTTACAACATTTCAAAGCAAAGAAAGGGGAAAAAAATACAATGGAACAAAATAAACAGATATAAAGATATACATAATTTTTCATTTAACAAAGTTAGAACATCTCATGTATCAGAGACTCTAGGACAAGCGGAATATTAAGTACATGCCATTTGGCATTTAAAGAAAGCTGCGTAAAAGGACAGACGTTCCTGCGTCCTCCTCATCACTTCCTGTTACCCAGCAGCCTTTGCAAAAAGCTTAGAAATGCTGAGTGCCGTTCAAATATTTAGCCGAAGTAGTATTGCACCTTTGCCATGAACAAGTGACCTGCTCTTGTAACATCTCAGACGTGCTGACCTGAATATCCCTGTTCACCTTTGACCTTTATTTCCGAACACTAATTAAAGTTTCTCCCCTGATTTAAAAGGAGACCGTGTCCAACAGCAGAATCTGCGTGAGCTGTGTGACTTACAGACAGGTCCTTATATAATATGCAAAGTACATTCACAACTCTATCCAGTGCCCTCTTGTGTCAAAACAGTCAAACATAAAGGCCGAGTACAAAAAGGCACACATACTTGCACACACACACACACACAACAATTTTATATAAACCTTGCTCTGGTTACAAGAGTTTTTTAGTTTCTTAAATAATCAAACTATTAATGGGTAACACGTCTCAAGCACAGGCTATGTTCAGAATAGAATACCAGCTTAGTACTTAGTAAATATGTTGAAGGGTATACCGTTTACTTTTTTTAGTGCTTGTATAGTGCAGCAAGTTGTCATCTTGTCATCAATTTTCAAATGACGAGCTGAGAAAGAGAGCTGTTCTTCTGGTTCAGACCTCACACTGGAAATGAAAGGTCAAGTTGAGCGCTTGGTATTGTGGGAAACAGTATCCCGTGCACAGACTTTAATGCTCTGAAATGATGCTTTAAGCTTGACGTCGACTAGTCGCTGACCATGGCCTATAAAGGGTGCAACAGGATAAGAAATCTTTGAAGTTTACTTTTACGCTCAGTTTCCATCAGGTAAAACGACAAATAAATGCATACCCCGAAAGCGCTCCACAAGTTATGCTTGATTATAGGTAGCAACTAGATTCTATTTACACTAAGTGAAAATATCATATTTTCTTAACGATATGCTATTTACACTAAGTGAAAATAATGAAAGATTCTATTTGCACAATGTAAAAATAGCAGTATTTTCTTTGCTATAAGTGTAAAATAGTAGTTAGATGCTATAATACGTATAAATAGTGGCAGATACTATTTGCACCTCAGTGTTGTTGTACATTACATGGTATGCAATAATAACAGAGTGAAAATGATTATGGGTCAGATTTACTAAACAGGGCAAATTAGCGTGAGAGCGCAATTCCATAAAAGAGCCGATGGGAGTAGACAGTTCTGCACATGAACTACTGACGACACGCAAAAAATCTCATTTTCTCACAACTCTTTAAGTTCGTTTAAGACGTTGTTTAACTCATTTAAGACTGCTCTTATGAGAACACTTGACAAAACGGGCATTTCGGCATAATTCTCTGTGTTACTGTTTGTTCAGGCGTGAGAGATAAGTCAATTCTGGCATGCTGTCTCTTTTGTCTTGTCGAGCTTGAATGGTTCAAAAGCATTTGCATGAATAAGAGCGTGACCATATAATGTAATGCTAGCCAAAGGATGACAGAAAAAAACGTTAATTGCGTTAAATATTTTTAACGTGTTAAACTGAAAAAATGTAATGTGCTAATTTTGACAGCACTGATTTTTACTCTTATTAAAAATTACAATTTCCAGACTTAATAAAAGCACAGTACCACTCATTGTAATAGTTGGACTATTGACGACTTCTGAGGAAAGAAAACCTGAAGGAAATTGGTCTTTTCAGTTGGTTAGAAATTCATTAAAAATGTCGTTATTTTATCATTAATTAAAATAGGTATAACTCAATATTTTAACTAATTGCAAATAATCGATCAAAGCCTACTGATTAATCATTTCCATAATGATCAGCGCAATCTACCCGTTAGCATCTGGTTTAAGGCGTGCTTTTTTTGGGTGGTAAATAATGGCACAAACATCAGTAAATTGACGAGCGCAAACCTTAGTAAATCACCTTGAGTGATTCATTTAAACACTCTCCTCCCATGAATTTTGCGTCTGAAAGAGAAACTCCTACAAATGCATATGCAATAAGATCAGCCTCAAAAATAACCCTATCCACGCTTTTCAGCGCTAATTTATCACTGCGTGTCTTTAGTAAATCCTGACAGTAGTTTTTTAACACCAAAAGAGGGTTTGCGCTGGTGCAAGCTGTTAGTAAATCTGGCCCTAAATTTATTAAAATTATTAAATGGATGCCGCCTTATTGGGACAATAAAGTCCCCCCAACACCTAACCCAAAACACTATTATAAACAACATTTTAGACGCTTTATATCCACTTTTCAAATATTTTCTTAATTTTTTATTGAAAATAAATGCCTTTCCGATCTGATATGTGATTGGAAAAAAGGGAGTAGAGCGAGTTCGGCAAAAGGTCTTACCCTACACTATTGCTACTGTTGACTATCTAGTGTCTTCCATAATTATGTCTGGCCCAACCAGCAATCAGAAATGCGTTCGACTGTACACATACGCTCGGTATGCGTAAAAAAACGAAGTATGCTTTCGACTTGAGTGTAAATAGCCTCTGCCAACAAGGTAAATAGTGTAAATAGACACTCCGTTGATTATCAATCTAGATGCTCAAAATTGATCGGGTGAACGCACGTTTTAAACAGCTTATTACACACAAGTTAATCGCAGCTCTAAACTAATGCGCTGCTGCATTGTAACACACAGTCGCACACACATACATCACGTGCAGACGCTGGCAGGTCGAATTAATTCACATGCAATTGCTCTCTCACTTGTGCATTCATATAAATGTAATCTTTACTGTGCTACTGTATCTGATTTGGAACGAGCAGAAATCTGTGAGAAATATAACGACCCAAAGACAAAAGAACTGATAAAAATGAGCTGTTATGTAGTAGCAATAGCGCTGTGTCATATGCCATAGCTGTGCACGAGAAAACCCGCGTTCGAGCTCGAGGTTCAGGCCTATTAATTACGCCATCGGCGACTAGTCGACTCGACTTTAATCACATAAATGTTTACTTAAAATCTGAAGTTGTTCAACCCCTATTCTATACATACTGAAAATATGCATTCTGTGCACAGTATACATACTATATACTCCAGCAGTAAGAGAAGTATGCTATTCTAAACATAGCCACATATATGCGTTCCTTTCAGGATCTCTGCAATAAGCAAATTACAAGGCCAAACGTGACCGTGGGGACATTCTGGTAGTTCAAATCTAAACGGATGGGGTAAGCGGTCAGGAAACGGAGGGGTCAGTGAACGGCATCACTTCCCCCTGCAGGGCTGGAGCAGTTGTTAATGGGGTGGCAAGAGGTGAAGGTCTGACTGTAGCTCAAGCCACATTTTTGGGTCAAATAGATCCCAACAAATAAGACATTTTTATCATGATCCATTGGTTTTGTAATGAAACAGTAACACTGCCAATAAATAAACACTAATGATAAAACCACTAAAAATAAAATACATACATAATACTTGAACAATACAGTGAAGATTGCATAATCAGAAATGACCATTTTTGGCACAAAAGAAGAATGCTGTGATTGTGTGAGCCTTTCAAAACAGTGGATGCTCCTTCATGCATGAATGCGATTGTCCCTCACAGTGAAAAATGAGTGCATGGAGTACAGTCTGACTGGACGCCAACTTCTCTATGAACTCCAGCTGTGCCTAGTGCTCGAACAATCCCTCGCTTTAGTGCCCTGACCCTGGGATACGAAGATAAAGAGTCATGTGTATTTCACCGTTAGCACCGGCAGAAATACCCCTTTTGATGGGTGCTAAAAAATTTTTTTTAAATGAGCAAAGAAATATGTCAATACAGTGCAGGATGCATTTGAAAACAAAAGCAATGCATCAGATACAGTAATAACACATGTCGGAATTATTCTTTAGGTTCTTCTGGTATTATATACCAGTATTTTAGGTGAATCTCACAAATTCGGTCAAGATCAAACAAATCATTGTCTCCTGACCTTCTGATTTTAATAAATGTATTATAATTACGGGAATGACAATTTTCCCACATTCCAGCAATGAGAGATTTAGGTGGAAAATGTGCTTAATGTCACAATGCATCAGTTTAAATGGTCCTAAAATCTGGCTTTGTGTTCATTATGCAAAGCAAAGAATTTCTTTATGATTTTGAAGTGAGATTCACCCTTTTACTCTCCTTGTAGACTCATTTCAAAAACTGATTCAATTCAATACAATTTGTAGAACGAATTTAAAGTGTCAATACTTGTTTCCCTTTGTTTTAACATTAAAGTGTTGAGTCAGCAAACATAAGCAACAAATCGGAGTAAGACATTAGAGGAACAAATGCCCAAAGTGCAGCCGATAAAAGGATGGCGTCCCATGTAACCCCTCTCTCCGTGAAAGAGAAAAGAGGGCAGGGATGCCTCCTCTCTCACTGTATCAGCAGGCTGTGTGCAGTGCAATGCATACATTATCAGTTCACCCTCTCACAGAAATCAACATCTACTATATCACCCACTTATACAAAAATAAATCAATCAAAACATGGCAAGATAAGCCTCTGTACATTACACTTATATAAAATAGCTTTGAATATTTACATATAGACAACAACAAAAATAACACACACACGCACGCACAAAGAAACCCCCCCCCCACAAGCAACCTGTCCTGTACTATATACACCTGAATAAAAAGACATGTTAAGAGGTACTGAAGTGTATGGCTTAATAGGAAATAATTCCCTATATATACATAAATGAAATTAATATATATTTACTTATATGTACTTAAATATCCCTGGAATCATGAAAGTGACGTGCGGAGAGCGCCCAACACCGCCACAGCCAACAACATGGCTCATAGTCATCCACCATGTTCTCCAAACCAAGAGTTTTGCTTTGGTGATCTAAGATCAGATAAACGGTTCATAGAAAATTAGATCCACAATATGTCCATTAGATTACCTCAGAGGAGAATTAGGACCATGAACCAACTGCATCTACTCTAAGGTATCGCTAGGAGGATCGTGTGGATATCTTCCCAGTTTATCGGTATACTTCCTGGTCCTCTGTCAGAGTGTCCAGTGCGCCCCAGCTCCTTTTTTGCAATGCAGACTTTGACTTTGGACCAAAGATAACTCAGTAGTATACGCAGACACGCAAGTCCAGTGCTAACAGAGTACGGACATCCTGTCTGCAGTGAGCAGCTGCCCACTGGTGGGGTCATAGGTGCCGGCCAGGTAGTACAGGTCGTGATAGCTCCCATCAGACTTCCTGTTGCGGGTCAATCGCTCATACTCTTCACGTGTGACCACCTGGCATTTATGAGAGATTGTCTGGACGTCGTTTTCATCCTCATGGCAGGACTGGTACAAGGCATGCTAGGGAAAATAAAAAATTAATCATTTGCTTCAACATCTCTCACTATCTGCTAGCACTGTCTAAATACTAGGGCTGCCCCCTAATAGTCGACTAAATGTTTTATTAGTCGGTTAGTCGCAGAAAACTGCATTAACGATGGGTCCTTGTGGTAATTACAGTATGTCGAGCAGGAAATCTATCACAGACATGAGAAATATACCTATAGAAAGATTGAAATATCTAACTAAACAAAACCAATTCAAATCGAGAACAAATACTCTGATTATGTAATCCATATGAAAGATGCATTTCTCTCTAAAGGCGTGTCCGACACAGAGTTTATCAATAAATAATTTAAATGTCTCCTTGTTATTTTTCTGACGCATTCATAATCATTACTTTTGCTGTTGCTTTGCGGCAAGCTTTACGTGTGCGCTTGAGCGCAGAATATATGCTATATATTATGCCTATATATATTAAAGGCTCATTATGTTTTAGCATTCCCACAGTATATGGGTCAATGACATGACAAAAAAGAATTTGAATAAATACGTAATTTATACACAATATCTCCTTTATAAGAAATTCAATAGATTTTTTGAGTTTTGGTGTTTGAAAGACAAAAAATGTCAGGTGGTGCGACCGTCCGAACGTACAAGCAGAGAACAAAACTGCAAAAAAAGGCTAATTTTCTTAATAAAATTCTTAAATAGTTTGGCATGATTTTATGTTAAATTCCTTAAAAATTAGGGAAAATAGTATATCAGTCCTATTTCAAAAGTAATAGTCCTATTCTATTATTTAAAAAACTTTTTTTCTGAAAAATGCCATTTTATGCAATGTTCCTTTAAGAAAATCATGTGACAGCTTATGACATCACACAGAAGACCCCAAAAGACCCCTTTGATGCAGTAACAAGGTTAGTCACCCTCCCATAAATATTAGATAATTTTACATTTTTGAGTAATGAGGTTGATTCAACTTATCATGTCAGGTGGTATGACCCCTGGAAAACTTTGAAAATGTGTTATTATAAAAATGTGTATTTGATTTAAAAATTAATGTATAACCTTGAGCATATGGTCAAACATTTGTATAGGTGTCCAAGTTAATGCCTGTTAGATATGAATTAAGTTTGAAATGTCAGGTGGTGCGACCAGAGATACAGTTAAACCAACGGAAAAAAGTAATGTTAATTCATGTTTTTGAATATATTAAATACAACAATTAATAAACATAAAGCTTTCTGTAAGATATTAAGTTGTTTAAAGGTGCAATCTATACATCTGTATATTTTTTTATTATGGTATGGGTGACAATTAAAAGAGCACATTGTCCATCTAAAAGTCCTATTCTTCAAGAATATAGCATTGTATAACCAAAATTGATACTAAAAAAATAGCATATTGCATCTTTGAGTTAATTTATTTAAAAAAAAAATTGTAGATGCCATTATCAAGCAAGGAGAAAACAGCACGACATAGAGCTTGTTTAAAAAGTGATCCAGTTGCAAGGGCAGAGTACCAGAATTAAATGAATATACATGTGCGATAAGTCGATTAATGGCTTAAATGAACGACTACTAGATGTCTAGAAAACTCTTTTGTCTGGGGCAGCCCTAAATACCAATGTTTTATAATTTCATTGGTACTAAAGATCATAATTGATGATCTTTACAACAGAACTGAATCAACACTGAACTGCGCTATAGAAATAAAAAAGCGCTATAGAAATATAAACGACTTGACTACTCAATGTCAAAACTTTCAGTTTCAAATATTTATAGCATAATCCATCATGACTGACAGCCTTCCATATATCTGGATACTTACTTTGCCATCACGATGTCTCTTGCCTAGCTTGGTCTCTTCAGGGTGATAGAACCACTTGACCTTCACGACCATGCTGCTCTGCCACGATTCCCAGAAACTCTCAATGCAGCCGATCAACGGCAGATGAGGCTGGCCCGTAGAAAGGAACACAGCACAGTCTCCTACCCGCACCATGTCCTTGCCACGTACTATGGCCTTGTAGAAAAGCTTCCGTGCCTTTCCCTTACGTCCCCGGCGCTAATGTAATGAAGAGAGCTTCAGAGTTTTGCATATGTTTGTACACAACAATTATTTTGTTTCCTTAAAGGTGAAGTTTATGGGAATAAGATGGCAAAAATAATGATTGTTTCCAACCAGGCCCATCTGCTATTGCTTGCACTATAGATAACCACACACAAAACAACTATGTAGTCACTGGTTAGAAACGCACACCACTGGTTAATCCTAGGTATGCACCGTATTGGCATTGGTAACTATAATGGTAAGCCTCTATACTTGGACTCTAAAAAATTGTACCAGTGCATGCCTAGTTGAGCCAGAAATTGTTGAAAAACTACTTTTTCAACAGAGTTTACACCCTTTAGGATCAGTAAATGCCTGACCTGTAGATGACTCTGCACATTAAACTGGGATAGGTTAACAAAGCTGGGATAGAAGCTGTTATCTTTTCAACAATGACTCACTTGTGTGGGGTTTCCTGACCACCTCCACAGCTGTCTAGATGGCAGGATGGGTGACACTCTGGACTTGGTCTGGTCTGCTAGAAGCCGTTGCCTCTTAACCAGATCTTTAGAGGTTTTGGAGTGTGAACTGAGACACTCTTTCCTCTTCGGTGGCTTGCTGCTAGCACTTGGGTTGCTATGCCCTTCTTTGGCAGTGGACACGGCCACAGCTTTGGCCACAAAGGAGTGCCGTGGGGGTCCCACAGGGGGTTCAGGGGTCTGGAGCAAAGAATGGTGTGGGGTCAGGCAGCTCTGGAGCAGCAGCGTGGAGCTTTCCTCATCCTCTGAGCTGTAAGACGAGTCATTTTCAGAAGAGCACAGACTGGAACTCGAAAGAGAGCCTGAGCTGGAGGAGCTGGAAGAACCTGAGGAAGATGAGGAGACTGAGATACGTGAGAGAAATTGGCCAGCTGTTCTCAAACCTCCAGAGGCAGAAGCAAGAGCAGCGCTGCCTGCCCTCCTCTTCACCTCTTCCTCTTCCTCTTCCTCATCCATGTCTGAGTAAGAGCTGTGGCAGTCTCTGTGGCAGCCAATGCTCAAGTCTCCATACTCACTCATGGGCATTGATGGTGAGGGCTTCCTCTGGACTGTTGTCCCTTTCAGCAGGAGCTCTGCTCTTGAGCCGTCACCTTTCCTGTTGTCCTTGACTAGCAGAACTGGGTGTGAATAAGCCTCTGCCCTGGGAAGACCACCAACCCCAAATCCTGAGGCTCCCAGCAAGAGCAGAGCCTTACTGTTCTTGGTCTTTGGAGATGTTACTCCTTCATGGTCCAATTTGACTAGAAACTCTGCTTTCCTGCCCCGAGGTGGTGCTGGCTCCTCACTCCTTTTCTTTTGACCATAAGAGGTGTTCTTGCCCTCTAGCAAAATCCCAGTTGCCTGGCTTCCAAAGGATGAATAACCATTAGCTATGCTGCTGAAGGAGTCTACCTCAAAAGAGCTACTGCTAAAGAGGCCTTTGGTTGGTGTCGTCATGGATACTAAAGATCGGGAGGATGTTTCCGCCACTCTGCCTTTCAAGGCCTTCTTCGAAGCAGAGCCATTGAGCTGGAAAAAGTTAACAGGCATTCTCTTCCTGGGTGCAGCCACTGAAGGCCATGTCACAGCAGATACTGAGCTCTTGGCTACACTGTCTGAGAGAGACTTCTTTAACCCTGAACCTTTAGGCCTCCCTGTAAAGAAATAAACACTTACAGTAAACCTTTATGTTTAGCAACATTCACAATTCACAGTCACAGTCTAAAGCCGCGTTTCCACCGAAATTACACGGAACAATTTGTCCCAACAAAATTTTTTTCCCTCAGACCTGATGCTGTGTGCGTTTCCATCGTGGTCTAAAGTACCATGAAGATTAGGCAAATTAATCCGGTGACGTAGGACTGTGCGCAACTTTCCAGTTCCTGCTGGATTTCGTCCTCCGCATATACACTTAATAAAGCCTGAACCTAATCATTGTTCCATCGGTTGTATTTTTTAAACTCCATTGTTGATTGGAATAGCAAACAACTCTTACTGCATGCACCACAACAGACTTTTAAAAATGGTGGTTGAAATAAAATACTGCGTGAACTCAATCAATCAGCATGTTCAACGCCCAAGTCCCACCCCTGAAAGTTCCTGAACTTTGAAAAATGTACTACCTCGCGAATAGGGACTTTTTGAGAGGTACATTTTTACCCAGAATTTCAATACACCAAGGACCACCCCAAAGTCCCTAGTTCCTGGGGAAAGTTCCTGCAGTGGAAATGCGGCTATAGACAGCACTTTAAGGACATCATAGGTACATTTGGAAAGCTGTCTAGATGGGCAGCTCACTAGGGTTTGAGGCAAAGCAATAGAGTTAAATATTTTCTCTGGTAGTTTATTGCATAGAGTATTGAGTCATACCTGGTCTTCTTACTGGCTTCTCCTGAGCTTTGAATCTGTCTGTTCTTGCCATCCTGCTTTCTTGCATGGAGATATTTTTGCTAAGCTGCCTCTCAGGGAGAAGCATAGGACTCGACACAGCGCCTGAAAGAGCAAAGGAGGTGCAATTAAATTTTTTTTCTTTATTGACTTTTGAAGATTGTTACAATGTATGTGAAATATATGTGAAGTCAACGATAAAAGCTCTGTTCCAAATCCTAATGAGCTAGACAGCATTTTAAGGCACCACAGGTGAAAGTAGGCAGCTTCTAATATACCAAGTTTTGACCAAAATCTAAGGCAACATGTATTTATTAATAGCACACTCTTTTGGAATCAAGGTGAGTTTTAGTCATATCTCTTGTGCAATTTATCTTGACCAAAAATTGTTGCACCTCTTGATGGCATTTATTTCCATCAAGAGGTGCATCAGATTTTTACAAGATCTTGTATTGCAAATGCACGAGTCCAGCACTGTGTAAAGTCTCCTCCAGCACATCCCAAAGACTTTCAGTGAATTTAAGGTCTGGACTCAGAGGCGCCAATTCATGTGTGAAAATGATTTTTCATTCTTTCACAATTTGAGCCTGATGCATCTTGACATTGCCTTCCATGTGTCTTCCTACATGGTTGTTTAAGAAATGAAAAGCTACACACTCCATCAATTAGGGTTAGAAGAACTGATCCAATCATAGACAATCATAAACATTTGCCTAATTAAATCCAAACATTGACTTTGTTTTTGGCCGGGCAGTGTATTTACAAAAGCAAAGCATGGAGCTTTTTGATGGAGCTGGTTGACTTTGAATCATGACTGATGAAGCAATTCAAGAAGCCTGCTGGGGACCATCACCCAACAACATATGGTATGTTTTTTCTCTTCTGAAGGATGTTGCCTGTGTAGACAGCAGACAGTGCTAGCGCACTAGGTTTTAAAACAGAGCTAATGACAGATTAGTGGGACCTACATTTGATTTGATATCCGGGAGGAAGGAAGCGAATATTAGAGAGAGAGATCCACCCTCTATCTCCATCATCAAACTCCACCATAACCCCACCAGGTTTACCTTCATGACCACCTAGAAGACCACCAGAACTTGTTAATGTAATTGAATTGCTTTACAGTAGTTCTTTAACCTTTGAATGGTTATGTTTTATCAGGAAATAAAAATATTATTTAAAATAATTCTAAAGACAGGGAAAATAAATGTCTGTGTCTCACCCCTTCGCACATATCCCGGGTAAAGACAACGCGAGCGCTCGCTCCAGTAAGCACACACTCTAGTCCCTTCTGTTAGCACAGTCTCAGTGTCAGGGCGTACGTCCAGCACCTAACACATACACACAGGAACAAACTTCTGTCAGACTATGCCAGTGAAAGTGGTTTTGGACTCCCAAGATGATAAATGACACACACAGAAGTCAATCAGTGAGGCCCTTATGAAAGCAGCACTTATCTCATGCCAGCATGTTAGGGCTGAAAGCCACGGAAGCGGAGGTGCGGTAAACACTAACTTGCTGAGTAATAATGAGGAGTGTGTGAATGGTGCGACTGTGATTGCAGGTTTGCAGCGTTTCTCTGTCTAACAGAGCGCCCAGATCCCTCCATTCAGCTCAAACCCCTTTCAGGTTTCTTTAATTTACTGTTGCTATGGTAACAGGCACTCTCTGACTGATGGGATGTGAAGCTGGACGGTTGTGCGTGTAGATTGGTGTCAAAGGTACATGGAGGATTGGAGCGCTCTGGAAAGTGGAAGTTCAGTGTAATTAGAGACAGCTGCTGTAGACCGTTTACACAATGAAACAGCTGAATAACAGAAGTGTGTATGTGTATGTGTGTAGAAAAGGACATAGAAATATGAACAATTTAGAAGGAAGCAGTAACAATAGGAAATGTTGCGTGGCGTTAATACAGTACATTACTGATGACGTGTTCAATGTACGGAAACTGATTAATTAACAAACGTTTTCAGTTCCAAAATCTACTGACCGCATTGTGATTTTAGTGTAAATACTATGTAAATGCTAAATTTCAGCTATTTTTTGTATTGCCTAATTTTCTAACATTTTTTTTGCATCTTACAGTGCACATACACCAATCAGACATAACATTATGACCACCTTCCTAATATTGTGTTGGTCCCCCTTTTGCTGCCAAAACAGCCCTGACCCGTCGAGGCATGGACTCCACTAGACCCCTGAAGGTGTGTTGTGGTATCTGGCACCAAGATGTTAGCAGCAGATCCTTTAAGTGCTGTAAGCTGCGAGGTGGTCCAGTTCTGATGCTCACGTGCCCACAATTCTTACACCTTTCTATCAGAACCAGCATTAACTTCTTGAGCACACGGACCACACGGGCCAGCCTTCGCTCCACACGTGCATCAATGAGCCTTGGCCGCCCATGACCCTGTCTCCGGTTCACCACTGTTCCTTCCTTGGAGCACTTTTGATAGATACTGACCACTGCAGACCGGGAACACCCCGTAAGAGCTGCAGTTTTGTAGATGCTCTGACCCAGTCATCTAGCCATCACAATTTGGCCCTTGTCAAACTCGCTCAAATCCTTACGCTTGCCCATTTTTCCTGCTTCTAACACATCAACTTTGAGGACAAAATGTTCACTTGCTGCCTAATATATCCCACCCACTAACAGGTGCCGTGATGAAGAGATAATCAGTGTTATTCACTTCACCTGTCAGTGGTCATAATGTTATGCCTGATCGGTGTATATATATGTATACAAACATGTCTGATTGTTAAAGGACATTAAGCATAAATGCAATTAGTACCAATGCTATATTGTGTATTTTAGCATGACAGGTACACTGTATTTCAGGACAGTAACTATATCTTTTATCATTGTATATTTATGGGCAACCCTGCTCATCGCCATTGGCGACAACAAAAAAAACTAACAAACGACGGGTCAAACACTAGTCCATCTAGTAAATGAAGATGTGGTCTAAGTCTATGTTTTGTGTCAGTGCCACTGATCCTGGTGCAGGATGTTAATAGAAATGTGGAAAACAAGCGAGTCAACACCACTGATCTCTACCAACACAAACACACAAACCAGAAGGAAACTGAAACTGAACAGACGCCAGGAATGCACTGCGGTTTGCACTATATAATTACGGTCCATTGGCTTAGATTAGCTACAATGTTGCTATAACCTGTGAAACTAACGTTGAGGGAGAATTTGCGTTCAGAAACAGCTAGATGGAGCAAAGCTGAATGGGGCAGAACACAGTTTCGGATGTTTTTAACATATCTTATCGCCAGTCATCCATAAAATGGTCATATGGATTTGAAACAAAGGTAAGTGATGACTGAATTTTAATTTTTTTGAGCAACTATAACTTTTAAAGTGTTAAATTGCCATTCTCATGGCGCGAAAATGGTGAAGATAGAGTGAAATGCAGTTTAACTATCAGTTTTCTGCATGTGCACATTCACCAACAATTATCGTTAACACATCGTGAGAGTATCGCCACTTATACTGGTGGCTGTTGAGGGAAATGCCAATTTGCCCTGCTGGTAATATTATAGAGGTTTGCTGTGGGATTTCATATGTTGTGTTAAAAAGATTTGAAGGTGCTGGAAAGGCCCAGTGCTCACTGAACAAAGATAAAGTGCTGTGTGCAGGCATCTAGAGGAGGTGGATGGGATTGTGTTTTGGCTGCTAAATAGTGACAGATGCTCCTCACCCATTTTAAACAGGATGTACTTTCCATTAACAGGGTAAAACAACAAGTGGTCAGTAAAAGGAGATTCTTAAATTCTCTGCAAACATTGAGCTCACCCTCTCAAATTCATTTCATGTTAATGTTATATGAGGTTTGCAATAGTTGCAGCCCTGTTACTAAATTTGATTTGTGTGATTGTCTAGAAATAAACATACAAGTAAAGATAATATGTAATGATAATAATGAAAAACTCTATACCAGAACGGATAATTTTAAGTTTAGTCAACTCAAATATCCAAGTTGTCACTTAGTACAACTTTACATTTCAAGTTGACTAAACTTAAAGTTTTAAGACAGCACAAACATGTACTTTTGTTGAACATTTAAGTTGAAACTACTATTTTTACAGTGTTGTCAATGTACACTGTAAAAAAAATGATATAAAGTTATAACAACATATATTTTTACATTACTTTAACTCAAAATAAGTAAGTAAATAACTCAAAATAAGCAATTTTCAACTTTTTTACAAGATTCAACTAATTGGAAGTTGGTTTAAAGGATTAGTTCACGTCAAAATGAAAATTTCCTGATATTTTATTCACCCCCATTTCATCCAAGGTGTTCGTTTCTTTTTTTCAGTCGAAAAGAAATTGAGGAAAACATTCCAGGATTTTTCTCCACATAATGGACTTCAATGGCAACCAACGGTTGAAGGTCCAAATCAATGCAGTTTCAAAGGAAGGGTGTGACGAGCCGGGCGAGCGAGAGCCGTGAGAGGGCGACACAAGGCCGGGGAGTGATTTTGATGAGCGCCAGCTGCGCATCACACCGGTCTCGGATGTCTCACGGAGGAGCTCGGAAGCATAAAAGGAGGAGCGACGACAGTGAAGGACGAGAGAGGACCAGACCTGGATTTACGTTGTGTTTTGTTTACGTTTTGTTATGTGTCATCCCCTCACGGATGACTGCTGCGGTTACTTTCGTTTTGTTTATTTATTTTTATTAAAGTATTTAAAATGTTCGCCGGTTCCCGCCTCCTTCTTCCCGGAACATACAAACTACGTTACATTGGTGCCGAAACCCGGGAGGAAGGAGGGACATGCTGTCGAAGAGCCTCGTTGCTGAGGGGGATCGCGGTGCTGAGGAGGTCGGGCAGCGCGGGAGAGAGAAGACCGCGGGTGGCTGCCCGAGGCGGTGGTGCTGGAGCGAGTGAAGATCCGGTGGGACGGAGAGCTCGCTGCCGTGCCCCTGGGTCGAGGTGGGGTGGCTGCCGTCCGAGAGGGAGCGGAGGAGTTGCCGGCGTTCGCCGTGGGCCGGAGCCTGCTACCATCCGCTTGACGGGGAGGAGCAGGGAGCGCGGGACTCGCTGCCGGCTGCCCTCAACAGGAGGAGCCACCGCCGGCCGCCAGGGGGCGGAGGAGGATCGAGCCGTCCACCGAGCGTCCAGTACCATCGCATGGCACCGCGAGGAAGAGCCTCTCGGCTGGCTGAGGACTGAGCGGCAGTGTGTCCGGGAACCGGACTAGATTTTTTTTTCTTCCTCTCTCCCCTCTCTCGTCTCTGTCGCTCCTCATGCTTCCGGCTCCTTTCTCTCGTCTCGTCTGTCCTTACCCCCAGGTGGTGCTGTGGCCGCCGAGACTGGCCCGGGGGGGAGTAGAGTCTCGTGGGTACCCCCCGGCCTGCGAAGGGCGATGGGGGTATGTGACGAGCCGGGCGAGCGAGAGCCGTGAGAGGGCGACACGAGGCCGGGGAGTGATTTTGATGAGCGCCAGCTGCGCGTCACACCGGTCTCCGATCTTTTACGAAGGAGCTCGGAAGCATAAAAGGAGGAGCGACGACAGTGAAGGACGAGAGAGGACCAGGCCTGGATTTACGGTGTGTTTTGTTTACGTTTTGTTATGTGTGTGCGGTTACTTTTGTTTTGTTTATTTATTTTTATTAAAGTATTTAAAATGTTCGCTGGTTCCCGCCTCCTTCTTCCCGGAACATACAAACTACGTTACAAAGGGCTTCAGAGGCTCTGTACGATCCCAGACGAGGAATAGGGTCTTACCTAGCCAAACCATCAGCCATTTTCTTAAAAAAATAACTGCAATTTAGGTTAAAAATTTTTTCTTGAAAATGGCCGATGGTTTGGCTAGGTAAGACTCTATTCCTCGGCTGGGACCGTGCAGAGCCTCTGAAGCCCTTCCTTTGAAACTGCATTGATTTGGACCTTCAACCGTTGGTTGCCATTGAAGTCCATTATGTGGAGAAAAATCCTGGAATGTTTTCCTCAAAAAACTTGATTTCTTTTCGACTGAAAAAAGAAAGACATGAACATCTTGGATGAGATGGGGGTGAGTAAATTATTAGGAAATTTTCATTTTGAAGTGAACTAATCCTTTAATGCAATTTAAGTTGAAATGACAAGTTGATTGAACTTAAAAATTTAGGGCAGTAATTGTTTTTTTACAGTGTAGTTTCAATTAAATTAGTAGGGGCTTTGGTTAGTAATGCATTTTCAAGAATTTTTGTTTTTAAATATTTTTGTAAATAAGTCAAGTCAAGTCACCTTTATTTATATAGCGCTTTTTACAATGCAGATTGTTTCAAAGCAGCTTCACAGTGTTAAACAGGAAAATAATGCAACAGAATCTGATTCGGCTGTACAGCCGCTCTGGAGAAAACTGTAATGTCATCGTCCAGCTTAGTTCAGTTCTCATATAGTGTCAATGCGGCAGATCAGTGATTTAAGCAGCAAGATTGAGACTGAGGAATGCAGTCAACAACAATACTTGTAAAAGTTAAGAACAAATGGAATCAGTTTATTTAGACTGTTTTATTGCAATGAATTTAATATCAATTGGACATTATTTGGGCCATTATTTGATGCATTTAAAACTAGCTACTTTGGTTAATTTAATTTGATATAAAATCTAATAATTCATACACAAAAACATGGCATTTGTCCTTATAAAGCTATTAAAAAGAAAAAGTAATAGTGTACTGTATTTGTGGAAAGTGTCAAGAAGAGCTTGTGTCTTGTTAATGTGTGTACATGTACGTGAGAAGGTGTGGACGGGTAGAGGTTGATGTGGTGTGAAGAGAGCTGAAGCAAAAGGTGTGCTGGAAACAGGACTTTAGAAAATTGTGTTGTGTATAGGGATCTCAGGAAAAGAGGATATTGTTTAGCGCTGCTCTTTAATGGAAGAGGGGATTTTGGAGGATGTGGTGATGTGTGTGGGTCCTGAGAGGCCAAAGCTCAGAGCGTAGGCAGGTTTGTTTGCTGTAAGTGGGAAACTCACGGCTTCCTGCAAGAGCTGCTCCAGGGAGTAGATTCTGGGTCGGTTTCCTCTCTCCCTGTCGATAACAATACTGTAGCTGGAGAGAGAGCAGAAAGTACAAAGGAGTTATTTTCAGTGCTGTGTGTAATGCTTGGCCGTCCGTGTCAAACTCCTACGGAAAGCTCACTTTCATTGGCTGTGACTGATGCTCTTCAGCAACACTTCTACTGCTGAACAGAGGGTTTAGAGGAGTTGCAGGCTGAGCAACATCATAGTTAGCCAACTAAGGACTGTGGGAAACTAGCGGGTGATGATCACTGTTCGTTTAACTGTGGTAGTGAGCATAATACTATCAAAACAACATCAACAGGTGTTTACGATAGGTGCGATACATAGAATTTACACCTGTTATTCACAAAGTAGCTTACTACACATCCCACACCCCTCACATGTTGGTTAAATATTTTTGTTTAATACACTGCTCTGTTGAACACTTGAGGGGGGGGTGGGGGGGGGGTGGGGGGGTCTAATGCTATTTCATGCATTCTGGCTTATTTACACTGTTAAAGAGTTGATTCTCATGCTAAGCATGGCCAAAGTATCAAAAAACGAGTTGGACGTATGGCGGAGTATTTTTCCTTCAGGATTTGAAAAAGTTTCAGAAAGTTTTTTTCGAGTGGAGCCCTGTATGACATCATAAAGGGAGGATTTCCTTGTATAGGCACTTATACCGGATGAGTGCACACACACACACACGCACACACACACACACACACACACACGCACACATCAACCAGAGCGAGAGCAAGAGCCGTCCATCAACGAGCTTCGATCGGGTTACGGGGGCCGTCGGCGTTGCTGCCATTTTGTTTTTAGACCACGAAATCAACAATGTCACTAAAGAAGTGTGTTTCTGGTTGTGAGGGAAAGATAACCTTGTTCAGCTTCCCAAATAACCCAGCGTTAAGGAAACAGTGGGTGCAGTTTGTTTTTCCGGAGCTCTGCAAGTGCTTGTTTGTTCCCGGTCACGAGTCGAAACCGCAAGTTCTGGCTTGACGTAAACGCTGTGAAACGCACAAGAAGTGACGGTCCTCTGTGCTTCAGCATTTCTTTTTGCGAGTTTCACAAAGTTCTTACATCATGCTTCACAACGTGCTGACGTTGCGCTTCACGGTCCTCTCATGAAGCCATGCATGACAGTTGGCTGGAAGGGATGGTTCATAGTTTAAACAGTATAAAATATTTCCTCACGCACATCGTTTCACTTCAGAAGACACTGATTCATCAACTAGGGTCATATGGACTACCTCAGAGTTCACTGTGTGTAGTTTTTGAAATCTTTGTTCCTGTTCATCGGAAGAAAGTCCTACATATCTGGAATGTCATGAGGGTGAGTAAATTACGAGAACATTTTTATTTTGGAGTGAAATATCCCTTTAATAGTGTTTTTTTATGTATGATGTAGGGCTGCTCGTTTGCAGGAAAAATCATAATCACGATTACTTTTGGTCAATATTGAAATCACGATTATTAAAATACAATTATATATTTTTATATAATTATATTTTTATTATTCAATAAAAACTATTAGGTTAACTAATGTAAGAAAAACGTCCTCAAAATAATTACATAAGACTAGAAAAAATTAACTAATTACCAAAAAAAATTACGAATGAAATAAACAGTGTTTTACGTTTTTCAGGAAGATGTACTAACAGTGGTATTCACATAGCTAATAGCCTACAACAGAAAAGTACTAACCAAATGTAAAATAACTGCAGTCTACACATTAAATATAGATTAATTCTTATTAAAGCTACTTAAGCTATTCAGTCAGGAGCAGTGAGTGATTTTCCTTTGTCATTTGTTGTTTGATTATCATTAAATGACAGACTGCAGCAGGTTTATTAGGCTGCTGTCACTTTAAGAGCTAATGCACAGATCTAATATACTGTTACACACGTGTTTTTTCTTTCTCAACTGTGTATCTTTACTTAAGACATAACCCACTGTGTTTACATGAATGCTCTCCAAAAAGGCATTTTGACATTGTGTACGCGTTTAGGTGTGCATCTGACAGCGTCTCTTTTGCGGCTTAATGCGCTTTTAATAAACTGTTAACTGTTTATTATCAAACATATCCTGCAGTTTAGCAACAGTAGCCTGCATTTTACAACACTCACTTATTTGGCTGATTTGGATGTTAAGGTTGGGCTTTGAGGGAGGAACGAAAGCACACCGCTGTGAAGGAGATGCATTGGACGGAATGCGGCAGCGGCACAATAATCGCTTTGCCTCAATTATCTTGTTTTTATAATTGTTGGAAGCCAAAATTGAAACTGTTAAATAGTATATCTGACCGTTGTCCATGGCAAGCAGTTTTCTACACTTCAGTGTCTCTCATATAACTCTTTAAAGGTGGGGTAAGTGTTATTTCAGAACTGCTTTAGGCCGAGTACCATAACAAACTGATAGCCAATCAGCAGTAAGGGGCGTGTCTACTAATGACAGGGAGAAGAGAGCGCTCAGTGCACGTCATTATTCAAAAGACACGACACAGGACAGACATTAGCGGAGCGATGACAGAAAGAGAGATGGCAGATAAAAAACAAATGTGGAAGATGTCTGTGGAACAAACGAAGGCTTACGATCAGGCAAGAACTATCAGCTTTCCAGCGCTGGAGAGAACTCAAGGAGTGAAGGCCGAGGTTGCTTTATTTCTTCTCGATAGGCGAGTAACATTGATTTTGTTTTGTTTCACAGAACTAATATATGCTAGCTTTTGCTTGAATATGCTTATGTGTCATGTTCGGTTGTTTGTCCATTTGTGATCGTATTGTCGTTCACTTCAGCGATGACAATTACCCATTCATTTCCACACCCGATAAGCCTGGAGCATTTCAAGCGGCAGCTCCCAAAATGTGTCCGACAAGTAAGATAATATACTCCTAATATATGTTTGTTTCCCCTTTTCGTGATCGCTATCCCTCTAATCTTGTCATAATTGTAATATGTTCGTTAGTTGGACTGTCGTGCTTGTGCTATCGAGTTGTTCATGAGAACTGTTTGTGTTTTTGGGATGGAAGGGATGACTTTTTCATTGAACATTTGACCTGGATTACCATAGTAACACACAGATTCCACCACAGTCGTTGCCTGGGTTACGTATGTGTGGGGCGGAGCTATTAAAATAGGGGCGTGTTTGTTTTGGTGATTTGAAATATCAACATCGGTTACCAGAAAACACTTACCCCACCTTTAATCTCTTCTCATTTAATAAAATAACTAAAACTCAATTTAATATTTCATGTCCATTTATGTATTTATTTGTAGCTGTGTAATAAGCAGGATAATGTAGAGTCAATCATGCCAGTCATTAATGCAAAATAAATTCTTATAGGATCACACAAGACCCCTCTGCTTCGTCCTGATCAGCCTAGGGTTTATTTTGTATGAATTAAAAATCCAAACATGAAAAAATCCAAACATGAAAAAAGTCTGAAAACAACCAAAAAAGCTGAAAAACATTAAATATGCTGTAAGGGTGTTTGTGAGTTATACACTTACACATCGGGCGAATCTAAAGGTTGCACACGGGCAGCATACAGTAGTTCATCTTCTTTGGAGATCAGAACCTTGAGTCCATCGGTCAGAAGCTCTTTGGTCAGAACACAGTTCGGAGGAGCTGCAAGATGAAAAGCATCAACTCAAAATATAGTTTTACATAACAAACGACGACTTTGCGTCATGGCGAACAACACCTGTCAAACTACTGTAGTGCACAGTCTTAACCCCTAGAAGTCGACGGCCGCGCCGGTGCGACCAACTCGCTTTTTTCTTAGTGCGAAAGAGACTCAAAGATTTTGGTCATACAGGCAAGTGTTATACATCATTCGAATCTGTTAAGTTTCTACTTTTATTTGTGTACACTCACAATAAAAACAAAATGTTGTGCTTTTTTCAAAATAAAGAAAACAAACATGATGCGCAATCTGCCGCCTCTCTCTCAATGAAGTCCATTCTGATACTCTTTAGTGAATACTTGTCACACAAACATGAGACATACAGTTGCAAGAAAAAGTATGTGAACCTCTTGCAGAATCTGTGAAAATTAAACTAAATAAGAGAGATCATACAAAATGCATGTTATTTTGTATTTAGTGCTGTCCTGAATAAGATATTTTACATAAAAAATGTTTACATATAGTCCACAAGACAAAAAAATGTCTGAATTTATTAAAATGACCCGTTCAAAAGTTTATGAACCATTGATTCTCAATCCTGTGTGTCGTTCCCTGATGATCCACGGCTGTGTGTGTGTTTTCTAATGGTTGTTCATGAGTCTCTTGTTTGTCCTGAGCAGTTAAACTGTCCAATGTTCTTCAGAAAAATCCTCCAGGTCCTGCCCATTCTTCAGTTTTCCAGCATCTTTTGCATATTTCAACAATCTCCTGCAATGACTGTATGATTTTGAGATCTGAGGACGATTGAGGGACTCAAACACAACTATTAAAAAAGGTTCAAACACTCACTGATGCTCCAGAAGGACACACAATGCATTAAGAGCCGGAAACGTATTAAATTTGAAGATCAAGGTAAATTGTACTTAATTTGTCTTCCGGGAAACATGTAAGTATCTTCTGTTGCTTCTGAAGGGCAGTATTAAATGAAAAAAAAATGATATTTAAACAAAATAAGAAAAATCTTCATCCTGTTCAAAATTTTTCACCCCCAGCTCTTATTGCATTGTGTGTCCTTCTGGAGCATCAGTGAGTGTTTGAACCTTTTTTTAATAGTTGTGTTTGAGTCCCTCAATCGTCCTCGGATCTGAAAATCATACAGTCATTGCTGGAGAGGGTTCAAATGTGCAAAAGATGCTGGAAAACTGAAGAATGGGCAGGACCTGGAGGATTTTTCTGAAGAACATTGGTCAGTTTAACCGCTCAGGACAAACAAGAGACTCATGAACAACCATCAGAAAACACACACACAGCCGTGGATCATCAGGGAACGACACACAGGATTGAGAATCAATGGTTCATAAACTTTTGAACAGGTCATTTTAATAAATTCAGCTATTTTTTTTGTCTTGTGGACTATATGTAAAAAAAATGTATGTAAAATATCTTATTCAGGACAGCACTAAATACAAAATAACGCATTTTGTATGATCTCTTTCATTTTGTTAAAATCATTCACATTTTCACAGATTCTGCAAGCGGTTCACATACTTTTTCTCGCAACTGTATGTCTAAAGAAACGTTGAAATGTCAGGTTTTAAATAAATCAAATCGAGAACAAATATTCTCTGTTTATGTAATCAGTTTGAAAAGAGAGGGATGTCAGTCGTTCGCGAGCGCCTCATTATCTGCTAATGCGGCCACGCCCACGGAGAGCATGTTCTATTCAAAGGCTAATTCTGACGTGATCCATGCAAGTATCCCCGCCCGCATCGACTCGAAGAAAACATCAAGTTTAGTGAGATTCATGTACTTCAGATCATTTTGAGACACGGTGAGGAAAATTCAGACCCGTAGGGGTTAAAGTAGGCCACAAGTATCTATTTCTTAATGGAAGATTTGTTCACCTGGAGCAAATCTGCCATTTGATGACACCTTCCTCTCCTCATCCTCCTCAGAGAAGCTACTGTCCTCACCCAGGTGGAAGCCCTCATCTGCTGCAAAACTCTCCATCAGACGGCTGACCGCTCTGCCTTTAGACTGAACCACAGAAACAGCACTGAATCGCTTGAAGGAAATGGAGGAAAACTGTTTTCTACAATGAAATGTGGAGTTCAGCAGAAAATGTTCTCACATGTCAGAGCGTGTGAACATCACCTTTACATGAAGTTACTTCTTGCTCAGCAAGAGAAGACAAGTGTTAAATGTACCAAAAATTGTGAATGCTTGTGTACCTCTCGAAGCCTGGTTCTCCGAGTACTGCCGTTATCATCACTGTCTGCAGACTGGGCCTCGGTCGACAAGTAACTTCTCCTCTACAAGAAGGAACATTTCTATGAACATTTCATTTCTATCTAAGTCTATGGAATCTTGTTTCCAATGTAAAAGATAACTGCGACTTTTTATCACATAATTCTGACTGTTTTTCCTCACAATTGCGAGTTTATATCTCACAAATCTGACTTCTTTTCTGAGATATAAACTCCCAATTGTGAGAAAAAAAGTCACATTTTGAGTAAAAGTGGGAAAATTTTGAGAGAAAGTCACAATTATCTTTTTTATTCGGTGGCGGAAACAAGCTTCCATACAAGTCTTTAAAACTATGAAATTACATTAAATGGAAGTATATGAATTATGTAGCAAACAAAATATGTTAAAACTAAAGATGTGCTGATCTTTTGAGTCATTTAATTTAGATTTTCTGCTAGTACTGATGAGATACATTTCCTAGTGATAGGTGCATATTTCAAGTGCCTTAAAGTTATTAAAATCAATTAAATGTTACGCTTGACAACTGAATAGCTTTGCAATGCATTAAAAAAAATTCAATGCCTGAATCTAAGCCTTATGGTTTTTTAATCACTACAAAATAACCAAGTAAACAAACTAAACACATTTTATACAGCTCCTATCAATGAAGAACCATTGTCTTATCTTAACAACTCTACTGGTTTCCATTACAACTGCAGCAGTGGTTTAAACAAAATAACCATGGAAACAAACTAAAAGATGTCTTTAGGAACAGCTCTAATCAATTTCACTTAGTGCAGTATTATAGAAGTAAAACTAGACCACTCAAAATCAGTAATATAATCACAATTCCACTTTGAGTTGGTGTTATAGCTTAAAAATTCACAAAGTTACAGATAATAAAAATCACAATTCCACCAGGGCTTGACATTAACGTGTAACGCAGTCACTCCTACTAGCCACTTTGGTGGGTTGAATTTTATATATAATACTGTATATACAGTTTTTAATTGTAGTCTTCTAAAGACGTCTGAAATAATAAACTAAGTGCAATGTAGTGTTGTTAAAAATATAGATATTTCGATACATATCGATACTGAAATATCTGAAACACTTCCAATACTAATTTTCCACAGAATATACACACGATACTAGCGTCTCTTTCTCTCTCGCTCATCTCTCCAACAGCGAGTTTCGGCATGGGATTGCGCGTATTGAGCATAATTTGACTCATTCCCTCAGATTTTGTGCTCACACCCAAAGTGCACACACATAAAGCCGCGCCTCAGAACTAAATTGAGTTATTTTTTGCTGCTTATTGCGCTTAAACAGTCAACTACACACAAAATAATGTCAGAATGCCGGTCTTGGCGAAAAGGCATGTGTAACAGTGTAATGGATCTGTGCATCAGGTCTTAAAGTGACAGCGGCCTAATATACCTGCTGCCAGATTATGAGATAATATAAAAAATATCCATATGGGAGTTTTTCACCGTGGTATCAATGTCAAAATTGTGGCCAGTGAAAATGCTGAGCGGCTAGTAAGTTTGACATTAAAAAATTTATGTCAAGCCCTGGTTATACCCTATTAGTTTCTATGATTTCTGTCCGGTCTTGGCGTTTTGTTGTAATGCGAAGCACAAATGATTAAGTTATTGAAGGTCAAACTGTTACATGTAAACACGTGCATATCTCTATATACAAATATTCTCTACCATACCATGTAAAGTACATTTAAAAAACAAAATAACGCCAGGCTGAGAGATGGCATGCATGTTTAAATGAGCGTGCAAACTTTCTTTGAAATATATTGTGGCACCATGCATCCCATGTTCTCTGTTCTCATTTCTTACCGTGGCTCTCAGCATGGAGCTCTTCCTTGTGGCTCTCTTCAGCCTCTCGCTGCTGCTGGGAAATGAAAGAAGGCTGCTACTCTTTCTGTAATGACCCGGCCTGCCTGCGATCCCAGGCCAGCGTTTGTCCTGCAGTCTGGGCCTCCCTGGTCGCCTTCTGACACCTAGAGGTTTGGGGATAGTGACTGGGACGGATCTACAGGGGGCCCGTCGTTTCACCTTCACGTCCCCTTCTGTTACAGCGCGAAACTGAGATCCTGAACGGTTTTCACAAAATAGAAAGGGTTAGAATAAGAAACACAGCTGAGGTGTGTCTATCACTGGGCTTTTTGGTGGACTTTACCATAAAGTTCTTGTCGTTCGCGCTTAATCTTTGCCTTCTGATTGGCTTCCAGTTTGACAACAGAGAAAGGGGAGGGGCCTGTAACAGCCGGCAGATCCCTCAATGCCGGAGCTTTGATCTCTTGGCCCTCCTCGCTGCCATAACTGCCTTCCTCTTCATCTTCCTCTGTATCATGAAAATGGCATTTCAGTATGGCTGTTCACATCTGACTTTAATATATATAAATATCCAAACATAATTAATTGGAATCACTATAAAGAAATGGTTGCGGTACAACTACATCTTGAGCTAATTTGGAAATCTTCCTGTGCAAACATTTGTACACCATATGAAATAAAGAGTTGCTGTCAGGAGGTTTCTGAGGCACTTAAGTAGCAAGCAAACTAGACATCCATGGGAACAACTTCACATTGTGCTTGATTTCCATCATTGAAGTAATTGGTATTTAAAACGTTTACTGACAGAAGTGTGCACACATTTTCATTGAATTAAAATGAATTTGCGGTTTGCAAATCTAGTTTTTTCCATGCCAGTCTATTATTGTGGTATTAACCATTTCATATAAAACCACCCCAAAATGACGCATTAAAGGATTAGTTCACTTCAAAATGAAAATGTCCTGATATTTTACTCACCCCCATCTCACCTAAGATGTTCATGTCTGTCTTTCTTCAGTCAAAAAGAAATTAAGTTGTTTTGAGGAAAATATTCCAGGATTTTTCTCCACATCATAGACTTCCATGGAAACCAAAATGTTGAAGGTCCAAATCAATGCAGTTTCAAAGGAAGGGCTTCAGAGGCTCTGCACGATCCCAGACGAGGAATAGGGTCTTAACTAGCCAAATTTTAATATACTTTTTAACCAAAACTGCTCACCTTGCGCTGCTCTGCAACGTGCCATGGATTGCGCAATCACGTCGTAAAGGTCACGGTAGATGTAGGCATAAGTACCGCCCCGCGTTTACAAAGTGCACATGCGAAGACTAATACAAACGGCCTTTAGTAAAAAAAAGGTAAAACAACGATATCGGACAATTTTGAAGTTGAAGATGGAGTGTTTTTTGGTTAAAGGGCCGTTTGTATTAGTCTTCGCACGTTCGCTTGGGGCGGTACTTCCGCCTATGTCTAGCGTGACCTTTACGACGTGATTGCGCAATCCTTGGCACGTCGCAGAGCAGCGCAAGATGAGCAATTTAGGTAAAAATTCATTTTTTTTTTTTTTTTTTAATGACCAATCGTTTTGCTAGATCAGACCCTATTCCTCGTCTGGGATTGCGCAGAGCCTCTGAAGCCCCTCAAAGCGCTTCGAAAATGCATTGATTTGGACCTTCAACATTTTGGTTGCCATGGAAGTCTATGATGTGGAGAAAAATCCTGGAATATTTTCCTAAAAAAAAACGTAATTTCTTTTCGACTGAAGAAAGAAAGACATGAACATCTTGGATGAGATGGGAGAAGATTTATTTAGTTGCTTTAAAAGTTGATCAGATGATCTCTTCCTGTCTAAGGGTGTGTTCACACTTGTAGTTCGGTTCGCTTGGTTTATTTCGATTTTGGCATATTGATTACCATTTGTATAACCACACAAATACCATATAGTTAAACTATGGATTTGAAGCAAAACTATGGTTAATTTGTGGCTACCATTGAATAACTACAATAACCCTGTTATTTATTTATTATTACTTTTTTGTTTGTTTGTGTTGTTCATTTTAAAACCATGGTTAATTTATGTAATGGTAGATATATTCACTATGCGTGTTTCATAGCACTCAGCTGTCACGTTTGTTTGAAGGACAGCATTGGACAGGATGTGGAATAGTCTTTTGTCAATAAAATAAAAAATCAGATAGATAATAGATATATCAAATATCAAAATAATCGTTAGTTGCAGACCTAGACATCATGTCTCGTTTTTGGTTCGTTTACATGTCTTTGGTCCGTGTTGCGTTCATATTTCAGTCAAACCGCACCAGAGTTTGTTTGGAAGCGGAGCGAGACCCACCTTTCCAGCGTTCTTGGTCGGTTTGTTTGTTGCGCACAAGGGTTCAGATGACAGCGTTCACACTTATTCAAATGAACCGCACTAACAGAGCAATCGCACCAGGGTTTGTTTTAATCCAACCAAACATGCCAAGTGTGAACACACCCTAAGTGGACAAACAAATTAGACCAGACCAAAAGTACGAGACTAACACACACTAAATGCTTCCCCATGTACACACATTACTACCAACTTTTCTCACTGCCGCTAAGGGCACATGCATTCAATTAAGAAATATTCAAGAGATCAACTGCATTTGTGTGTGAGAGAAAGAGAGACAGAGACCAAGACAGATGGTGATACACAGACTGTTGAATAATTGTGAATCATTTGAAAAGTTTTTCTTACTTTTCCAAGATAAGACAAACTGGCTGACACTCACCTTGCTCAGAGGACTCGCTCTCTAGAGGGGATGTCTCCCCGTCCTCGTCCACTTCCTGTCCCCTGCCCTGCGGGATCCTGGCCCCTGGCTGCTGCAAACAAGCTGCTGATCCAGGACTTTTCTTCCTTTCCCTTTTACCTGCCACTGGCTCGTGCCTCTTCCAGCACTCCTGTGTCCCGCTGTCCCCACTCGTGGCTTAAAAAAAGAGCAAGATGCGATCATTTACATGCATACACAACTTTATACTATATCTAAAAACACAGCATGTCCATCGATTGCATTGCAAGGACATGATGGAATTAGCAAAAGTCCATAATTTAGTCAGAAAGTTTAGAATTTTGGTTATTCTGACTACTCGAATTCCCGACAGATAACCTACATCTCTCTTGACATCCTGTGGCATGAAGTTGCATTTTTAAGATGATTTCAAGTTCAACTTTTGAAATCGCATCTTCACAACCATGCTCTCAATTGAAAAAAAATTAATCGAAAATTGCCCCCCATACCCTTAAAAATGGCATTATTTGAGGGGACAGCCATTTGTAGTGGTGTCCGAAACCACAGTGGACGTTATTGAGTGCACTCATTCAATCCCACAATGCACCGCAATAACGAGCGTACAGCTGACGTATGCTTAACGCCTGTCTGAAATCACTCACTCGATTTCATTCACTCCTTCAAGTGTATTAGTGGACTAACGTAGGGAATAGTGAATGAGGGTTTAGGGGGGGGCGATTTCGGATTCAGCCATGGTCATCATGGAAGATGGGTTTTACCTGTATCGCTCAGGCTCTCAGACTCATTGGCTCCGCTGTGCTGTGTGGATTCTCTTTTGGAGTTACTGCGGTACAGGCTCTTAGATGACGATGAAAACTCTGGGTCCCTTGACACAGCTCCAGATGTATGTCGTCCACCCGAGACCTTCTGCTTGAGATGAGTTATTTGTTGATCGAGGGTGCTATTCTTCCTATAACACTGTGACTTCATCTAAGAGAGAGCAATATGAGTATATAAGACATATTGAGGGAATTTGACCTACATCAAGACTTGTTCTGGGTTACTTTTTGATCCTTTCTGTTATCACACTGTTTACACACTATCCTATGGGAGCAAGAGTAACCAAAGGTTGGCTGAAGGGAGCAAGAGAAGAAATGATAAAGACAATCATGTTTAGAGGACTGACCTGTGTAGAGCTGAGACGGCCAAACCCTCGATTGGACAATTTTTTCTTCTTCTTCTGAGAGTCTCCACCTCCTCTGTGCTCCTCTGCTAGTGGACTTAGGCCCGCCCCCACCAATCTGTCAATCAAACAACAGTAGAGGCTATTACCGGTTGAGCTCCAGCGAGCAGAGGCGTCTTGGACGATTTGGGCATTGAGGAGAGTTGAAATCAGGTCAACTTTATGGTAATGAGCTATGACGCGGTTCGGCGGCAACCAATCGGAATGTAGAAGTGCTCCGCTTGAGAGGATTCCAGAGAACGCAATCCTGTAAACGTTGGTTCAGACCACATCAGTTCCCAAGAAAAATGGAGGAGAGGTTGATCATTGCTGTGGCGGGTTTGATAAGAAGGTGCGCAACACTATTTATAGGCAACATTTTCACGCTAGAATGCTTGTTTTTCAGAGGGAATGCAATTCATTTGCTCAAAACAACACCAACAGCTTTAAGGCTACACTTCAACCAGGACAGTTATTGTCATGTAGGCTGCACACAAATTAATATTAATGTTAATTAAAGACCAAGGCTAGCAAACGTCTCCTATAAGCTGCATGTTGAAATTAGACTAGCACGTAACCATGAACACAAAAGCCACACCTCACAAATGGCTTTTAATTGGTTTCTTTCTACAGCGTTGCTGGCAGGGCAGCCAGAGCGAATTTTGACTCTCTCGCCGGCGGCGGTGTGAACGCACAGTTACACTCATTGCTGGATATTTTGATTCTTCCCATAATCCATTTATTAATATTCGTTACGTCATTACCGCAGTATCTTTTAATGTCATTGAATCATTCACTCAGCAGATTTGTTCAAAAGTCTTACTATCCTTTAGTAAAATTGACAACTGGTTTCTCCTCAAATGACAACAAAATCTTTTTTTGTCAACTTTTGAATTTGAATTTGATCAAACTATAGAAAGAACAACAACAATAGCATACATAAATTAGGATAATTCTTCTGCCATTTTCTTTCTGTGTGAAACTGAATGAATGACTGTTGCCCCCTATCATTCAGTCAAAACATCCTCGGCCACAAAAATGTCCCAATTCGTTCTGTGCTGCTCCGTCATTCAGATTTCAAACACAGTCTCGTACAGTGATGGGTGTATTTAGCCATTTTTTGCGGGGATACGACTCGGCTCGCTTTACTTTGGCTCGGTTTGCTTTTCCACTGCAGTTTAATATCGCTTCAGTGGGTGGGATTATAGACTGATCGTTATAGTTGCGCCACCACCTCGTCTACTGACCCTTTCTTTTTTCAAGTTGTGTGCGATGGTTGTTTAAAGCAAGTCGTTTAAAAAAGTTGTGCAAACACATGATACTGCTGTGTCTGTTGCTGACTATTTAAATCTAGCGGGTTTGGTGCCTCGTGTCGCAAATCCAATGATGTTGATTGTGACAATTCTCTCTGACCAATCAGTGATCTGCACACGTCACATTTTAGTATCGGTACGGCTCGCTTGGGACCTCAGCCAAGGTGGTGCTAAAAAAAGGTACTAGGTTTTGTACACAATGGAAAACCTCCCCAAAAGTGAGCCGTACCGAGCCGTACCATGCAGGGGAAAAGCGCCAATAGCTTAGCAGGTCCAACCAATGAAATTCTCCTTCAGAAAGCACACGATTTGTTCACTTAAAATAGAATACTCATTCAAAATCCCTTTCTTTCATGACCGAAACACCCCTACAGCTCAGGTAGTGTCGGTATGAAATGAGGAAACAAGAAAGCGATCAGAACGAAGCTTAGTTGCCTCTCAGTGGGCTCAAATCGCCGCCTGCTCTTCCTCTGATGAGTATCGAAAAAGTGAAGAAGAAAAAAGCATGGTCTCCACACCTCACGCTTGAGCAACTGCGATCAGACAGCCATCCCGCCACTGTTCGAGGGCAGTTGCCGGATAAAAAGCCCTGTGTGAATCATCAGGGGAGATTCCTGCTACAAAAAGGGGCCAGTTGCTTTGAAAAGACAGAGCGAGCCATTTGAGGGCACTGCATGTTTGACGCTATTGTTCTTGGTGAATATCAGAGCCCTCGCAGTTGTATTTCCATATCAGCGAGGCAGCGCGTGCGTCCCCCTCGGCTCTGAATGCAGGCTTGGAGAGAATGCCCTTGAATTTCCCTGGAAACCTGCCCGACAGACCGAAGGCAAGACGTACAACACACAGACAAAAGATTACCTTCCATCCTCCAGCAAGGAGCCGAGCGCTAGTGTGCCGTCAGTCACATGAGCTGTTTAATCGCTGTTAGACATCTCTAGAGAGGCTGTCTTTGTGGAAACCTAATTGAGATTTTGTTTGCTGTAATGTGCTTCTGCTTATGTAGTCCCAGGGGAAAATGCTGTTTTGCTCTGAGGTTGCATTTTTAAAGCTCAGGAGACATAATGGAGATCTCGGTTGTGTTTAGTTTAAGTATCAACTCTGCCTCACACCAAGAACAGTGACTATGAAGATAACGTCATTAGCATCCACACCAATGTACGATAATGTTCTGTTTATTATTAAAAGCACTGGATTTTTGTCATCTGACGTTTTAAAAGCACATGGACACACCAAGCCGACCTCAAAGAACTAGCGGCAACGGAAGTTAACTGCATTGTCACCTAGTCTCGGCCAAAAGCTGCGCTTGAACACACCAAAAGGACTAAAAGGCGACTGCGCCTGCGTGTAAGTAATTATCTGTCCATATCAGCAGGTATCATTAGTCAATTTTCATCATTTAAAAAGGGAAACCGAAACTAGGACTACAGATATACAAACCGTGAAAGAGTTATCTCTCTCTCTCACCGATGGTCCGACGCCAATTCAACATGCTGAATCGCCCCAAAAAAACCAGACGGCGTCCGACTAGAGCCAACGGTGCAGAACACACCGAAAAACTAAGCCGACCGACGCTCAAAGCCGACTGTCGGATTGGTGTGTCCCAGATTTCAGTCAGATTAGTTGTCAATTGGCTGTAAAAAATGTTCTGAAAGCGAGTCCAAGAATATAATTCCTGGTTATCGACATAGTTGTGGTGTGGACTTCCCTATTCGTACAGAATTATAACGATCATCAAAACTAGTTATCATTATAGTTGCAGGCATTTCATTTGTGCAAAATCTTGTGAGTGTGGACAAATGATGGAAGCTTGTGGATGGACTTGGACACGCGATTCACGATACACAAGAGTATCACTAAAATTAATGTGATAAGCATAGCTGGGAATCTCTAGAGAATTTTATTAGAAATGATTACGTTCATGTTGAGATTCTAGACTTGGAATCTTGGCAATTCTGAACTCACTTTGGGACATCGTTTAGATCTCTTCTGAAACTCGTGGAAATTACTGAGGTCTTTTTCCCAAGAAAAGTCAATGTCTGTGATCGTCATTTAAACTCATTGGTGTCCTGGGAAATTAAAGAGATCTCTTGTGATTTTTCTTTCCTGCGGGACAAAATCAGATTTTGTGTTATGCATCTGTGTCTATTGGTGCTAATATACTAGTGTGTTGGGTGTTTGTGTGATTGACAGGCAAGGGGACAGAGGCAGCAATGGAGTGTATGTTCTTTCCCCGTGAGGTGGATCCCACCGCGCAACGAACTGACAAACACAACGTGACACGGCCCCTCCCCTGCACGCTCAAGGCGGCTAATTAAACAGAGCTCTCTCAAACGCACACACACTGTAAGGAATTTGAAGCACAGACACAGTGTCAGACACAAACACACATACACACAGGATGTGAGCTAGAGTTATACTGACCCACTGCCCTCAATCACAAGAGGCTAAATGGAAAGCAGCAAGTGACAATGTCGTTGCATGGCGTCACCTGCACCAGAGAAAACACTGAACGTCTGTTAATAGCATCTCATTATGCAATGCAGTGTCACACGGTGAGTCCAACACCAGCAGTGACAACATATACTATCATACAACAAACCAAAACAGCACAATTAGTTATGAGCATTGAAAGGAATTTAAGGATTCAGGTTCCGAATCTGATTCCACTTAACCAGTGATTCCCAACAGAGGTTTGTGTACAACAGGGTTTATTTGGCAAAACACAGATTTAGCATTGTTTATAGATCTATAAAACAGAAAGATATGACTTGTGTGCACATGGTGCCAATTTGTGTGGATGACATTCGTAGCAGAATATATGTGCATATCTTTAAAGGTTTATAAACATCTCATTACGAAATTATGTATTGCAGTGTATCTGCAGTGAATTGTATGTATAGGTACATTTTTTTTTTTCAATGAGTCTATGGCCGTTTACACCTGGTATTAAAGGGATAGTTCACCCAAAAATTACCCCATGATTTACTCACTCTCAAGTCATCCTAGGTGTATATACAATCAGAGTTATATTAAAAAATGTCCTGGCTCTTCCAAGCTTTATAATGGCAGTGAATGGCAGCCCAAAATTTGAAGACCAAAAAAAGTGCATCCATCCATTATAAAAGTGCTCCACACGGCTCCGGGGGTTAATAAAGGCCTTCTGAAGTGAATCGATGGGTTTGTGTAAGAAAAATATCCATATTTAATGCCTTCCGTAATGCCTTGTACTTATTCAGAAAGTGTAACGCCTCTCGCAGTTACTCTTATGCTACGTCCGACGAGCGCCAGTTACGCTTTTTCGTGGAAGGACCGCAATGGAAGCCAGTTCATTTTTCTTACAAAAAACCCATCAATTCACTTCAGGTCTTTATTAACCCCCAGAGCCGTGTGGAGCACTTTTATAATGGATGGATGCACTTTTTTGGGCTTCAAATTTTGGGCTGCCATTCACTGTCATTATAAAGCTTGGAAGAGCAGGACATTTATTAATATAACTCTGCTTGTATTTTTTCTGAAAGAAGAAAGTCATATACACAGGATGGCTTGAGGGGGAGTAAATCATGGGGTAATTTTCATTTTTGGGTGAACTAAACTTTTAAGATGCGTTTTTGTCGATCGGATCACAAGTGGACGGCGCTAAATACAGGTGTAAACGGGTCTAAAACGTTTTGAGTTTGTCTACTTTCGACCACTTCCAGAGGTAGTGGAAAACACATTCGACCGGACTGCTTTCATAGTGTAAACGCTCATGTGGGCAAATGCGTTCGAACAGCCACTAAAGACCGTCTACTCTCTGCCTACTGACCTAATGCGTAAACATTATGGGAAGCGCGCTAGCCGGATGGGATTTAAACTTTGTCGGCTGGAGACCCAAGTTTAGTTTAAGGATGAAAAACGTACCAAGCACAATGTTCTCTCACCATTCCTGATTTCAAACACACACTCACAGCGTTTGGCTGGTCTTGCCGCTATCAGAACAGAAACGAAAGCTGATGCTCTACATGAGTTTTTCCGTCGTCTCCGGGCACGATCATTCTCCATTAAATCGAAAGATTTGAAAAAGCCCATTTTTTATCCACCCATAGACCCTCCCCTCAAAGAAATCAGGATAGAAGTGGTTGAAAGTGGACAAAAGAGACAGATTAAAACACCAGGTGTCTCTTTTGTCTACTTGTGATCCATTCTACCAAAATCTTAATACTAGGTGTAAAAAGCGCCTATTTTGTAAAAGTGAATTGAACTTGTTGAAAAGAACTGGTTCTTTAAACTAGAATTCTCCAACAGTGACAACAATGTCAGCCAGCCAGCCATCCCAAACAACAAAATGAATAAATAATAAAATTATAGAACCACTGTACATAAACTATATTTTGGATTAAAAGTAATTTCTGCTTAAGAGTAAGTATGCAGCACTGGCCCAAGCTCAATAGCAGATAATCTAGTATGATGTTCAACACAATGAAGATCAGGCTGCTAGCCTGTTAAATGCTACTAGACACACTGCCCTCTTTTATATACAGTAGACAAACACACGCAAACACAGTGCCCACAGTGAGAGGCCCTGGCTGCCTGCCCGTGCGTCTGGGTGTCACTGTCATATGGAATCACATCGTGGCGGCTGGTTGGCACGAGGGCAGAGGCAGGCGAGCGGAAACAGAGAGGAGGTGACATGACAGCGGGACGGCCGAGAACACAATGAGAAAGAGAGATAGAAAGAGGTTTTAGGGGGTGTTTGGAGTGTCAATAACCCTCTTCAAAACATTGACAGAAACTCTCTAGACCTGCAGGCATCGAGGAACACAGTACACGGACTCATATATTCAATAAAAACTCCACAGTTCTGCTCCCAAATCTACTGAACGGCCTTGTTTTCTAACAACTCTGGAAAACAACTCTGCACACAAACACAAATAGCGCTCTTCACAAGAAACACATGGGAGGCTCAACTCACAATCGATTCCAATTGAGTTGACATTAGCATGCTGCATTAAATATGCAGTCATTTTTGAATTAGATTAAACTATTATTATTGATACAGTTTTGGTATTAAATGAGTTTTGAGTGTTATTATAGTAACAACAACTGTATTACACAATTAAGGTAATCTAATGGAAAATATGGTTACCATGGTACATCTTTGGGTAATGTTATTTATTACATGTTCATTACATTAATTATAATATTAGTAACCATGGTTACTAGCCATTCAGCATTTTCACTAATCCACAATACTGACATCGATACCATGGAGAAAAACTCCCATATAGATATGTTTAATATTATCTCATAATTTGGCAGCATGTTTATTAGGCTGCTATCACTTTAAGACCTGACGCATGGATCCATTACACTGTTACTCATGCGTTTTCTTTCTCAACTGTTTACGTTCACTTAAATCATAACTGACTGTGTTTATGTGAATACTCACCAAGACTGGCATTTTGACATTATTTTGTGTGTTTTTGACTGCGCAATAAGCAATGAAAAAGAACTTAATTTAATACTGAGAGGCGGTTTTATGTGTGCGCACTTTGCACACCTTGGGTGTGAGCACAAAATCTGCAGAAATGAGTCAAACTATGCCTAATATACGCAATCCCACGCCGAAATTCAAGCCCTGTAACAGCAACAATATTCATCCGGAATAAATGAAACGAGTGAGTGAGGGGAGGCGGGTTTGTGTGTCACTCGCTGTCGGAGAGAGAAAGTGCAGCTGATCTATTCTGTGGAAAATGAGTATTGGAAGCATTTCAGATATTTCAGTATCGATATGTATCGAAAAAACGATATTTTTGACACTACATTACACTTAGTTAAATTTATTGGAAGCGTTTCAGATATTTCAGTATCAATATGTATCGAAAAATCTATATTTTTGACACTACATTACACTTAGTTACACTTATTGGAAGCGTTTCAGATATTTCAGTATCGATATGTATCGAAAAATCTATATTTTTGACACTACATTACACTTAGTTACATTTATTGGAAGCGTTTCAGATATTTCAGTACCGATATGTATAGAAAAATCTATATTTTTGACACTACATTACACTTAGTTACACTTATTGGAAGCGTTTCAGATATTTCAGTATCGATATGTATCGAAAAATCGATATTTTTGACACTACATTACACTTATTGGAAGAGTTTCAGATATTTCAGTATCGATATGTATCGAAAAATCGATATTTTTGACACTACACTTAGTTACACTTATTGGAAGCATTTCAGATATTTCAGTATCGATATGTATCGAAAAATCAATATTTTTGACACTACACTTAGTTACACTTATTGGAAGCGTTTCAGATATTTCAGTATCGATATGTATCGAAAAATTTATATTTCTGACAACACTACATTACACTTAAAATTCAACCTGCCATTACACGTCACTGATGAAATCCACCCGGTTGCCGGGTGTTATCGTCAAGCCCTGGTTGTAACGAATTACAAACATAAAATAATCTAAAATAATAAATCTTAAAATAATCTACTAAATACAACACATATTACGTGTTGTTCATTAATAGTAATTCCATATGTAATTACACATACATACCTCATTTTAAAATGCCTAAGACAGAAAGCAGTTGCCAGCTTATATTCATAAATACACAGTAGCACACCCCACACACATATTAATTAATTGCAGTGTAAGTAAGCATGTCATCGTAAACTCCTCTCCTCCTAGCCCACGCTGACCCAAGTGCTAAACGACAGGAATCTGTCACATTCCTGGCAATGAAATAGATTAGAGGAGAATTCACAGTGCTCTAATTACCTCCAACGGCCTGTTGAATCCCCCCCGGCTGCTGCAGGACAGTCATGCCATTCACATCAGCGATTGGCAGACACAGAACAAGTTTATTGACAGGCGCGCACACACAGTGCATGTACAGAGATTTAAGATAGTGTCTATAAGCCTGAACCATACAAACATACAGTGAAACCTTCGCAAGGAGAGACAGCCAAATGCAATTCGCTGCCAAATGCATGTAATGCAATTCAGGCCCAGTACTGATTAGGAAAGATAAAGCGTAACTGGACTTCCTCATTGAGGTCAGATGAGTTCTGCTATTTCCTGTTTATGGTTTGAGGAGTCGTCTGCTGGGTTGTGTTGATATGGGGGAGCTAATCTGCTGTGTGTGAGAAGCAGGCGAAGAGGACAGAAGAACAGGAGTTACTTACTTTACTCTTTTCTGGGGTTCATTAAGGGTCCCGGAGCCAAGACCAGGGACTGATTTTCGTTTGCGTGGTCTACCAGGGCCTCGACGTGCTGGACTGCGAGGAGTCTCCTCTTTCCTAAAGGAAAACATGGTTACCTTTTGCGAAACTTTTGCCACTACTGTCACAAAACGTAATTGCAAAAATAATGACATGATTTTTCAGACAAGTGAATATTTTTAGCATAGAAAGACATGAAACAACATCTTAGGCACTGTTTACACCTGGTATTAAGATGCATTTTGGTCAATCGGATCACAAGTAGACAAGGGAAACATTCCTGTTTACACCTGGTGTTTTAATCCGTTTCTTTTGTCCACTTTCAAACACTTCTGTCCTGATTTCTTCGAGGGGAAGGTCTATGGGCGGGTAAATATATGGGTGTTTTTAGATCCTACCAATCTAATGGAGAAAATAAGCTCACACAATTTACATATGAACACGACCGGAGAAAACACACGGAGAGCATCAGCTTTCGTTTCTGCTCTGACAGACACAAGACCAGCTGAGTGTTAGAAATCAGGAATGGTGAGAGAACATTGTGCTTTACGTTTTTCATCTTCAAACCAAACTTGGGTCTCCAGCCAACAAAGTTTAAATCCCGTCTGGCTAGCGCACTATCCCATAATGTTTACGCATTAGGTCAGTAGGCGGAGAGTAGACAGTCTTTTAGTGGCTGTTTGAACACATTCGACCACATGAGCGTTTACACTACGAAAGCAATCCGGTCGAATGTGTTTTCCACTACCTCTGGAAGTGGTGGAAAGTGGACAAGCTCAAACGGTTTTAGACCCGTTTACACCTGTATTTGGCGCCATCCACTTGTGACCAAAACGCATCTTAAAACCAGGGTTGTTGACTTTCATAAGGCAACCAGAACTAGGAATGCCTACTAGTGTTTGCACAGTAATCTGCATGTAAACTGGGATAAGAGAAATTTAAGTTATAATGGAAAAAATGACACAGATCACCTTTAAGCATGTTAAGTTATGTTATGAACTGGTTATGTTTTGCTTACTGGTGATCATGCTTTCTCTGGAGTTTGGCCAGTTCTTTTTGCTTCTCTTTGTAACGCTGTTGCAGCTCTGCCAGCCTCACCCGCATCTCTAACTCCTGCCCATCCATACTATCCATGGCACTTTTCACTGGAAACACCTAGAGGAACATAATCAAACATGCTGGTTAGTGGCTCCAACCTTGGATGACTTCTGGACAGACTTTTGGTTCTAGCCCTGAGTTAAAACTTTTCGGTTATTGACATTTTAATCCTTTTGACAAATAGAAGGACTAGAAGACAAGAGATAGAAGGCAAGTAAAGTAGGATGCAGATAACATATTTGTTAGATACAGTAAATGAAAACAACTGAGCATATGTAACATACACTCACCTAAAGGATTATTAGGAACACCATACTAATACTGTGTTTGACCCCCTTTCGCCTTCAGAACTGCCTTAATTCTATGTGGCATTGATTCAACAAGGTGCTGAAAGCATTCTTTAAAATTGTTGGCCCATATTGATAGGATAGCATCTTGCAGTTGATGGAGATTTGTGGGATGCACATCCAGGGCACGAAGCTCCCGTTCCACCACATCCCAAAGATGCTCTATTGGGTTGAGATCTGGTGACTGTGGGGGCCATTTTAGTACAGTGAACTCATTGTCATGTTCAAGAAACCAATTTGAAATGATTCGAGCTTTGTGACATGGTGTATTATCCTGCTGGAAGTAGCCATCAGAGGATGGGTACATGGTGGTCATAAAGGGATGGACATGGTCAGAAACAATGCTCAGGTAGGCCGTGGCATTTAAACGATGCCCAATTGGCACTAAGGGGCCTAAAGTGTGCCAAGAAAACATCCCCCACACCATTACACCACCAGCCTGCACAGTGGTAACAAGGCATGATGGATCCATGTTCTCATTCTGTTTACGCCAAATTCTGACTCTACCATCTGAATGTCTCAACAGAAATCGAGACTCATCAGACCAGGCAACATTTTTCCAGTCTTCAACTGTCCAATTTTGGTGAGCTCGTGCAAATTGTAGCCTCTTTTTCCTATTTGTAGTAGAGATGAGTGGTACCCGGTGGGGTCTTCTGCTGTTGTAGCCCATCCGCCTCAAGGTTGTGCGTGTTGTGGCTTCACAAATGCTTTGCTGCATTGTAACGAGTGGTTATTTCAGTCAAAGTTGCTCTTCTATCAGCTTGAATCAGTCGGCCCATTCTCCTCTGACCTCTAGCATCAACAAGGCATTTTCGCCCACAGGACTGCCGCATACTGGATGTTTTTCCCTTTTCACACCATTCTTTGTAAACTCTAGAAATGGTTGTGCGTGAAAATCCCAGTAACTGAGCAGATTGTGAAATACTCAGACCGGCCCGTCTGGCACCAACAACCATGCCACGCTCAAAATTGCTTAAATCACCTTTCTTTCCCATTCTGACATTCAGTTTGGAGTTCAGGAGATTGTCTTGACCAGGACCACACCCCTAAATGCATTGAAGCAACTGCCATGTGATTGGTTGATTAGATAATTGCATTAATGAGAAATTGAACAGGTGTTCCTAATAATCCTTTAGGTGAGTGTATATAATGTTACATAATATGAACTGCATGAACAACATGTATATGTGGGGAAAAAATCAAAACAAGGGTGTGTTACCGGCTCATGGCGAGGTGTCCAACTGCATTTTCTGCGCAAGTTGAGAGTTCTTCTAGCAGGAAACTGCATCTCAGCATTTGTGGTGCCACTATCCTGAGAGCCCAATTCAAGGGCGCGAGCTGCTGCCAAAGTAGCAAGACTCTGTAGGTCAAAAATCCATTGATCTTCTCCTTTTGATGAAGAAAAAGAAACACAACAAGAATATATTATGGCTGAATATACCATGTAAAAGATGATTTAGCCATTTATCTGATATCCTTGCTCGCAGGAAGCAGACAATGTAGGAAAGGGTGAAATGAAAGGTCTACAAATATCAAATTGTTCTTCATGAATCTAATGCAGATTGCTCTATAAAATATCACAGGATCAAGGGTTTCCTCGTTCAGATAGCACTGTATATTACCAAGACAATTATGGTGATGTGTTTCAACAAATGCTTTTAACAAAATCTTAAAAGCAGAACTTCAATCAATAAAAAGTAAATATCGTGTTCACAATTTTAATTGTAGCTCAGGAAGTAGAAATTCTGGGACTAGTTAAATGAATTGCTCTAACAACCACTATACATAATTTTACATGGGAAGCTTTAAAGAACAAGAGGTTAAATGGTTAATTAGCCTAACCAATGCTCTGAAGTCAAAACACCAACTGCTTTTGTGACTACAAAACCCATTTTCACAAATGTGCCCTGTTTAGTGTCAAAAATACTGTTTGCAGAAAGCTTGGGGGGGGGGGGGTCTAATACTATTTCATGCATTCTGACTTATTTACAGTGTTAAAAAGTTGATTCTCATGCTAAACATGTTTTTATGCCAAATACACTCCTTCAGGATTCGAATAAGTTTCAGAAATTCTTTTTCGATTATGGTCCTGTATGATGTCATGGAGGGAGGAATTCCTTGTATGGGCACTTCTCCCGGATGAGTGCATGCTCACACACACATCAACCAGAACGAGAGCAAGAGCCGCCCATCAATGAGCCTCGTTCGGGTTAAGGGAGCCGCTGGCAGCGCTGCCATTCTGTTTTTAGACCACAAAATCAACTATGTCACTAAAGAAGTGTGTTTCTGGTTGTGAGGGAAAGATAACCTTGTTCAGCTTCCCAAATAACCCAGCGTTAAGGGAACAGTGGATGCAGTTTGTTTTTCCGGAGTTCTGCAAGTGTGTGTGTTTGTTCCCAGTCATGAGTGGGAACCCCAGGCGGTGAGTGAAACTGCATCAAATGTGTGTGTTTTGTTGGCAATCAGCGCATAAGTGCATATAATTTGAACAACACAAACGTATAGTGAATCAAAAGGTATCCAGGGATAATGCCATGATGTATTGTGTGTGTGTCATAGGTGTGTGTGCACTCGTGACTCTTTAACTCCGCCCACTGCACGCCTGCACAAGCTCGGCTGTTTTCAGAAAGAATCGGTACAGCGTATCTGTCTTTTATAAATATGATAAAACTAAAGACTCTTCAGAGATATGAAGGATGCAATACGACTCTATAGGTACTCAAGATTAACATGAGACTGGCAGAAAATGTGTGTTATGTACCCTTTAACACACAAACAACACATATATGTACTCTTTAGGATGAAATGAAAGTGTTTTCATTGAAGCAAAACCAAGGCCTTGGGTCAGTGAAACAGGTTTTTACTGGTTCGTAAAATACCTGGAGTTTTATTGCAACTTTGGTGATACCGTTGCAGTTCCAGATCAGCCAGCTCACTCAGCAGTTCCATGCCGTGATTGGTGGAGTTGAGTGGGCTACAGTATCTCTGGGATTGGTAGGAGGAGGGTGGAGAGGGAGGAGGACAGTCTCCACAGAAGGCTGCAGCAATGAGGAGCTCCAGACTCCAGTAACTTGATGTAAGACTCTGGGGGCAGGTATTCGCAGTTGGAGATGGAACATTTGCACAGTTTTCCTTTTGATCTTCCTCATCAACCACTGCAACCTCTGCGTTTGGCAGCTGTTTGGGTGAACAATCAGAGACGCATGGTTGTTGCGGTAATGGAGGTCCCTGTTCCTTTAGTGTCTCAATGCCTTCACTCTCTTGAGGAAGTGTATTTTTGCCCGCTTCTTCCTCAAAGGTAACGATTGGTTCTTCTTGATGGATTACTTGCTCAGACGACAGGGTAGGTACCTGTCCTACTTCACAGCCTGAAACTTCAGCAGGTGTGCAAATGATCTCGACATGCTCCTTTACCTCATTAGCCTCTACGGGTGCACAGCATCTCAGGGCCATGACCGTCTCCACATCCTCCCCTTGCACAAACGCACCCTCAGGCTGTTCCTCGACTGGGTTAGTGGCATCAACTTCCATTGTTGGCTCTTGCGGCTCTTGGAGTGACCTCATCATTGCATGACATTTAAGGCCCTCTCCCAAGTTGGAGAGAGCTGGAGGAGAGTGTTCAACAGGTTCAGTCTGAACATCCTCTAGATCAGCAGGCTCTGCAAGCTGTACGTCTTGAGTGGTGGGGCCATTCCTATATCCCATGTTGATTTCTGGATAGGTATATCCAGGTGGCAAATCTGTGACAGGGAACATAAACAAAGCTCAGTTGTGTCAAGAACAAAGCATTTAAAACTATCTGCAGTTTGTTTGACACTTTTGACATGTTTAACAAGCATTGCGCCAGAGGTCTGAACAAGAACACATTATATTCTACATGACAGTGACACTATGCCTTGATCTTAGTTCCACTTTAAGAAGTGCAGCTGTTAAAGGGGTAATTCTGAGGTAAAACAGGGCTCTCTTTCTGACACTGCTATATCCTTGGCATGCTGTAACAGTTAGTGAGGTGCTAATGATGATAAAGAGGGTGTAGGCTGGGGGGTGGGGGTGAGTCTGGACAAGGTGTTTCTCCATCTTTACTGATGTGATGGCGCTGGGGAGCTGAGCTGGCAGCCATTTTCTGCATCTATCAGCAGCTTAGTCAATCGCGCTCTTGCCTATATAGCCACCCACACAGAGCCACAGAGTCTAAAAAAAGCCCTGATTGTTTCTGCATGAGGGGCTCAGCATGAATAACAACCAACATGTGGCTCATGTGTTTTTGAGGCAGGATGAATTGAAGCAGGCACCTTAGCTTCAAGACAGTGACAGAAGACAGACAAGACTGTTACAAGTTAAGAAGAGTAAAAGCATTGCATTTTTTATGGCTTATTTCCACCGAGCGGTGCGGTTCAGTACGGTACGCAATTTTTGCCGTTTCCATTGTCAGAAGTTGTGAATGGTACAGTACCACTTTTGTGGCACCCTTCCGTTAGGGTACCTAGCACACTAGTCCGGTACTAAAGGATGGAGCTAGACTCACTGCAGAACGTTGATTGGTTGACCGAGAATCATCACTTGCGTGTGCTTTTTCGGCTGTGTTTTTGCCTGCAGCTTTGGCTCAAACAAAGCGTGTCTTGTGACAACAGCCACATTCCGAGAGGCAAGAACAAGATCTGCTGCATGTCGTCCATTGATGTTTACGGTGTCGCTTTCTTCTTCACGCGAGAATTATGTTGATAGCTACATAGTACTGTTGGCGGTGGAAACGCAAGCCGGATCAGTGTTTACGCCTCCGGATCGTACTGTACTGAACCGCTCGGTGGAAACAAGCCATTGGAGTCTTATATTGAAATGTAACAAAGAATAGCTCCTTACCAGGCTCCATGGATTGAGGATAGTCCTGTGGCGGCTGCCCTTCCACCCTCTTTTCCTGGGACTCCACAGCTTTGGGCAGTTGTGATGGGGAAGGGCTGATGGCTGGTGAGCGGGGTGTCGCAGCTACCGGACTAGGAGCGGGGCAAGGAGTAGAAGGTGTGCTTTTAGGGTGAGGCCGCATACAAGGGGATTGGCAGCAGGGCGACAAGTGGGCAGTGGAGCCCCTGGGGGGCGAGGAGGCCCGGTTGGATTGGCTGTAGGCATAGCACTTAGCAGGTTTGGGAGTCCTTGGATCAGACAGGATGTCTTCTAACTCCATGCTCTGCTCTTCTGGTTTCTTTTGCACCTATACATTAAACAATGACAGAGGTCAGAAGGGAAATCCATAAAGAGAATTCAAGCCTCAAAATGAGATCTGGACAATTTGGTTGGGTAAAGGAAGCTGATAAATATTCTGAAGACTGCCAGGTCATGCAGTCTGCGCATCCAAGTAATTGCAATTTGACACCCGTTTTGCTGAATCAGGTTTCAATTAGACCCTAATAGCTCGGACCTATTGATTTTGACCTGCAATCAAAAAGAGTAGTGCTTGGTCTAATCATGCTGCAGTTCACTGTAGACTGCATTTAGTTGTGTATGTCTAGATGTAACTGGACCTTGGAGGAAGTTATGGCTCCTAGGGAGCAGTTGTGGTTTTATAGGGGTATTTTTGTTTATATAAAACTCATGATTTATTGGCTCCAAATGTTGTTTACTCCCCATGCACACAAAAACAACTGTCTAGTTCCATGGAAAAGAGCACATCCACTCTCAGTATCAGGTGTCAAGCATTAGCTCATTTGAAAGCCCAGTTGTTTCTAAACCACTGCATTTTGTACAGTCTGATATACAACAGCTATATGGGGGGTTGTGCATTTGTGTGTACCTGGCTGTGGTCGACTCTAGTTCTCTGCTGTAGCTCTATGTTGTTTGCTGCTCTGTGTGATGGAGGTGGTGGCGTATGATGGCTGGGGTGTTGCTGATGCTGAAGCTGCTGGTGTTGCTGGAGAGCATAAAGCTCTTGTTGCCGTAGAAACTGTGAGCGAGGATACACAGCAGGATGCTGCATGTGGGAGTGGGCCCCTCGGGCCCTATAGACTGGGGGCCACAGACCAGACTGCTCCATCACATCTAATGAGAGCAAAAGAAGTGTTAGTCTTATCATGTGGAAGGCCATGCTAAAGAACAGAATGTTAATAAATGGGTCTCACTTAGGATCATCACCTCTACCCAAAGACATACAGTATATACAGTGGTGGTATTAGAACACTTGGCATCTGGGAGTCGTCATTGGGCCTGGATTTATTATCCAAGAGGACAATGACTCGAAACATTCTTCTATTGCTCGAACTACCTGCGACGGAAGGAATCTGCTGGAACATTGAAAATGTTGGACTGGCCCCCTCAAAGTCCAGACCTCAACCCCATCGAGCACATTTGGGGCGAGTTGGAAAATAAACTGGACAGAACTATTGTACATTCAAAGGAAAGCCTTTGGCTTCAGTTGCAGAAGGCATGGGATAACATTAGTGTTCTCAGAGGAAATATACTGACACTATGCCAGAGAGATGTGCAGCTGTAATTGCTGCAAAAGGTGGACATACCAAATATTAATGTTAAATGTGGATAAAAACACGACATCTGATATTTAATGGTCAAAGCAACCATCTGCATCCGTTTCATGAACATGAAATGAAATCATGTTTTGGAGGCTAAAAAAGGTCAATATTTTCAGATCTGTCAGGTGTGTTCTAATCATTTTGGCCACCACTGTATACTATACAGTGTTTATGTTAATGCAAAACACAGCCTAGACTGAGGATATTATCATTAATGAAATCTATAAAGACAAATACAAGAAGTGAAAAAATATTTAAAATTAAACTAATATAAAAACAAGCAAGAGAATGAAAACTAAACTGAGGCTATTAATGTACACTACAAAAATATGAATTACAAAAACACTTGGATTCTTTAATGTTGGATGGTCTGATTGGACTCAATCAATCAATCAATCAATCACTATCGATGTGTTCTGTCAAAAGGCAAAAAGAGGCCTTTCTTATATGTCAAAGCCAGCATAGTCCACCAAACATAAACATTCTGTCATTGTTTACTAACGCTCATGTTTTAAACCTGTATTACTTTCTTTCTTGTGCTGAACACAGAAGAAGATACTTTTGAAGAATGTTAAAGAATCTTAAATAATGTTGGTTACTAAATCGTTTGGTTATTGACTTCCACTGAATGGACAAAAAACATTTTTCAAAATATCTTTTAAGTTCCACAGAAGAGAGAAAGTCATACAGGTTTGGAACAAGATGATGACAGAATATGCATTTTTTGAAATTTGCATCTCTTCATCATAAAATATATTAAAAAAATTAAATGTCATTCAAAGTATTAAAACTAACAAAAAAAATTAATAACTATAGTAACTCTGGCCTACACTGAGTTCATGAGAGAGAGAGATCCCCGTTAACCAGCACTCCCACGCTCTTTTCAGTGTCTTGCTCCCTGTTCACCACTTTCGTTTTCTCACACTTAACTGCATTCCTCCCTCAATTTTTCTCACACTAGATGTCTCCAACCCAAATGTGCAGCATTTTGAGCACAGAATGATATATATGCTTTCAATAACAATTATTTGGTTAAAATAGTTCCCATTAGAATAAATATTACACAATCATTTGACAATCTATATTCACTCCCTTGAAAAATCCCCTTCTCTGAAATCCACAGTGGGCCAATGCAGCATGTAGTCTAGGCGACTTCTTAGTTCCCATGTCAGGGATAAACTCTTGCCATTCCCCTGGCAGGAACAGAAAGCCAGCCGTGCACATCCACAGTGACACATCTTCAGCCCCTGCCTCCGCAAGTCAAATGTGCTTTTCTACTTCTCCCATTTCACATAGCTTCATTAATGTGCATGTTCAGCTTGATCCCTACTCACCCACCCCTGTCCTTGCCCTGACGCATCACGGACCTTTGCTCTGGAACATTAACCCAGCTTAACTAATGTTTCCCAGGGGAAGGCTTTTGTGGATGCACTTCCCCTTTCAGCTGAAATGTCTGTGGAGCATGGAAGGAAGTGTGCTTTCTAAGACATGAAAATAATTAGATTTCACAGCCTGTTTGCGGAGCAGAGGCCTGTGTAGACTTACAAGGCTAGAAGGTATTGTTGCTTCAGCTTATTTTGAGCACATATGGCAATAGATTTGAGGGGGATGGTGAGAGCATCCTGACCCAGACCATGTGGGGGTGGAGCAGGTGGTCAACAGGAAACAGTTTGTGTGATTCAGTGCATATTGTGTGCTCTTCACTTGCATGCTTTTGCTCTTCTTAGCAATTTCATAGGCTGTTATTCATAGCTGCTCTTTTATTCATTATGACATTGTGCACACCTGAAGACTAGTCAACTAGACTTTAAATGAGCCTATGGCTGTGTCCGAAATCGCCCCCTATACCCTTAAATAGGGTATTATTTGAGGGGACAGCCATTTGTAGTGGTGTCCGAAACCACAGTGGATGTTATTGCGTGCACTCATTCAATCCCACAATGCACCGCAATAACGAGTGTACAACCGCTGTACGCTAAACGCCTAGAGAATACCCATAACGCACTGTGAGTGTTGTTCGCTGAATGAATTCCCGCAGTTGAATCATCCATCAATTTTCCAAACCATTGAGCCAATGTGGCTACAGCGTAATATCCTACAGGTATAAATTCCTTTTTAATTGATTATTAAATTGTTTAATTACGGTTTATACATGCTAGTTTCCATGGCATTGTTCAAGGTAAATATTTTCATTACTACTGGAGCTGCCAGTTTGCTAAGTTTCAAATGATTATTAAACAGCAAGCACAAACTATGCAAAAGCGGCAGCCCTTCCGGCGCAATCAGTGTCCGAATTCACTCACACGTCTTCATTTACTCCTTCAAGTGGACTTTATTAGTGGACTACTGTAGGGAATAGAGGGTATGGGGGGGGCAATTTCTAACACAGCGTATGTCTGCCTGTGACTAGTCAGAGCATGTTTTAGAAGTGTGCACACTACAAGAGCGTCGGTGATAAACCTTAAGTAAACTCTTGAAGTGAACATATAACCTTGAAACCTGAGTGGAAACACTGTTATAGAGCATAATTTTTCAGGCGTGGAAACTTGACAGTAAAATCTTCAGGGGGAAACCCATGAGAGCTGCTATGTGCCTCACAAAATGAATGAATGCTAAATCTGACAAATGGGTCATTCGCAGCAGGTCAAATGAATTGAGGATATGGAAGGCAGAAAGCATCACTAGGCAGAAAGCATCATGGTATACCAAGATGGGTAGCTGGGTGGGTGGCAGGCTCGCTGGGCAGCACCACCAGTTGGGTGGAGGGGTCCTGGGGCAGGGGCAGAACTGGCTGAAGAGGGGCAGGCATGGCTGCAGAAAACCCAGGGGGGAGATTCTGGTGGAGAGCTGTGTGGCCAATACCTACAAAAACATTTAGGACAACTTTTAGGATACAGCAAAGTTGATCTTTTTTTAAAACATGAAAGTACGTCTAATGTGTCAGAAATTAACATATAAGCATCAGAAAGAGCAAAATAAGGTAAAAAGAAGACTAAAATGTATTCTCATTCTTTGCACAACATTACTGACCATAGGAGTGACCTGTCATCCAGAGGGAGGGACTTCCTGTGCGTGGCATCCAGTGGTGGTGAGCAGAGTGTGTATGTGCAGCCGGGTCTCCTAATTGGCTTGACTGCATTGAAGTGCCACCTGGCACCATGATATGAGAGGTGAGGTCACCATGGCAACTGTTGGAGGGATGGATGTGTGCAAATTCCACTCTTTCCTTGTTATCCCTGCAAAGCCAGATTGGAGACAGGTGAAAGGTCAGAGGTTAAGCAAGTGTTACAAGTGAAAAAGAAGTGTGTGCGGGGTGGATCATTCACCTGATAAACACGTCTCGTTCTCTCTCTAGGCACCGGTGGTGGCCCATGTGCTCTACACTTGTCCTTTTCCTCTCCTCCTCTCCTGGTGAATCTGAAGGATACATGGAGCGTGGAGTGCCTACAAAATGGTTAATAAATTTACATCAACGATTTTCTCTCATCTGCAACTCTCTGTTATTGGCACTCTGCATGCAAACAGCTGTCGAGCAGCCTTTTTCTACGGTGGCATGTGTGCTCTCTCTCCCTCTGTATCGGCATTTTCAGGAGTAAGAGGGAAAAGCTGTTTCCACTTTGAATCTTGGCGAGTTCTGCTATTTATTTTTAATCAGTGAAGTCTTCCAGAGGTCATGAATAAACAAACTGCTCTGTTTCCCTGCCTGTTGTTTGTTTAGGAAGGCCCTGACAGATCAAAGGTCAAGCTTACCTTTCATGGTGGAGTGCACCCGCCCCTGTCGACTGCTGGGATGGCTGCCTGATGCTTGGCATGGAGGGTCTCTCTGTCTTGCCACAGCAACTGCAATCCCTACTGGAGGCTGTCGTACCTCCCCCTCTGCATGTGGGGCCTCTCCTATCTCTCGGCCACGTCCCCCGCAATCAGCTCGCTCGTTTTCATGGCTTTGGCCTTTCCTGGAGGGTAGGGTCTGCTTGCCTCCCTGAAGAGAGCAACTGGTGCCATTTTGAGTTTTGAGGTTCCCGAGCCCTCCAAAGGGACTCTTCTGGGAAAGGAGGAGAGGCTGCTGGTTGCTGTACTTCAGAAGGTTCTTCATAGCACTGCTCTCTCCCTGTGAGCTTGTGACCTCCTGCTGGTTTTGAGGAGGAGCTGAATGAAGGGGAGGAGGAGGGGGGCCCATTCCTGCTGTCTGGTGCTGCTGTTGTGTAGGCGGTCTGTTGTTGGTAGCTCCACTGTTAGGTTCCATGTAAGCTTTGTGCTGGTTCTCTTCAGAGTGGATGTGATGAGGTTGCATGTCCCAATGCAGCACTGCTGATGGCTGCTGATGTGGGTGATGATGTGCACTGTTGTTGTAGCCGTAAGGAATTTCCATCTTCTGCTTCATCTCCTGGTTTCCATTAGCCTGGGCCATGTCTGCACCAGGGGTATCTGGGCCAGCCCTACTGTGCTGTTGGTGACGAATGCGGGCAACCTTTTGTCCATCTCGCTGCATGGAGCAGCTTCCATGTCCTCCTCCACCCATGTGCTGGGACATGTTCTTCCCAGCAAGAGGTGAGGGAATGGTTGGAGGCCCAGAGTGTGAGCAGTCCCTGTAGGGCTGGGAACTGGTATTGGGTTGATTGGGTAAAGGATGGACAGCTTTTGTCTCTTGAGTCAGTGTTGCTCTGAAGATGTCCGTTTCCATACTGTTAATGCAGTCAGCACTGCGGGAGCGCACAGTCTGGTGTTGATGGGAATGGCTCTGCTGCTGCTGCTGTTGTTGCTGCTGCTGCTGCTGCTGCTGCTGCTGTAGGTGATGGTGGTGGTTGTGGTTGTGGTTGTGCATCCAGTCAGGGGCTTTTTCAGCTTTTCTGTAAGGATGCTGCTGCTGGGTTGGAGGCTGTTGCTGTTGTTTCCTGGGCCAGTTACCATGATGCCCCCCATTGCCAGACTTTTCCATTGCCTTGTCCTTGACACTGTTCCCTCCGCCCCCAACCCCCTGGCACTCAGAGCTGCCCATCTGGAAGGGGCCTCCGGTTTTCTCCCCAAGGTGGCTAACAGATGGTACAAATGTGGCTCCAGTCACTTTGGGGTCTCTGCATCCACCACTATTGATCCCTTTATCATGTAAGGAAGTATTTCCCATGGGGGCTGGCGGTGGAGGGCAGAAAAAGTCAGGGTGATGGTGTGAGTGGCGATTGTGGTTTGCATGATGGGGGTGGCCAGGATGGAGCTGTAGACAGTGGAACCCACCTGGATGCCCCCCTCCAGCAGCAGAGGCCATGGGCAGCGGGGGAGGCACTGAGTAGGACAGAGAATGGTGCATTGCCTGACCTCGCTCCAGACAATCTGTAGGAGGCTGTTCACTGATCCGCATCTCCCCACTTATTGCCTCTTTACCACAGCGCCCGTTAGTGCCACCACCCAAATGTCTGTTTTGGACATTATTGGACCCTACATTACCTCTACCCACCCCGTCCCCACTGTAAGTAGTCATGGAGCCCTTTGCCCCAGTCCCATGGTCCCCATTAAGCATCTTCCCATTTAGCAGACAGGCACTAAGAGGTTTCCCCATGCTTTGTGGATGTTCCTTGTACTCCATAGGCAGAGTGGCTTTATGTCCTCTGCCGTTCATCTCTTCCATATTGACTGGGTGTTGTGGGTGGAGCTGGGGTTGATGGGAGTGATGATGGGGTAGTTGGTGATGATGGCGGTCTTTAGAATCATGTTTACTACTAGACCTATCCTTATCTTTTGCAGCTGAAACCACACCTCTGTCTAAGCTAGGCTCTTTAAGGCCCTTGTGTAGGCTCACCCCACTTCCTGCATCTCTGTCCCTGCTGCATGAGCCTTGGGGTTGTCCTGATCCTGCCCTTGACATGGGCTGGATGTTGTGATTGGCCGAGATGAGTGGGGGCTGGGACGGAAGGCTTCTTAAATAGAAGTTCTCTGTGAAACAGATCAGATATGGCTGTTAATTATTTATATTAGTGCTCTTAATCTTTCCTTTAGGGTCCATTTATGCAACTATGTTGGAACTATCATATCTGGAGACTACAAAAGAGAAGTTGAGTTGCAAATAAAGTAGAAAGGTTTTTAAGAAATTGTCATTTTCCTTACCTTTTTGTGTATCATAAAACCGGTGCTGTCCATAGAGGACCCCACTGTTGGCATGGTGATCCAAATGGCTTATGGGAAGAAAGGTGTGGGCTAGACTCCCTGAGAAGCGAGGATACCCTGGGACTGCTGTGGAGAAAAAAGAAAAAAGAGGGTGTGCACATCAGTGGAAAGGTCCAGAGAGACAAAAAATAGAAAAATAAAGGCTAAGAGAATTGTAGACATAGCAAAAGAAGAAGTGGACGTATGAGCTAGAGTGAGAAGGAGAGAGAGCAATAAAGGAAGGAAATCTCTGATAACAAGACAATAATCACTGAGCCACATTTCTTTTTGGCTGTCAGCGTTTTGGTCCAGATTTAATCCCCTTGTTCCAATGCAGCTGGTGTTCCATATTCACCAATAACCACAGGCTTTGCATGTCATATTTGCCATTCCTATTTGGGTATCCAATGCAAACAAGAAAACAAGTTCAGTCTAGGGGATTGAAGTAATGGATGAATTTTGTCTTCTGAACATATGGTTCTCACAGTGCAAATCTCACCAAGTTCCCAGTGCTGAGGTAAGAGATAACACAGTAAAACAATAAGCAAAGAGTCCTCACAGCAGAACATGTGGTGGTTTAAGAAAGAGGCCAAAGATCAACTTTATTTCAGCTGTCTCAACTCTTCAAAATCTGCCACTAACACAACAAAGCCATGAGGACAGAATTTACAAGAAAACCAAACACCTTTCGAGCACAAGCCTTTGAAGCTTAATAAAAGGCAAGAAGACAAGCCCATAACCTTTAAATATGTGATAAATGTTAGCCTTGTTACTGTCTGGGACAATTACAGTGCTCTGATTGATTATGACATTTATAATACTTATAATAGAGTGATGTATGACATTTTTTTTACATTACTGAGAAACAGAAAACATTTCCTGATCCACCAAAAACAGTTAGTCAGTTAACCTGCTGCAACCTGGATGGAATTGTGTTTATATGGGAAGGTGGGGTAATGTGATAATTACCAGAGGCTCTCAGTCATTATTCTGTCCAGTCAGTATTTGGTTTGTTTGCTTTTACTTTTTACAGATAATGCAAGTAAACACTACAGTGTCTTTTACCCTCTAAAATACCCTGAACAAATCTGGAAAAGAATCTGCCCTAAGTGGCCCATGCCCCATCTGTAAAGTCCTTGTTTCTCATTGTTCTCATTGTAAGTCATTGTTTCTCAAGTTCTGTCTGAAGTGAACATTAGTCAATGAGAAGACATCAGAATATAGGGTTGCTCGATTATGGCAAATATCATGATTACAATAATTTTGTTCTACATTGTAATCACAATTATTTGCACGGGAGATGCCCTCGCAATTCAACAAATCTTGACCGTTTTTACAAAGAAGAGTGGGAAAATATTCCCAAGTCAAGCCAATTCAGGTCCCCCCCAAAATCAGGTTCTATGCCAAAATCGACTGTTACCTGGAGCTATTTATGATTCCCTCCACCTTCACTAAAGCCCCAGTTCCAGCTGAAGAAAATTAGCCCCAAAGCATGATGCTGCCACCACCATGCGTCACTGTGGGTATTGTGTTCTTTTGCTGATGTGTTGTTTTCATGCCAATTTTGGCCAACAAGTTCAATCTTTGTCAAGACATTTTTCCACATGGTTTTGGGAGACTGGATATATGTTTTAAAAAAGTTTAGCTGGGCTTGGATGTTTTTTCTAGTTAGAAAAGGCTTGTGTTTGGCCATCCTGCCCCATAGCCCAGACAGATGAAGAATACGGAGATTGTCACATGTAGGGAGCAACCAATACTTGCCAGAAAGAGCTCTTTTAATGCTGTTCTAGGCCTTTTGACAGCCTTCCTGACCAGTTTTCTCTTTGTTTTCTCATCATTTGATAATGTCGTTGTTGTGCCATCTTTCTCCACTTTTTGATGACTGTCTTCACTGTTCCATGGTACAGTATATCTAATATGATCTAAAAAATGCCTCATCTGAGCGATGCTTCAAAAGCGCTTTGTAGCCCATTGCTCTTGCAGTAGCAGGCAACCAAGATAATGTCAAATAGCCTATTTGTTTTCACTTTTCGATTTACGCAAATAGACGCTGAGTTTCGGTTCATTTTTGTTACGTGCTCCAGAAAGAAGTTCATGGAGAACTAGATGAAAGAAAGCTAAACATTTATTTTACAAAAGCATGTTATGTTGTTGTTGTGAGTGCACACAAATAAAAGTAGATATTCAGTTTCAAATGATGTCTTACTCTTATCTTTATGACCAAAAATTTCCACTGTTATCAGGAAACAATCGTACTGACGCTTCCTTGCAGCGTTGTTGCGAGATGTATATTTGTAATAAATATATTCAACAGCCAAAGAGTATGAAGAAACATTATTGTTGATTATTGTTAATTGAAAATTCTCCCATGATTCTGAATGGACAATGAAATGTCATGTAATTTACAAGAGGTTTTGACAAATGATGAATGATTCAATGATTCACTCATAAAGACTTTACTTGATTCATTACTGGATGAATCAGTGTTTATGAACGAAAGTAAGTTGCTTTCAAAAAGTGATTTTGATCACTATACCATAGACATCAGTGTTTATTTCTGAACTATAAACTTTTATCCCAGTACTTCTGTGATCATTTGAATTATTGTAACAGAAATTATACGGTGTGGTTGAAAGTACTGTTTAAATGTTCGCTGTGATCGTACTTTTGGTTTGATGGATATAGCCGAATCGTTGTCATTTAGGAATAATATTGCGTGAGTGTTTGAATTGAGAGCGCAATCTTTTAATGATTAATTGTGCAGCTCTATCATACAGGCCTGGAACGATATGAGTAAACGATTACAAAATTTACATTTTTGTGAACTATCCCTATTATGCAATTCAGACTGAAGAATATAAAAATCCTTTCAAATCAAATGGAGGCTCGTTTTTCTTTAGACGCACAGAGGAAGGTGATAATTGCAAGCTCCTTTTTTTATTCTTACTGCCTGTCAGCATTAATAAGCACACTCATTTATGTCAATTCATTTAAGAATGGAAAAAATAAGGCTCCCTTTAAACAATACCATTTCTTTTGTGGGTTATGCAAAAGTGTGATACAAGCTTGCGTTATGCAAATCAGTCTTCAGCTGTTTCTCTGTTTTCTTTGTATTTTTATGTATGACACTTGGCAGCGTAATCCCGTTTCACAGTGACGTCTGGCTGCGCCCGATAGTGGCTGGTTGCTCTGCGCTAAGCAGAGCCTCTCAGGGCACGTGAGCGGCACCATTGGGCATTGCACTGCATATCCAGCCGTTAATCTGGGCAGGACAAGGGAAGGTGCTGTGCCAGCGGGCTAGATGAGGAAGGTTTTACTGCTTAGTGCTGACATTAATGCTGCTAACACTATTGCACTCACAGAAACGGCAGCTGTCTGCAAGTGATTGACACCAGCTCACTCAGCACATACAGACTGTTATTATCTGAGCAAGATGCTACTGCAGGATAAAACCGGAGGCTTTTCTCCAAATCAGCAAAAAAGAAGAGGCTCACTGCACCTAAACAGCACATATAGAACATACCAGGACCATAATACATTTGGAAAGCTGTTTGGAATTTAGAAAATATAACTTTCATTTGGTTTTGCCATAGAATAATGCCATGGCTTTATTACAGGTTCAGTCCCACTGCAGCAACCTGAGATTAATTTGCCTTGCTCACAGATCCCATTGTGATCGTTTATGGCTGTTGGCTTGAATTAGGGAGGAAAATTGGAATCTGAAGTAGTAGATAATTATAAGATTTAATTTAGGCTTTTATTCACATATAAACATCAGCAAACATAAACAGAAGCTCAACCGTACTTGCTTGATGCACGAGAATGAACCTCATTGGTTCTTGCTGAAGCTCAAACGTGCTGCGTAACACGAGAATGAACCTCATTGGCTCTTGCTGAAGCTCAAACGTGCTGCGCAACACGAGAATGAATCTCATTGGTTCTTGAGGAAGCTCAAACGTGCTGCATAACACGAGAATGAACCTCATTGGTTCTTGCAGAAGCTCAAACGTGCTGCGAAACACATGAGAATGAATCTCATTGGCTCTTGAGGAAGCTCAAACGTGCTGCGTAACACGAGAATGAACCTCATTGGTTCTTGCTGAAGCTCAAACGTGCTGCGTAACACAAGAATGAACCTCATTGGCTCTTGCTGAAGCTCAAACGTGCTGCGTAACACAAGAATGAACCTCATTGGCTCTTGCTGAAGCTCAAACGTGCTGCGTAACACAAGAATGAACCTCATTGGCTCTTGAGGAAGGTCAAACGTGCTGAGCAACACAAGAATGAATCTCATTGGTTCTTGCTGAAGCTCAAACGTGCTGCGTCACACGAGAATGAACCTCATTGGTTCTTGCTGAAGCTCAAACGTGCTGCGCAACACGAGAATGAATCTCATTGGTTCTTGAGGAAGCTCAAACGTGCTGCGTAACACGAGAATGAACCTCATTGGTTCTTGCTGAAGCTCAAACGTGCTGCGTAACACGAGAATGAACCTCATTGGTTCTTGCTGAAGCTCAAACATGCTGCGTAACACGAGAATGAACCTCACTGGTTCTTGCTGAAGCTCAAACGTGCTGTGTAACACGAGAATGAACCTCATTGGTTCTTGAGGAAGCTCAAACGTGCTGTGTAACACGAGAATGAACCTCATTGGTTCTTGCTGAAGCTCAAACGTGCTGCGTAACACGAGAATGAACCTCATTGGTTCTTGCTGAAGCTCAAACGCGCTGCGTAACACACGAGAATGAACCTCATTGGTTCTTGCTGAAGCTCAAACGTGCTGCGTAACACAAGAATGAACCTCATTGGTTCTTGCTGAAGCTCAAACGTGCTGCATAACACAAAAATGAACCTCATTGGTTCTTGCTGAAGCTCAAACGTGCTGCGTAACACGAGAATGAACCTCATTGGTTCTTGCTGAAGCTCAAACGTGCTGCGTAACACGAGAATGAATCTCATTGGCTCTTGCTGTAGCTCAAACGTGCTTCGTAACACGAGAATGAATCTCATTGGTTCTTGCTGAAGCTCAAACGTGCTGCGTGACACGAGAATTAATCTTATTGGTTCTTGCTGAACCTCATTGGTTCTCATGCTTGAGCTTCTTGATGAATGTTTATATGTGAAAAAAGCCTAAAATAAATTCATCATATAATTGTGTCTTCAGAAAATTTGGACTAAACTGCTCAATTCATATGGATTCAAAGATTAACAAAAGTCTTAAAGGTTTGGAACAGCATGATTGATGACAGAATTGTCATTTTTGGGTGAACTAACCCTTTAAAGAATTTTTTACAGTGTTGAACTTTGTTGAACTCAAACGTGCTGCGTAACACAAGAATGAACCTCATTGGCTCTTGCTGAAGCTCAAACGTGCTGCGTAACACAAGAATGAACCTCATTGGCTCTTGAGGAAGGTCAAACGTGCTGAGCAACACAAGAATGAATCTCATTGGTTCTTGCTGAAGCTCAAACGTGCTGCGCAACACGAGAATGAATCTCATTGGTTCTTGAGGAAGCTCAAACGTGCTGCGTAACACGAGAATGAACCTCATTGGTTCTTGCTGAAGCTCAAACGTGCTGCGTAACACGAGAATGAACCTCATTGGTTCTTGCTGAAGCTCAAACATGCTGCGTAACACGAGAATGAACCTCACTGGTTCTTGCTGAAGCTCAAACGTGCTGTGTAACACGAGAATGAACCTCATTGGTTCTTGAGGAAGCTCAAACGTGCTGTGTAACACGAGAATGAACCTCATTGGTTCTTGCTGAAGCTCAAACGTGCTGCGTAACACGAGAATGAACCTCATTGGTTCTTGCTGAAGCTCAAACGCGCTGCGTAACACACGAGAATGAACCTCATTGGTTCTTGCTGAAGCTCAAACGTGCTGCGTAACACAAGAATGAACCTCATTGGTTCTTGCTGAAGCTCAAACGTGCTGCATAACACAAAAATGAACCTCATTGGTTCTTGCTGAAGCTCAAACGTGCTGCGTAACACGAGAATGAACCTCATTGGTTCTTGCTGAAGCTCAAACGTGCTGCGTAACACGAGAATGAATCTCATTGGCTCTTGCTGTAGCTCAAACGTGCTTCGTAACACGAGAATGAATCTCATTGGTTCTTGCTGAAGCTCAAACGTGCTGCGTGACACGAGAATTAATCTTATTGGTTCTTGCTGAACCTCATTGGTTCTCATGCTTGAGCTTCTTGATGAATGTTTATATGTGAAAAAAGCCTAAAATAAATTAATCATATAATTGTGTCTTCAGAAAATTTGGACTAAACTGCTCAATTCATATGGATTCAAAGATTAACAAAAGTCTTAAAGGTTTGGAACAGCATGATTGATGACAGAATTGTCATTTTTGGGTGAACTAACCCTTTAATGAATTTTTTACAGTGTTGAACTTTGTGATTGTGCTGAATTTCTTTAAGTAACAATTCAGTAAATCCTGTCATTCCCATTCAAATTTCACTTTAACAGTCAACTCATGAATAGAATAAGAGCCAATTTTTTTATTTTTAATTCTATGCAAACCAGTTAAAAGATCACTATCATACTAACTTATTCCCAGACAATAAAGCTGATTCTTTGAAGAGAGCTGGAACTTCTGCAAACGCTAATGGTACACAATTTGCACATTCCTGTTAATCCTATCTCTCAATCTTCCTGTTCACATGGACAGCCAATCCTTCTCCCAGTGTCTGCTCATGACAGCGCATACAAGCGTGCATCTGTAAATAGCCCAGAGTAAATTGTTTAAGGGGAGACAGAGAGGAGCAGATAAAGCTGGCTGTCGAGATTGCAAATTGAGAAGAAGTGACAGAGTAGTACAGAAATGGCAGAGGGTGAAGAGGAAAGACGGGAGGAGGTGAATGGTACTCATCAGGACTGCTAATTGAAAGGAAGTGATGGAGCCTGGCAATGGAGGAGGGGGAGGACAGAGAGAAGACATGATTGGATTGAGAGAGATGAAACAAGTGAAGCATGAGGGCTATAAAGAGACAGAAGCCCCTTTTCCACCATCAGGGTGCCTAACTGGTGACCAAACTGCAACTGCTCCCCCATGAAAATTGCTTCATACTGGCCCCCAAAAGGGTTTTGAACCAGGAGCCGCTAACATTGGATAACATTAGCAACCATAACAATTTTATAATCAATTAAGCTACACTGGAAATGTGTGATGTGGCAATACAACACGTTCGAATGATGGCTCTCCCAGTTTTTTTTTTCTTTGTCTAAAATTATTTAGATAAATGATGTGTGTGAGAATTGATTGCTTTACATTTAAATTCTGACTATTGCATCAAAAGCATCTTGTGATCGCATACCACCGAACCCAATTACATTGACTGTTAAAATGTCATAATTTGAAAGACTCTCAAACAAAGATGGGATTGTTATGTCACTGTTTGGCTCTCAAGCCAGTGAGGAAAAAAGCAGTTTAAGAGATGTTTGGGAGATATTTGAGAGATGTTTGAGAGATGTTTGAGAGATATTTGAGAGATGTTTGAGAGATGTTTGAGAGATATTTGAGAGCTGTTCGAGAGATATTTGAGAGATATTTAAAAGATTTTGATAGATGTTTGAAATGTTTGAGAGATGTTTGGGAGATGTTTGAGAGATGTTTGAGAGATATTTGAGAGATGTTTGGGAGATATTTGAGAGATGTTTGAGAGATGTTTGAGAGATGTTTGGGAAATATTTGAGAGATGTTTGGGAGATATTTGAGAGATGTTTGGGAGATATTTGAGAGATGTTTGGGAGATATTTGAGAGATGTTTGAGAGATATTTGAGAGATGTTTGAGAGATATTTGAGAGCTGTTCGAGAGATGTTTGAGAGATGTTTGAGAGATGTTTGAGAGATATTTGAGGGATATTTGAGAGCTGTTCGAGAGATATTTGAGAGATATTTAAAAGATTTTGATAGATGTTTGAAATGTTTGAGAGATGTTTGGGAGATGTTTGAGAGATGTTTGAGAGATATTTGAGAGATGTTTGGGAGATATTTGAGAGATGTTTGAGAGATGTTTGAGAGATGTTTGGGAAATATTTGAGAGATGTTTGGGAGATATTTGAGAGATGTTTGGGAGATATTTGAGAGATGTTTGGGAGATATTTGAGAGATGTTTGAGAGATATTTGAGAGATGTTTGAGAGATATTTGAGAGCTGTTCGAGAGATGTTTGAGAGATGTTTGAGAGATGTTTGAGAGATATTTGAGGGATATTTGAGGGATATTTGAGAGATATTTGAGAGATATTTGAAAGATGTTTGAGAGATCTTTAAGAGATATTTGAGAGATCTTTGAGAAATGTTTGCAGATTCCTTGACCAAGCACTGGCTCTGGCACAAGGACCAGCATAATTGAAATAAGTGGAAAAAAAGGGGTAGGAAAGAGAAAGCAGGAAAGCAGAGGATGGCAGCCTCTGTTTGGCACAGTTAAAGCTGTAATTTGGACACAGACCAACTGGCATTGGGCCTGTTAGGCTTTCCCTGTGTTTTCTGTATTTCCCCCTCCTACAAAAGAAATGTAACATAGTTGTTGTTCATGGGCTGAAGTTATCAATGTATGCTGTTGAATTAATAAGCACAGTTATGGCATAACTATTAGAATTTGTGATTTTTTTTTTAATGAAAGATCAAAAGGATAAACAATGCATATTTATTTTCACAGCCCCCTTTGCTCATATTTACCAAGGGTACCAATATTAGTGGAGGGCACTGTATGTTCATTTAAAAAATACAGAAACAAAATGATTTAAAAAAAACGAAATATTCTGAAAGCATTGAATGAGATCCCATAATAATTTAATATAGCTTTACAGTACAAATAAAAATATATTTTTATGATATGATTAACATCATATTTTTAAATATGATGGTTTCATTATAAATATGGTGATAATCTCTAAGGTTAACACCCAAATTGATATATAATATATACCATCTGAATCTAACCATGTCATGTCAACAAATGGAAAAGTCAGCCAGCTGTTAATTATCATGTTAATTATTGTGCCTTTCAGCCCAACAGCAGGGCTACCCCAAATACCATACTTTTACATATTCATCTGTTATTGAAAAACTGTTGCTTTAATTACCTTGAACAAAACTGAAAATCATTAAGACATTTGTCTCAAAATATAGACAATTTCATCAATTTGCTACATAAGTCTACTTTATAAAAAAAACAACATTACATCAAAATTAAATCAAATTAGCGCAGAATCAACTTTGCGTTGCTGTCCTGGATTGTGTCAAGGATCAGCCAAATTTCCGCGTTTGTCATCGAAAGCGGTTGTTAAGAAAAGTGCTGAGCTGAATTTTTGTGCCATCTAGTGGTTTAAAAGAGAATAAAGTCAAATGCGCCTTTTACCCCGGTGCGCCTTTAGCCCGTTGTACCCTATCAGTTGTCACAGTGAATCAGGTGAGGACCATATTTGATAAAAAACACAATATAATTAAAATTTAAATTATGTTATTATAAACAATTCAAACAAAGCACAAGGAATTTTAGGATGTCTCGAAGGGCTCTTGCAGATACACTTATGCTGATGCTGGTGGGAGACTCGGTCCCACAGGGTGCAGAGGATAGGCTGGGTAATTGTGCTTCTCATTTTGATCACTTGCTTTTTTATGCAAACTGGAGAAAAGACAATTTGCAATTATCTTAAATAGGAGAGAGCTGAATGATGCTGATGGCAAGCCAGGATTCAATCATTTTCACACTAAGTTCTGCACAATTAAACTGCAATACAGATAATGGCTTGCTATCATAATCCCACTCATAATCAGCCTTATTACTTAGTAACATAACCATTATCATCATTCTTATTAAAACTGTCCATCTTATTTGAGAAAATGATCAATGTGCCACTGGCCAAAGGAACAGACCACAAACTGACATCTCTGGGTTTTCGTCTTTTCATGGCCTTGTATCACTGCGTAGTGCATCATGTATGGGCAATTTCTGGGTAGCCGTCCCTCTACCAGTCCTAACCCCAGACGGAACACCAATTTTTAAGTGCAATATGCATCAGACTTTGCAAAAATCACAATCTTGACTGGCTGGCTTTGTGTAATTGTGTAAAGTCAGTGTGCACAGGTTTTAATTGGTCAGCGATAGTTTACCAGGCATCTATATTACGACAAACAAGAAAGAACAAATTTCTGGATTTGGTGTGATTTGGCGTGATTTATCTGTCCCTAAATCTCAAAACTGAACTGTGACTAGCCGCTTTACTAAAGGGAGATAGCCTCTACCTTTTTAGTTAGTGATTCTTGGCCAGAAAAAGCTTCAAAGTGGACCTGAATTTATGCCGATAGATAGGCTCAATAAGTAAAGTCATCTCCACAAGCCTCCTCCTAGTGTGAAATTCAAATGGAACAGGGATGTATTCAACCATACCAGAAGAGAGAAAAAAAAGTGAAAATAGACTGGGGTATGGTGATAACTGGCATGGGGATAGTGCAGCACTCAGAGAGGCTGAGTTTGCGGATTACACAAACAACACACGGATGAACTCCTAATGGTTTATGACTGTTTGGCACATTTGGATGTGGCCCGGAGGGGATGTATGTGTGAATAAGTGCCGAGTGGCATTGGGCATGCCTGGGCATCTCTTACTCTTGCTGTCTCTCTCTATATTCTTCTCTCTGCGGAGTTGTGCTAGTCTGTCATCTATAGGGATCTGGAGCCATTGCTGGAGGAGGCCAGCTCTTGATTTGGCAGGTTGGGGGCTGGGAGTGGCTCAAGCTCAGGCCAAGCTAGTATAAGGCGCGGTGGGAAAAGCCACATTGGCTTTTACATGACAACTGCGCTGCTGTTGACCGTTAAGCTTGTTCTTTCTCGAATGTTTTGTGTGCATGTTGCGCGCATAAATTCTTGTTGATGCACATCACAGACCACAAGATTCTTTGGCTGAACTTTTGTCCCCTTTCTGCACTGTTGAAAAAAACACTGGGGCGGCACATTTCACAGAGCAGAAAAAGAGAGAGAACTGCTCCCTTTTAATGAGAAAGTCCAGAGGCACAAATAAATAGACTGACACATATTCAGACAGACAGACAGACGAGCAGGTGAGTGGAACTGAGCCAACTTACCTTCATGTGAGTGGGGGAACCAGATCTGAGAGGCGCTGGAGTGAGGACCCCCACGATAAGGAGGAGAGGAGGGAGAAGACGGAGGTCTAGAGGGGTGTGGTGGGTGTGAAGGTGGGGAGCCTAGACTGCTGGCCAGGAACGTCCCCATGAAGGAGGCTGAGGAATTGCCCATCAGTCCACTGCCTGTGTTGAGAGGGGAAGGAGGGTGGAGCAGTTAGGTGTGTTGACTGGCATGTGAACACTGGGTTGTTTTACAAAGACTTAAGTTTTAATTGGTCAATTTAACTAGCTTATTGTCTATGCACTCTTGGCTTAGTTTTGGAGCATGCTCAGAATTTGATTATCAGCATAAAGTCTACTCCACTGTTTCCCAACCCTGTTCCTGGAGGCGCACCATCACTGCACATTTTCAAACTCTTCCTAATCCAACACACCTGATTCAACTCATGAGCTCAATAGTAGAGACTAAGATATAAGAGAGACATCCAAAATGTACTGTTGGTGTGCCTCCATGACCATGGTAAGGAAAGACTGTTATGTATTCTGGCCTAGAACCACCAACTTGGACAGGACAGGCCCATCGGACCAACATTTTCATTAACCAACAACCGTTCACTTTTGTACTTTCTGTTTAGTGGCACATAAATCTGAAAATTGACAGGAAAGCAGAACAGTTGCACTCAATGATATCTTCTTTACCTACTTGTTACAAAGTGCCTCACACAAAGATCTCTCTTTTTTGCAGCTTTCTATTTAAAGGTAAAAGGTATTTAATATGTCTCAAATGGTGTGTGTGTGTGTGTTTGTGTGTGTCTGAAGCTGAGTATAGTTACTGAGTAACTTTCTAAGCAACAAATATCAACCTGATTTGCCTGTGTCCTGGGAGCATGTCTGGTCAGCTTGGAGGTTAGCTGGTAATGTCTGCCAGATTCATTCATTCTCCACAATCAAGAGTGGACACCACCCATCCAGCATACACACATACATAATCCAGTTTAGCCCTGAGACATCAGAGTCCAAACTGTGATACGTCAAGCCATCACTCGACAGATATCTCATCTCACAGATGAATGCACATCCTATCTTTCTCTCCTTTCTTTTTCTCTCTCCTGTGAATTCCCTTCCCAGTTGTCCTTCCCCTTTCTCCATTACCCTCTTTTTTTAGTCGTTCATTCTCATGCCCTTAGTCTTGCCCTGAACCCTGCTCTCCTTTTCTCTTCATTTCTCTTCATTTCAATCATCAGCCTTCTCCGCTGTGGTACCTTCTTCTGTCCTGCTGTTATTTTCCACCATCCTGCATCCTGCAGCTGCATTTCGACCTCAGGATTACAGCATCAGTTTGACAAAGTCTTCATGTTTTTTCTGTGGGTCCAAAAAATGTGCAAAAACATTCTCAAGCACTGATTTGAAGAGAATATTAGCATGATGAGGTCCTCGCAAGCCTGACCTAAACAAGCTAACTCTTTATACAGAATTTACAACCTTAGTAAATCAGCATTTTAACCTTTGACTCTACATCTTCAGTCTGACATCGTAAATCCTGTAGTCTTGACCTTAGACTGCATCATAATTACACAAGGACATTTTATGGTGACTTCAAATGTGGTGAGTACTTTCTGAGCTCTCACTGTAAACCTGTTTGCCTCTATTTGTAATAGCTGCTAGAATTATATCAACCCTAGCATTTCCCTGTACTTAGAAAAAGACACACTGATTAAGCATGGTTTTAATTGTACTCCCAGTTTGATGGTGTGATAAAGAGGTTTTTACCCCTATAAATGTATCCACAGTATCAGACATACACTGTATTGCCAAAAGTATTGGGACACACCTCCAAATCATTTAATTCAGGTGTTCCAATCACTTCCATGGCCACAGGTGTATAAAATCAAGCACTAGGCATGCAGACGCTTCTACAAACATTTGTGAAAGAATAGGAGCTCAGTGAATTCAAGCGTGGTACCGTGATAGGTTGCCACCTGTGCAATAAGTCCATTCGTGAAATTTCCTCACTACTAAATATTCCACGGTCAACTGTTAGTGGTATTATAACAAAGTGGAAGCAATTGGGAACAACAGCAACTCAGCCACGAAGTGGTAGGCCATGTAAAATCACAGAGCGGGGTCAGCGCATGCTGAGAGCTTCATGAAATGGGTTTCCATGGCCGAGCAGCTCATCCAAGCCTTACATCACCAAGTGCAATGCAAAGCGTGGGATGCAGTGGTGTAAAGCATGCCGCCACTGGACTCTAGAGCAGTGGAGACGTGTTCTCTGGAGTGACCAATCACGCTTCTCTGTCTGGCAATTCCATGGACGAGTCTGGGTTTGGCCAGGAGAACGGTACTTCCCTGACTGCATTGTGCCAAGTGTAAAGTTTGGTGGAGGGGGGATTATGGTGTGGGGTTGTTTTTCAGGGGTTGGGCTTGGCCCCTTAGTTCCAGTGAAAGAAAGTCTTAATGCTTCAGCATACCAAGACATTTTGGACAATTTCATGCTCCCAACTTTGTGGGAACAGTTTGGGGATGGTCCCTTCCTGTTCCAACATGACTGAAGATTCATTCTAGAAGAATGGTCAAAAATTCCCATAAACACACTCCTAAACCTTGTGGAAAGCCTTCCCAGAAGAGTTGAAGCTGTTATAGCTGTTATAGCTGCAAAAGGGTGGGACAACTCCATATTAAACCCTACAGATTAAGAATGGAATGTCATTAAAGTTCATGTGCATGTAAAGGCAGGCGTCCCAAAACTTTTGGCAATATAGTGTGAATATAGTGTGAGTGTGAATGACAGACACACATGTCCTACAGTAAAATGCTCAAATGCTGGCCACTGTGTAAAATTACATTTCTCAGTAAATTCTTGTTTGGCACAAGATGGGCTCACACAGGACACACACAAACACTGGCCATGGGTATTAAACACAAAAATTCAAAATCACAAGCCCCAATCAGATTCTTGCCTGGTTTGAGATACCAGGCTTCTAGATTGAGTGCATGTACAGAGGAACCAAATGCTGGGGATACTCCAAACCTACTTGGGGTTTGCGGGGATAGTGGAGCCTATCAGCATCTCAGGCCAAAGGTGGAAAAAAACACCCTCAATGAATGACAATTCAAGTCTTTGACCAGAATAACCTACAAATTGGACCAGACTTTTTGCAAATAGTGAGAAGTAACACTCTGGAATATAATCGTTTCATTATAACCTTCATTCAGTGAGGAAATAATGTACAATACACAACGGAAATATTGACCGCCAGTGTCAACTACAAATATTTGCAGGCTTACGAAAATGTTCATGTGTGTCTGATCTCACAAATACACCAGTTTATAAGCTAATATTTTACTCGTACAGCCAAACACACAAAATTGAACAGGCAAGGCTCCAAACAAAACACATGGACAGTGCAAGTCTGAGGTTACCAGATGCCTCCCTCTGAGTGCAAGCCATCCATGCAACAGAGCAAAACATGGCCACTCAGATGTCAGAGGCAATCAGGTGTGATCACAGGAGAAAAGACAAAAACACTAATGTACACATTCAAATATGCAGTTTATCCCGTGACAGATACGCGCCCAGGAAACTGTAGGTGGAGGGAAATGGAAGTGGCCTTTTTAGGAACTAGGAGGAGGAGTATTGTAATTACAAACTTTGGACAGCCACCCACTCTTCTTTTTCCTGCCCTCCACGGTATCCAACTAGACAACTGTGGGATGTACCAAGACATGGGGCAGATGAAAGACAGGACAGAGATGATGGGTAGAGGTGTAAACACGCGACCAGGGGTGGCTGCCAAACAAAGTGGGCGCTAGAGTGGATCTAGGGCGTGAGAACACAGACCAGGGCTTGGACAGTGTTTATTTAGCAAGTCACTAAAAGGAAGACGTGGCTCTCCTCAGCTAAGCCAGCCTCATAATCTGTTTTCTCTGACCTAATAATGTTTACATCTTAGGTAATGACAGTCTGGTGCTTCCATGAAGGCTTAAGAAAAATCAGATCATGTGCCTTCTAATCTCTGCCAATCCCTTACAGCAATGGAGATTAATCCTATTATTTTATTTTAAAAAGCACGGTTGGACTGCCACAAATACACTCATCCACGAATCCTTGGGATCCACACATACACCCACAGGCATGTCAGAGCCAGCGGGGTCCTGGCACAACCTGTGTGTACACACTGGATCTCATGTGCCGCCACAGCGGATGTCATGGCCGTGCCACCCGTTAACGGAGGCAGGAAGATTCATTCAGCTCCCAGTCAGCTCCGAGGGAGGCGTTTGATGGTGCTGTTGTCATGGGAATGGCAAAAACTGGAGAGATGAGTGAGAACAGCATGGCCTCATCCAAACCAGACGCTCTGTGGGCTGAGCCGGTCTGGGGTGTTGGTAACTTGCTCTTTTACACTGATCTGATGAAAGTTGCGCAGTTTGTATTCTATTGGTGGAGTTAAGTCTTAGAGGGCAATAACTGATCTCAGGCCTGTGTCAAACGCAGTAAGTAACACTTAGACATGACATCGTCAGTTTGGACTCGCTGCTTGGATTGCTCATATTAACCATGCAATCGTACCACATCACTGTTGAAAGCAGAGACCGACATTTTTTTTTTTACTTGAATTACTGCTTATCCCTCTGTAGAGTCTAAAAGTGTCTAGAAGTGGTTAACACAATATACTACTGGAACAGCTCTGAGCAATTCAGGACAGTATGCTGACTGACATCAAACCTACAATGATCCAAACAACTCCAAATAATAGAATAACTAACAATAAGAGAGCAAATCGTACATAAATCGCTTAATCATCCCTATGGTAATACATGGAAGTGCCTAGTGAGAGGTAAGGTTCCTAGAGAAAAAGCTGCCCTGGTTCAGCAACCATTGCATTCCATGCAAACCACACACACTACGGTCACAGTCATCAGAAGAGAAGCAAAAAAGTGTATTGGCAGTGAGGAAACAGTCTCACTTTGACTTACCAAGTAAAAACATCCTGTAAGGGTCAATTGAGTCCTCTGTTCTTTATCTTTTATAGAAAACAGATGTTAGATGTGGAGTTCAAGAAAGCAGAACCTTAGACTATCATAAGAGCCTCAACACCTTATACAATCCTCATGTACTGACGGCTAACACCGCAAGCGCTCCTCCAATCTCCCTTGCCTCAGACAGACTGGGGCGCACAACTGGCTCTCGCCCCGTGACTCAGAAAACACTTCCTCGCTGTAAAAAAGGAGCAGGAATTTCAAATGGCTACTAAACTGGGGAGGATTTCCTTATAAGAGTCGAAGCCATCTTGAAAACATTAGAAGAATTGGTAGCCAAACATTCCTATTGGTTTGTAGACAACTGGGATGGCGCTCCCGTTTCACAATGCTGGAGGGACGTGTAGAGCGGGAAGTGAAGGGACCCTCAGGGACCAAGCTGGATGAATGTGTGTGTGACTTGGTGAGTGGGTGAGCATGTAAAATGGAGGGGGTTGGCCAGACAGCGGTCCCACTTTGACCAGCACCAAAGTGAGTCAAACTGAAGTGATTCCAGGACTTGTGTGGGAAGAGGACGAACGCACGGGAAAAGAGAGAAGGGGGACCGGTTGTACATGCTCCTAACACTCCACACTCAGTGCATTCTTGTCAACTGAGTATGGATGTGGTCCGTCCGTGGGTGTTGGCAAAGGAGAAGAGAGAGAGAGAGAGAGAGAGAAGAGGGAAGGGTGTATACTTAGAGAAGTGTAGGATAAAGTAAAAAAAGTGATAAAAACGATAAGGACAGAGGAAGTGGTGTGTCTGTGTGTGTGAAGTGGCAGCCAGTGTTTGTACAGTGGCTTGGTGGTTAGCCACAAACTCAAAATCAAAGAGCGTTACAACTATTTCTTTGTCCAAGATTTCTTGTCTAATGTAAACAGAACTGACAAATAGCTTTAAACAAAACTAATGTGACTTTTTAACCTTAATTGTTTGCTTTCATTGAGCCAACAAGATGGGGATAAATCCAACTAAACCTCAGATAGTCAACACAAGTCTCTCTCTGTGTTAAAATCTCTTCAAATAGCAAGTGCATCTGCTTAATATTAATATTCAAACATTTCTAAACATGGTGCATCAGGACACGTAATGGCCGGTTTGCCTGTGATGCCCAACACAACTGGTTCTCACGTGTAGAGTTGTAATATGCAGACGAATAAATACGATTCAAGAGTTATTGTGGTGGGGAAGATTTCCAATAAATAATACATTTGATTTGTTCCTCAAACAACTTGTATGACTTCAGAAGATTTGGAATATAATGCAATATAAAGTCTTTCTTTTATCATGCTTTTGCTTTCATTGTATGGAAAATAGCTGTGTAAACATTCTTTCAAATGTCCCTGTTGTGTTTCATGGGGAAAAAAAGAAAGTCATATGGGTTTGTAAGAACATGAGGGTGAGTAAATTATGTCTTTTTCTTTGAATTTTCTTTGTTGAGGTAACTAAACTTTAAGGGTACTTTCACACCTGAGCGTTTGTTTCAGAACCTGGTGTGTTTTCTCAGTTGGTTCGGTTCGTTTAGGCATATGTGAACACGGCAATCGCGCTTGGATCCGCACCAAAACAATCGCTCTGAGACCGGGCCCGATTGCAAACAACCTCTGGGATGGTTCACTTAAACTGTGAAAGCAATCCGACCCAACGAACCAAATGGTATTATAATTCATAACAGGAAATGTGCTATATAAAAAGCAGTAGTCTGATTTTGTGAGTGACCACATTAGTTATCACAGCTGAAAACCAAAAGAGCACCTCTTCATTTTAAAATGTTGTGTAATTGCGCTTCTCTGTGGGAGAATGCTGTCCCGATGAAGCCTTGATTCCTGCTCTAGCTGCATTATAACATTCACATAGTGTTTGCGCGTGTCCAGCGCTGGGAGATCCAGAGAGAGCGTGTTTGAATTTGCTGCAGTATTAAAACGAATGTAGTACATGTCTCTAGACTGCGACCAAAATGGCCGCAAATGCGATCATTTTTTGATAATGTGCGAGTTAAAATTTCACACTAATTGGTGTGAGTGCATAATGCTTTCGCGCTTTGGCTGGCGCTGAGCCAGAGACGGCTCAGCACTTGATGACAACTATTCAGTGTTTTCAACCACATAAGGTTTATTTTATTTATTTCATTGACGACGTGATACATTCATATCACATCGTGTAAGTAACTATAAAGTTTACTCTATTCTTCTCCCAGTTCAGCGGTCACTTACTTTCATGTATTTCAGGAGAACTGGATGAACTGACGTGTTGTAAATCCGACGAGAATTCTCTGAACTGCGGCGCGAACTAACATGGCGACGCCCATCACGCATTATAGATCAACTAACATGATCATTATATTTTTTAACAACAAAACACGTTCACTTAGAGAATCAGAATATCAGATAGTTGATGACATAGCCAGCAAGTTTGTGAATATTTTGAATAAAAAAGGAAAAACTAAATAAAAGCGATACATCTGCAGTACAAAACAAACGGGCGGGACAAAACAAACAATCTATAGGTGTGAAAACGCCCTAAATCACGTGTGTCAAACTCCGCTCCTGGAGGGCCACTGTCCTGCAGAGTTTAGCTCCAACCAGTTCCAAAACACCTGCCTAAACGTTTCCAGTAATCCTGAAGACCTTGATTAGCTGGTCCAGGTGTGTTTAATTAGGGTTGGAGTTAAACTTTGCACGACAGTCGCCCTCCGGGAACTGAGTTTGACACCCCTGCTTTAAATAATGGAGATGGTTTGAGCTTGAAAAGCAAGGGGAGAAGGGAGACCAAACAGCCACCAGCTAAACTCATATGAACCGAGTGTGACAAATGAAATAATATACAAAAACGGCCGTCAGTCTGATAAAGGCATTGTAGGTGCACGTGTGTTCATACCTGCTAGGTCAGCCTCATCCTAGGGGTGCACTAGGCTTCAGCCTCAAAAGAATCAATAATTTCTGAAGGTCTATTTGCACATGGATCGCTCACTGATAGGGGCTCGACAAACAGGCTAATGGATGGCTGTCTGAATTTCAAGCTCTGCAGAGGACACTTTTTATGGGAACAGTAAATAACAGGGCCGGAGTGTGCAGTGCCATAGCAGGAAGTCTAGCCTCTCTCAAACAATGGTAGCTTTCAAGAAGAGCATGTGTTTTGTGTACTGTGATTGTTTGTGTACGTTGAGTCTATTTGGTTCATTCCACAACTGCAGTGGCATTTCCATTCCAACTTATATAAAAATGAAGTGTAGTATATCAGCATGGCCATAGAAAGAGGCTGTGATGATTTTTAGTACTTTAATAAGATCTTGTTTTTAACAGTTCTATACACAAGAACTTAATATTGAGTAACTTAGGTTTCAGATCAAATTTAGCCAGTTCATTTGTATATTTTTGTGCAAAATATATATATTTTTAATTAAAGGCACAATATGTAAGATTTTTGGATTCAAATATCCAAAAACCACTAGAACAATGTTATATATTTTGCTGATTTGTGTACTTACATTATTCCAAATGTTTCCAAGAATGTTTAAATATATAAGCAATTTTAACCGTTTCATACCCACGTTACCCTCAATTTCCGATTTTATTTTGTAAACCTTGGAAACACCAAAGACGCATTAATATATTGTGTTTTATTAGACAGGTGAGCAACTGTTTGGATCATTCATGGACAGAAAACTAATCATTGTTATACAGCTCAACACAGTTAGTCTTATTGTTTGAATCATGTTTTCTTGATTTACCGTGAGTACCATGTTTTACCGTGCCTAATATCGCTCTAGTACTGCAGTGTGAACAAGTGTCTCATAGCAGCGCCGAGCGAACACACAGAGTAGCATTATAACTATATAACACCACTCCAACCCTGCTTCATACTACAGTAACGCTAATAAATCTTTAATACATTAGCTCATCCATGAATATGATTTCTGCCCAAGTCCTGTCAGATTCTTTTCCACCGGCTGTAGAGGTGAAGACAACAACACCCATGATTTATATATTATATATATATATATATATATATATATATATAGAATAAGCGACCTCTAGAGGCAAAAATTACATATTGTGCCTTTAAGTTAACATATTGCTTACTTCTTATTTATTTAAGAATATGCCGAATATACTTTCTTTTATGGAAAACAATCTTTTGTACATGTGTTTTTGTTAGTATTGAAAGAGGGTTGACTTGAAAAAAAGTGGCGAGTATGAGAACAGCTAAATGGAAATGCTGTGGGGGGGCGGGGGGGGGGGGGGGGGGGGCAGGATGCTGAGTCATGCCTTGTTACCAAGGTGTTCCAAATTTAGACATTTGGAATAGAAGATTAAGTTAATCCTGGTCGATTTCTCTCTCTCACAAACACACACACACAAACACACACATTTGTTTTTGTGAATTGTGGGGACATTCCATAGGCGTAATGGTTTTTATACCGTACAAACTGTATTTTCTATCCCCCTATACTACCCCTACCCCTAAACCTACCCATAAACACACACACACACACACACACACACACACACACACACACACACACACACACACTACCCCTACCCCTAAACCTACCCAACACAGGAAACTGCACATTTTTACTTTCTCAAAAAAAAAAACTCATTCTGTATGATTTATAAGCCTTTTGAAAAATGGGGACATGGGTAATGTCCTCATAAGTCACCCTCTCCTTGTAATACCTGTGTCATACCCATGTCATTATAGAAATTTGTGTCCCGATATGTCACAAAAACGCACACACAAACACACACACACAGGGACAGTACATTCAAAAATGAAATTATGGAAATTACGTAAATATGGAAGGTTTAAATGACTGTAACTTAAATTCGTAATATATTTGCATAATAAGCAAAATGATGCTACTGTATTACATTTATTATGTAAAAACAACTCTTTTTTTTAATTAACTACTTACATTTACACCTGAAAACAGCTTATTGCTAAATCTGCTTACATGTTTACATTCAGTGTATTCTTACCCCCATATACATGCAACGCCCACCTAAACACTGTTTATGCATTTACATGATCACTTTACATGATCACCCAGATGTGTTTCGCTGCTTCAGAATCCCTCGAATGGTGTAAGGAAAACAGCATTTATGTTTACACTGATGTCTCAGTGCATGCAAATATAACTATTGTCAGTAAGTTGATGTTAATTCTGTAACCGCTTCGATAGATTCAGAGAATAATTTGTTAGAATGATTCAACACTGAGCTTGTAAGCCTTTTTGACAATCATTCTTTGATCAGACAACTTTTTTTTTACACAGCTTGCAAACTGGAAAGAAAGATGTGCTGTCTGTTTATTCTCATCACCGCTGAAGAACAGTCATCACTGGAAATACTGTGTGAGCTGTATGGACTACTTTTACTTTTACTTTCCGTCCTTTTCAAAGCTGATAGATTTTTAGTGAACGTGTCTATGTTGTGTGAAAAATAGCATGGATGTTCTGTTAAATAACTCATCTTATGTTCCAAGGAAGTACAAGACATACATGCTTTGATAAGAAGATGAATAGATGATAACAGCATTTTCATTTTTGGATGAACCATCCCTTTTAAGTGCAGTCTTAAATGCTAAAACGCAGCAGCCATTGGCCAGAATCTTTAGCGATTCAGCCAACTAAACCCATGTCAGTTCAGTCTCAGCCTCCCGAAAGCTTTACTCCATACATCACCTCACAGGAGCCGTGATTCACGCCAGATTCCTGCCATTTGGCGCGGAGAGGAGTGGACTCCCGCTACACAGTGTTTTCTCTCCAAACACCTCATGTTGTTCTTTCATCCCACTCTCACTTTATTAAAATCCACTCTTCTCAACCAGCGAGCATCCCGTCTACACTGAGAGCGAGAAACACAGCGCCACAAAACTGGAAAGATCCTATTATTATCAATGGAGCCATCTACACCAGTAGCACAATCTATCCCTAAAGACATATTCGAATGGAACTAGTTTTCCCTTGGGAGGTACACACAAGGTACATGTGTGTTTCAGAGACATGTTATTCAGGGATCCACATTAAGCCTTTTCAGATGCTTGTCCTTCGGATAAGTAAATCGGTCATTCACTTGTCCGAGTAAAAAATTAGCTTGTCTAGAAAAAATTGGATTTTTGTAAATATAATGTATTCAGTGTTCAATCAGCTTTGACATTTAAAGCTGCATATTTATGATATTTTAACCTTTATAAAGGGCATTTAAATTTGATCAATAAATTAAATTAGAATAAAAAACACTATAGGGCTGTTACCAATCAAATTCAATATTTTACACTGAAAAATTACAATGTTAATGTTATGAGATTGTTTTAAATATATTTTTTAATATATACAAAGAAGAAATGTTGGAAAGAATGATACTTTTAAACACGAAACTAAACCACCAGTAGGTGACCGTCTTAATGAGTGAGTCATTGAGTCATTCATTCAAACGGCTGATTTGTTCAGGAATAAAGCAGTTGTTTATGAATGAGTCATTGGATCTTTGACTCAACCGATTCGCTCAAAACGCTGAATCATTCAGTAATGAAACACGGCTGAGTGCTGTGTGTTACGTACTGCTCCGAGAGACACCGGTAGAGGATCTTTATTGAAGCTTTATTGAAAGGGTAATTCTTTCATGGTCAAGAGTTCAGGCAAGGTCAAAACACAGGCAGGCAGTCCAAACAAACAAACACAACCAGGCAGGGAACACAGGCAAACGAGTAATCCAAGAACAGGCAGGTAATCCAAAAAACGACAGACAAGAAACTAGGAAGAGTGCTCAGAATTGCAGTTGTTACACTAAACAAGACTTAGCAAAGAATGACAGGGTGAACAGGCTACATATAGGCAGAGGTAACGGGGTAAATGAGACACAGGTGTAAACAGTGAGTGCTGATGAGTCCGGGCAAAGGATTATGGGTGATGTAGTCTATGATGGAATGACAGTCCGGGTTGGAGTGCCCTCTAGTGGTGATCAGGGGCACTCACACTGGGGAATCGTTACACTGTGACATTATGTTAACTGAGTTTCTTTGTGTGAGCTGTGCTCATTTGTTTCCATTTCTCTTCGAGAGGCTGTGCGAGCCTCAACAGCACAACCTTGTTACCATCAGTACATTATACATTATATTATTATTATTATTCACTATCAATCGGCACTTACACTAAATGAATGCAGAATCATTCTCACGTTTTGTTGATTCCCTAGTTATTGACGTTTTAATCAGGCTAATTGTCTGGTCAGACACGCGTTAATGTTGAGCCCTGGGATGTCTGGATGTTAATAATTATAATTTTTTATAGTTTTTTACACTGTTAAAGACTTCGATTCCCATGCTAAACATGGACAAAGTTTCAAAAAATAAGTTTGATGTTTGATAGAGTATTTCTGTGGCAAAAATACTTCCGGTTTCTCACAAGTTTCGGAAAGTTTTTTTCATAGACTGTAAAAAAATATGGACGTAGTGTCCGTGATGTCACCCATAGGATTCTGAAGAGCAGTTTTGAAGCGTAAAGTAGGGTCGAGCTGGCCATTGCCATCTTAGCAGCGCATCATCGCGCGTCACTCCCGGATAACAGAAAATGGGCAAAGAGGCAGGACGTGGGCGGAGCTGAGGTGACAAGATGACTAACAGACAGCAGATAAATGGCTGTCCACCTGTCACTCAAAGTGGCCACGCCCTTAATTATGCACAACTTTAAGGCTTTATATAATCTAAATGAATGAGCTATAAAAAAAATTCACCCCCCTCACAGTTGTCATGAAGGGCAAAATTAGATATATAGACCAAAACCACAATTTGTAGCAGGCTGTTTTTTTTCTGCTGTAAAGTTGGGCATTTTAACATGGGGCTCAATGAGATTCTGCTCCCTTCTGGAGCCTGTCCCTAGTGGCCAGTCGATGAATTGCAGTTTAACTCACTTCCGTATTGGGTTCAAGAGAAACTGGGGGAGGTTGCCGCTTGGTTTTTTTCGAGCATGGGCCTATGTGACGTCAACAAGGGCTGAATTTCCTTGTACGCACGCGCACACGTAGACCAGAGCGAGAGAGCAAACGCACGCCCATCAACTCGCTTTGCTCGGCTTTAGGGAAGTCGTCGGCTGCGCTGCACAGGTCACAGGACTTCACAAAATCAACGAAGTGTGTTTTTGGTTGTCAGGGCAAGACAACCCTGTTCAGCTTCCCAAAGAACCCAGCGTTAAGGGGACAGTGGATGGAGTTTGTTTTTCCGGAGCAGCAACAGAGTTGCGCCAGTGTTTTTGTTTGTTCCCTGTATTTCGGCGATGATTGTTTTATGAACAAGGCCCAGTTCAACTCCGGATTTGCAGATCATCTAATGCTGAAAGATGGAGCGGTCCCAACGATAAAGGTTCACGGTCATGCATTGAAACCGCAGGCGGTGAGTAAAACTGCTTCAAATGTCTGTGTGTTTTTGGCTATCGGCGCAAGTGCACATCAAGTAAACAACATGAACGTGATTCTTTTGCTCCGCCCACACGATACGCCTCCAGCCGCTCGGTTTTATTCGGAAAGACTCGGTACAGCATCTGTCTTGTATAAATATGATAAAACTAAAGACTTTTCGGAGATATGAAGGATGCAATACTACTCTATAGGTACTTAAGATTGACATGAGATTGACAGAAACTGTGTGTGATCCCCCCCCCCTTTAACTTGGAATTTTCAGCATCAAATAATATTTCTAACTTCACTGCAAATGCTGTGAGAAGTACAAAAATCACAGCCAAGATAGAAAATATCTGTTAGTACTTGATGTTACTTTGTCTTTTCTCTCTTATTCACACTACTAAAGCATATGAAATGCACCAGCTCAGAAAAGATTCTAATATGGAGAATTAAAAATAGTTAGAGCCTCTCACCTCAACATTATTCATCTAGAGCATTTCAAAATTCAGAGTTTCATTGACACAATTTAGATCGTGTTCCGCCTCATCCACCACGTCCTCAAACTCTCACACACATATAAAGAGCCGCCCACAGCTGCGTCAGCCCATCTCCCTACAATCCAATCTCCGCTCCTTTCCCATGATGCTTCCCATTGGCACAACAGAGAGAAAATCCGATTTCTTCCCCCACAGGGCCTGTGCACTGGTGCTGATATGGAAAATAATTCCAGAGAGCTACTCAGACCCATAAAGCTTATTTTAGGCTCTCTGACTAATGAGATGCACTCTCTCACTACTGGACTCAGAAGGCAACATATTTGACACCGATATGCATTCAAGATGTTAAAAGTGCAGGTACTGTAATATGTATTCAACACTGATATAAAAAAAATAACACCAACAGTCCTTCTGCAGTATACGGAGACACAGTTGGTGGTATCACTCTCAGAAAAAAAGGTACAAAAGCTGTAACTGGGACGGTTCCCATCAAAAAGGTTCTAATATGTACCATTTAGGTACTAATATGTGTACCTTTGGTACCAATATATACCTTTGAGAGACTAATATAGGTACAAAGTTGTACCTTTTGAAAAGGTACCACCCCAGTGACAGCTTTTGTACCTTTTTTCTGAGAGTGTACAAAATATCTGACGTCTCAAAATCTTGAATCTGTGCATTTGATCTTGCATTATACAGTTTGATTAAAAAAAAAATAAGAGAGATGTTAGTTGGTTTTGCTGAATTATCAAAGTAATAAAACTTCACATATTGGATATTGGACTGCATATGCATCTTTACATGTAGGGAAAATGTACAGTAATTACAAACATTTACATATGAAGACTTCAGATGCAAAAGCCTCTAAGTCCGTCTGACGGTTTTCTTTAAAATAAGCATTTTTGTCAGGCTTCTATGTATAGGTTTCTACCTAAGTACCGGTACTTCTGAATGGGCTGAGGCTGGGATTTAGCGGGTTTGAAGTGAAAGTATTTTATGAACGTATACTATATGCGGGGAGCATTCACTCAGTATCGTTATCTCATTTTTGACCGAAGTGGCTTTTAGAGGCTTTTGCATCTGAACTCTTTATATAGTCTCTACGGTCCTGTTGCCCTCATGTGGTCCAATCACAAGTGGTCAATTGAGATGCACCTGTAACATGCACCTCCTGTGATAACTTCTGCTTGGATTTCAAGGTGGTTTCGTTCATTTAGTCAGTGTCTAATTGCATGTTGATAAAATGTTAAATAGGGCTATATAAAATGTTGCTTTTCAAGCATGAGCCATTGTTGCTTAAGTCGAGCAGCTGTATTAACTTCAGGCATTCTTCACATGGTCTGTGTTGCGTTGCATTTCTTTAAAACAACAGTGGATTGAGAGGTAAGCAGACAGCCTTTACTGTTATCCAGGGTGTTTTGAGTGAATGGATTGCACGAAACAGATGTTAAAATCAAGCGTAAAAGGGGTCTTAGAGACTGTACATCTTGGAAATTCAACTGAATACCCCAGCTTTAATAATACATATGACCAAATCACAAGAAAAAGCACAGTTAGCAGTAGGGGTGTAACGATACATCACTATACCAAGATATCGCAATATAAAAATGCGACTATACGTATCGTTGATGTCAACGATATAGAGTTAGTTTTATCCAAGACTCAGCTTACTGCATTTATAAGGTATAATCCATCCAAAAATGCAAATGCTGTCATCATGTACTCACCCTCATGTCGTTTCAAATCTATAAGAACTTCCAAACACAAAGGAAGATACTTATGAAAGCTGAGATATTTGTCCCTCCATTTAAAGTTTTATTTATTCAAATATATTTTGCCGTAAAATATCACGATAGTATCGTATCGTGAGTTCAGTATCGCGATTTGTATCGAATCATGACTTGAGTGTATCATTACACCCCTAGGGCCAGCTCTTTTGACATTAAGAAACTACTGTCAGGATTTACTAAAGACACGCAGTGATAAATTAGCGCTGAAAAGCGTGGATAGGGTTATTTTTGCGGCTGATCTTATTGCATATGCATTTGTAGGAGTTTCCCTTTCAGACGCAAAATTTATGGGAGGAGAGTGTTTAAATGAATCGCTCAAGGTGATTTACTAAGGTTTGCGCTCGTCAATTTACTGGTGTTTGCGTCATTATTTAACGCCCAAAAAAAACACGCCTTAAACCAGATGCTAACGGGTAGATTGTGTTGGTCATTATGGAAATGATCTGCGTCTGTGTTCTTTCATTTGTGCGTCGTCAGTAGATCATGTGCAGAACTGTCCACTCCCATCGGCGCTTTTATGGAATTGTGCTCTCACGCTAATGCTGGGTACACACAAAAAGATTTTTTAACTTGTTAAAAAAAATGTGAGCGACCACAAACATGACGAATTGAAATCATGGATTTAACCGTTTTGTTCCTCTAGTGTGTGGAGTGCCACAATGTGATCAGGAAAGCACACCACACACAAACAGATTCGCAAATAACACCTGAGAACACGGGAAATCTCGCATCAAAACATCTCAAACGTGACTTTAACGTAAACAAACATGGCGGACGACCGGCAAGAAGAAATTGCGCTTATAGTGTATGGAATGCTTTTTACAGAAAATTTGCGGTGGGGGGGGGGGGGGGGGTGGGGGGAATGTTTAGATGCAGTCATGGAGACAGTGTGAAAATGAACTTTACATGTTACAGCGCAAACTGGAGGTCTTCTGTCAGCTCGCTTTCTGATTGGGTATTGTTTCGTTTCACGTGATAATCTCCAGCGCGTGCGTGCGCTTGTCAAGTCAAGTCAAGTCATCTTTATTTATATAGCGCTTTTTACAATGCAGATTGTTTCAAAGCAGCTTCACAGTGTTAAACAGGAAAATAATGAACCGAATTTGATCCGGCTGTACAGCCGCTCTGGAGAAAACAGTGATGTCATCAGCTCATTTCAATTATCATATATATTTAAGTAATGTAGTTGATATAGTTAATTTAGTTTAGTAATTACATTTATTTGGATATTTATTTGAAAATTTAGTGTCCCCAACTGTGCAAGCCAGAGGCGACCTTGTGTCCTCGGTAAGGTTGGGTATTGTTTGGGTTTTTTATGATACCGGTGCCAAACCAATACTTTTAAAACGGTAACGGTGCCTGAACCGATGCTTAAAAAAAAAAAAAGAGCCACAAAACGACGGTGGATGACATTAAAAAATTGCTTTTTATTGAAAAAAAAAAAAAACGTTCTTTAAATTGAACAATTTTGTATATACTTAAATATGTAAATATAAATAAATACAAAACACAGCAAATTCACAGTAAAACATAAGCCTAACCCAACTACCCAACTAAATTTAACACTAAATAACAGTTACAGTACTAATAACAGCAGTCGTCTGTATTCTTGGTATGCTACAAACCAGCTTCAAGTTTCAGCATTATTTTGCAGAAATATGACTATATTCTGGCTAAATATTTTAGATTAGATTACATTTCCATGGCGACGCTCAGTGCACGTCATTATTCAAAAGACACGACACAGGACGGACATTAGCCGAGCGACCACAGAAAGAGAGAGATGGCAGATAAAAAACAAATGTGGAAAATGTCTGTGGAAGAAAAGAAGGCTTACGATCAGGCAAGAAGTATCAGCTTTCCAGCGCTGGAGAGAACTCAAGGAGCGCTAAGGCCTGCAATCGGACGCCAAGGTTGCTTTATTTCTTCTCGATAGGCGAGTAACATTGGTTTTGTTTTGTTTCACAGAACTAATATATGCAAGCTTTTGCTTGTGTGTCATGTTCGCTTGTTTGTCCATTTGCAATCGTATCGTCATTCACTTCAGCGATGATAAAGACCCATTCATTTCCACACCCGATAAGCCTGGAGCGTCTAAACTTCCTCACTGTCTGTTTCAAGCGCCAGCTCGCAGTGTGTCCGAAAAGTATGATAATAAACTCCTAATATATGTTTGTTTCCTTTGGTTCCTTTTTTAGTGATCGATATAACCTCTAATCTTGTCATAATTGTAATATATTCGTTAGTTGGACTGTTGTGCTCGTGCTATCGAGTTGTTCATAAGAACTGTATTTGTGTTTTTGGGATGTAAGGGATGACTTTTTCATTGAACATTCGACCTGGATTACCATAGTAACACTTATTGATGTAATTCATGTTGAATATTTACTGTTCGAGATCAGGCGGCTCCGGCGTTCTTGCGATCAGGTTCAATCACTCTTAACACACCTCACACCGCTGGTAAATCTGATAAAATAATCTGTAGAACCATCAAGATAATCTGGACTTTACCTAGGATTGTCGGAAGGGGAGAAAACAGCCTAAAATCGCTCCGATTATCTTTTTGTGTGTACCCAGCATAATTTGCCCTATTTAGTAAATCTGGCCCCTAGTTAGCAGATATCCAAGACTTCTTGAAAACTAAGTGAAAACTTTTTTTGGTAATGTGAGGATAAGAGTGTTATACTTGGGTAAAAGTAATGGTAACTACTACAATCCTTTGTTGAAGACCCTATGCTTATCCTAAACAATCATAGCTCTGGTGGACAGAAATGAAGAGTGTAAACTCTTTCTCACAGGCATGATTTTAAGCTGGATGCCGCATGGTTGTAGGTGGTGTGGGTTCTCAGTTGGGGTTCCAAGAACACAGAGATCTGTGTGTCTCTGATCCATTGTTAAGAGCCGCCATCTGTTTGAACTGAGCCGGGCTTGAGTCATCGTGTTCAATACTGAAAGAGCTCCCATATCCAGCCACTTATTCCATCCAAACGGGATTTCACATGACTAGCTTGGAAAAAGCACGGGGAATTTTAACGGATCTGGTTTGTTTCGGCCGCTGTTGCTCAATCCATTGGTTTCTCATTGCATGTGGGGGGGAGTGAATTAATGTCATGTTTAAAAGACCAGAGTCTCTGGAGTAGAGGTACAGCAACTCCCCTTGGAAATACTGTTTTTCTCAGTTTAATAATAAAATAGACGTAGTAGTGTAATGTCCAGATTGCATACTTATTTCTCTTCCAATAAATTGACCACATAAACCAAATGTGTGTGAGAAAAGTGCAGTGTAGTAGATTTGTGTGTGTAACTCAAGACTTTGACTACATACACTGACGCCACTCTGGGGGCTGTTAAAGTGTGTAAGTGTGTTTTAAGAGGGCTTCAAACCCATGGCCCACACATTTGTCCTCGCCACATCAAAAGGTCCCCATGCAGTCAAAATCTGGGTGGTCTTTTTCAGCTGTGCAGCCAATAAGTGCAAGAAAACAGGTAACTAGGGACGACCAGAGGGTTTAGGCTGCCATGCGTATGTAACCAAGTAGGATCAAGCCAGACTGAGTGGGTGAATCTCACAAATCATGGCAGAATCTGAAATCGCTATAATCACTATTTGAGGGGACAGCCATTTGTTGTGGTGTCCGAAACCATAGTGGACATTATTGAGTGCACTCATTCTATCCCATATTTCACCGCAATAACGAGTGTACAGCCGATGTACACACAGCGGCTGTCTGAATTCACTCACTTGTTTTCATTCACTCCTTCAAGTGAACTGTATTAGTGGACTAAAGTAGGGAATAGTGATTGAGGGTTTAGGGGGCGATTTCGGATTCAGCCCATGTCTGGGTCATGAGATTTTCATGTCAATTAAAGGATTAAATTATCCCATGATTTACTCACCCTCAATCCATCCTAGGTGTATATGACTTTCAGACGAATACAATCGGAGATATATAAAAAAAGCTGCTATTCACTGCCATTATAAAGCTTGGAAGAGCCAGGACATGTTTAATATAACTCTGATTGTGTTCGTCTGAAAGAAGAATGTCATATACACCTAGGATGGCTTGAGGGGGAGTAAATCATGGGGTAATTTTCATTTTTGGGTGAACTATCCCTTAAAGCACATTTTCTTGTCAAATTGTGTCAAACACTGTGTCCTAACTACTTAATATACACTCACCTAAAGGATTATTAGGAACACCTGTTCAATTTCTCATTAATGCAATTATCTAATCAACCAATCACATGGCAGTTGCTTCAATGCATTTAGGGGTGTGGTCCTGGTCAAGACAATCTCCTGAACTCCAAACTGAATGTCAGAATGGGAAAGAAAGGTGATTTAAGCCATTTTGAGCGTGGCATGGTTGTTGGTGCCAGACGGGCCGGTCTGAGTATTTCACAATCTGCTCAGTTACTGGGATTTTCACGCACAACCATTTCTAGAGTTTACAAAGAATGGTGTGAAAAGGGAAAAACATCCAGTATGCGGCAGTCCTGTGGGCGAAAATGCCTTGTTGATGCTAGAGGTCAGAGGACAATGGGCCGACTGATTCAAGCTGATAGAAGAGCAACTTTGACTAAAATAACCACTCGTTACAACTGAGGTATGCAGCAAAGCATTTGTGAAGCCACAACACGCACAACCTTGAGGCGGATGGGCTACAACAGCAGAAGACCCCACCGGGTACCACTCATCTCCACTACAAATAGGAAAAAGAGGCTACAATTTGCACGAGCTCACCAAAATTGGACAGTTGAAGACTGGAAAAATGTTGCCTGGTCTGATGAGTCTCGATTTCTGTTGAGACATTCAGATGGTAGAGTCAGAATTTGGCGTAAACAGAATGAGAACATGGATCCATCATGCCTTGTTACCACTGTGCAGGCTGGTGGTGGTGGTGTAATGGTGTGGGGGATGTTTTCTTGGCACACTTTAGGCCCCTTAGTGCCAATTGGGCATCGTTTAAATGCCACGGCCTACCTGAGCATTGTTTCTGACCATGTCCATCCCTTTATGACCACCATGTACCCATCCTCTGATGGCTACTTCCAGCAGGATAATGCACCATGTCACAAAGCTTGAATCATTTCAAATTGGTTTCTTGAACATGACAATGAGTTCACTGTACTAAAATGGCCCCCACAGTCACCAGATCTCAACCCAATAGAGCATCTTTGGGATGTGGTGGAATGGGAGCTTCGTGCCCTGGATGTGCATCCCACAAATCTCCATCAACTGCAAGATGCTATCCTATCAATATGGGCCAACATTTCTAAAGAATGCTTTCAGCACCTTGTTGAATCAATGCCACGTAGAATTAAGGCAGTTCTGAAGGCGAAAGGGGGTCAAACACAGTATTAGTATGGTGTTCCTAATAATCCTTTAGGTGAGTGTATATCATCCATTAAAATCTTAAACGTCTGGGTTAAAAGTTCTAACTGGTCTCAATGAGCAACAGGGTTTTGTTGATTAATTGGTTTTTTACTTCTGTGTTCTCACTGGTCCAAAATCTGACTCAAGCAATCAAGATCTGAATTGGGATACATCCAAACGTGTCAACGAGATTCAAGATATCTCTTAAAACAAGCCTTAATATTTCATATAAATGTACATATCAAAACAAGACAAAAATACGGATTTAAAAATGTAGGCTTCATTTTCTATATTTTCTTTTCTGTTTGATTTTGGGGCAACATGTGATTGAGAAATTGTATGTAACCTGAGCGTACAAACACACACTTACACAGACACAGCTCCAGTCGCTTTAGTTATTATACTGTAAGTAAGTATCTCCAGAGAGGCTGCTGTATGGATAATGTATGACACATGGAGCGGCGCTAAATAAATCTACTCCAGTGAGCTCTTCCGTCTTCAAGGCTGATTTACTCTTCAATGTCTTTATGTTTCCTCTTCCCACTTCTTCCATGTGTCTTTTTCTTCCACAACACCATTGCTCAGTTTTTCTTTTCTCTTCATCATTCCTTTGTCACTCTTTCTCTCCGTCTGGCATTCCTGTCCTCCCATCTCACCTCCCTTCTCCTCCTCCTCCTTATATCACCCTTTAACTTTTAAAGTCCTTTCCTTCACAAATGCCTCTCTCGTTGTCTTTGGCCCTGTTGGCTCGTTCATCAGTTTGAGAGAGGCTTTGCTACACTGCGTTGTTGTAGCCACATAAATCAGAGTCCCAGTACGACAAAGAACTGTAACGTCCTGCTTTAGTTTGTCCTCCTACACTTCACTTATAATGTTAGTCAAGGTTTCTTGCAAGGTCTATAATACCTGGAGAGCTATCCGTTAGCATTCCCATTCATCTCAATGGCTGTTGCTCAACTGCTGACCCATGAAAGTATGTCACCTGCATGATGCTATCTTTTCACGTGTATGTGTGTCACTGGGGAAACAACTACTATAATATAATGAGATGTCATAATAAAATAAGAAATTATTTCATGAGAATATATGGCCATGTCCCAAATGGCACCCTAAACACTCGCAGTCTTCCTACGAGTCCGCACTTTAGTGGTGTAACACCGTTTTGACTGTCGGGAAGAAGTTTGCTGTGGAGCTCGCTTCAGTGTGGACTCTGCAAAAGTGCGCTTTGAGGGCGCATATCGACTCACGAGCACCCTTCTGAATCCTAAAATTGACAAACGGGATACCCTACAGTCTCATAGATTTAGCGGACACGCGCACACGGCAGCCATTGTATGTCCACAAGACCGAAAGTGCATGAAGTGTGCCATTTGGGACAGGGCCTATGACTTTCTGAATGTCTGTCAATGAAGAAATGGCTTTTTGGCTGCATAATTTTGTGTAGTTACGGCATTGCCTGGCCATTGCTAACCAGGCAAACCTTGAGCTTTGGCACCTGAAACAACCATAACGTTTTACATGATCAATTTCCACGCAATCTCTCTGATTCTCACAATGTCCCGCAGCTCAAACAGGTGCTAGCGACGCCAGGATCATTGGTTTGATTCCCAGGGAACGCATGATAACGTGCCTAGTAAGACGTTTGGATAAAACATCTGCCAAATCCATAAATGTAAATTACACAGCCTGTTTTGCTACTGTACATTTAAGACTTCCATATGTATATTACCTCTGGCTAACCTTCGCGTCCCGGTGTAGTTCACACTGTCGTCACTGGACTCTTTTACTTTGTGAAGAGCAAGCAGGGAAAGTCAATGATCCGTACTAGGCTAAGCACAGAAGATGGATGTTAAAACTTTATGTTCATGGGATGCTAGGTCGTGTTCCTTCACTGAGGACACCCCGTCTCTATCTTTTCTCCTCTACCCATTGTCTTGAGATCAACTAAAGGTCAACCGGCTCACACAGGCGAATCTGAACATGAGCTGCTTCTACCAGATCCTGCCTTAAACTCGAGTTACACTGCCTATGGACAGATGCTTGTCATCCATGGAATGCCATGCCAGAGTCTGTTTAACATCTACCCTAGCTGGGCCTTCAATGGGGGATGAGCAAAATTAGGAGTATATCCTGCAATGTTTAGAAGATATAGAAGGTCATGACTGCTGACAGAGGAGCAGTTAAAGGGAAGCAAAGCAGTGCTGCTTGTAAAATCGGCTCCAGTGCTTTTGGTTGAGTCTGTGAGAATTTAAGGGGCCAAAGAACATGATAGAGATGTCTTGGCTTGTCTTGGGTTGGATAAAATGTAGAATTTAATAACTGGCTCATTTTCCAAATTCCTGAGTTTGAATTTGATTTGATATAAAATCACATTGCCCTGATATACTCACGGCAAAGTTCTTTTTCGTTTGAAATACTTGACCAGCGATATACTGTTAGCGAACATGCAACGCTGCTGAGAGTGATGGTTAGATGAATATGTGCTGCGCGCTTTCCTCTCAATAACAAAATACTCACATAACAAAAACGCATCTGATCATAGCAACGTGGATGTTTACACGAGCTCTGCAATTCGGCACTCCAGTAAAGTTACGTCACGTTTATTTATATAGCACTTTATACAATAGATTGCTTAAAAGCACGCAGCTTTACAGTATTAAACATGAAAAAGAGTGTCAGAAGTACAACTTCAGTTTCTACTCTAAAGCAGCTCTCTAGTGTGTTCATGTTTTTACTCATGGAAGTCTGATCTCAACGAACTGAACAGGAGAAATGAACCGGTGAAGATTTCCACGTCAAAGAAGGTGGAGCCTCCGCACACACCTACCTATTACGTTATTGCCACAGACCAATGGTAGTATGAAGACGTTTACCAGCTGGAGCGAACTTTTCCTGAAAAAATCCCAAAACAAACACAAAACGAACTTTGTTTTGGCCTGATTTCGTTTCGAAATCACATCAGTTCATCCTTCGATTTCGCTTGAAGTATATCAAGGCCTTTATCAAGTTCCTCTTTGTGTTTACAGGTTTACGCATATCTACTGTGACGTCAAAGCGCACAGTCCTAGCATGGACTCGCACTGTGTGTCTTGTGTGATCTTTTCAGCAATTGTTATTGTATATACAGAGTTTCTTTTTGAGAATGAACAGATTTCTAGTCGATGTCCCTTGAGACAGTGCAAAATCAAAACACAGATGCTGTACATCTGGACTCTGTGCTTAAGGACAGAGGTTGCTACTTCAATCAAAGCATCAACATTTGAAAAACAACACAAACTTTGTCCCAGCGAGCAGTCCCATGTAGCAATTGTTGTCTGGCCCAGATCAGGGCTGGTTATGGCTTATTTGGCTGAGATTTGGGCCACTTATGGCTCATGTCTATAGTCCAGATCTGGCCCATTCAAAGGCCGTCATTCTTTGCTGTTTGTGGGCCAGGGAAAACCGGTTTTGGGGCCCGGAGCTCGGCCAGACAAGCCAGCAATTGCTATGTGGGGTGATGCAGTTTGTCACATTGTGTTGGGTAGCTTCATAACCCAGTTGAGTCAACTATCAAATGCACTATTCTTGAAAGTTTGTTCACTCTCAAGTCAGATTCATTTCAGCAAATCAGTTCATCCAACCACTCATTTTCCAAACCACTTGTATGATCATTGAGAAAACTGATTCCAATTCTAGTTCATTTTGGAAACCAATTCACCTAGTTGCCAAGTCATTGTGTCAGGGCTTGAACGCACCTCTCAGAACATAGATTAGGGTGCCATTTTGACCGTCACATGAACACCATTGCGTGCACACTCACGGAAGGGCAATTTTACCATATATTTTTACCATTTACCATCTATCCATCCATCCATCCATCCACACGCTAAGGTGCAAACTCTATAAAAATAAAAAAAACATTTCTTTCTCTTTCATTTCTCTTACCAAGGGCACAACACAGCCTAGAATAACATGACTTTTCCAGACGACTTCTCACAGAGCTGGCACCATTTATCTAAAATGAAACTCAGTTTCCCTCCGCAGACATTACAGTAAATGCAGAGCTTTGAAGGTGTGGCTTAGCATGTATTAGCAGAGCCTCTTTTACATGGAGGCCTTATTCCCATAAAATATGTCATCTGGCCTGGTTGAGTGTTGACAGAGGGGTTGGAAGGAAAGCAAGAGTGCTGGTGTGGATCCTGGGAATATCAGATGGAGAGCAGGATGAGCAGTGAGGGGGATGTAGCATTTCGACAAGCTTTCTCACGCAGCAAAGCAGAACAACATGTTTCAGCAGCCTTTCATGTCAAGTCAAAAGTGTCTGTGGAGCGGCAGTATGAGTGTTCAGGGTAATATAAGGCTACGGAGCAAAACTAGTCATTCTAAGATGTCCTAACATAAAAAGAGAGCTCTAATGGTAGATGGACACCACCTTTAAATCACCCAGGCCTAAACTTTAACGAGGAGCTACTGGTATAAGCCCAATTTATATAACAGATAGCTCCGGGATGGTTCCGGGTGCTGACTGATCAATACGGAGTTCCAGTCCTGCCAAAATACACCAACAGTTATAACAAGAAACTCCTGTTCATTTAGTTGCTATATATGTCCCTGTGAAAAGTCACAGTAAATTCCAGAACAATCTTCTGGCGTAAGGATGGCACTTAAATGAAATCTACCTAAAATCTTACCAAAGGAAAGAGCAGTGAACAAATAAAAAGGGATGAGTGAAGCTGCACATATACTTTCCAGGACAAACCCAATTCAGTTTATTACAATTGATCATTTTCACTTAAAACTTCAGTGCTTTTTCGTCAGTCTGTGACAATAAATGAGAGAGAAACGTCAGGAGGCAGGCATTTAGTTTGTCACCCCCATTTTTCTTTCTTAATCGGTGAGGGTGACAGACATCTACGAATTAATAACGATCGCTGCAAGATTTAGTGTGAAGCATTCAAATTCGTCACATAATTCTGTTATAAACCACATAGAAGGCTTTTCAAATCTACAAATCACCAACATTCACCATGGATTTAATATAGTAACACTAACTGTAACCATGGTATTGTGGCAGAAATAGTCTAGTTTTTTTTTTTTTACATTATTCATCTCGGGGTTCGTACAACCTTTTAAGAGTGAAATTCAAGCACTTTTCAAGGGATTTCAAGTGCTTCACACTTTTTACAGCAGTTAAAAGCTCCAAATATTATCAGCAGTTGGGCAAGTTACTGAAAATTAGTAATTAGTTACAGTTACTAGTTACTTCTTTTAAAAAAGTAATTAAATAACTTTACCAATTACTGTATATCAAAAGTAATTAGCTACTAGGGAAAGTAACTTTTAAGTTACTTTTATGTCTGCTTTTTAAATGTAAAAATGAACGGTACTGAACAGTCAAACACAATAAACATAATTTTTAGACCTATTTATTGTAATCAACAAGGCAACAGGCCTTCAAATCAAGCAGTAGTACAAAAGTCCCTTTTAATACTTGAAACGAAATAACAACTGTCTCCGAAAAATGCGCAGCACACAGTCGAGTATTTGGGTTGTACTGTTCTGGAACAGTGTTGTAACTAAAGCGTAGCCACTGTTTTCTAATTGTCCCCTCTTTTGGAAGGCCAAACAAAGTAGACATGGCGGTGCGCGGGCGGCAACAATACTACAGCGAGAATGAGCTTCTTGTCTGCAAGCGTTAATTTTTCACAAAAGAGAGTAACGCGAGTAACAAACTCATTTAAATTTCAGTAATTGTAATTGCGTTACTTGATTAAAAAAAAAAAAATTACATGCGCATTACCGCTAAAAGTAGTGGAATTACAGTTAACGCGTTACTCCCAACACTGGTTATCAGATTTTAATGTTATTTTTAATGTAATGATGTGTAAGCCTAAAAGTTTAAAGATGTAGGAAAACTACATCTTTTATTTAAAAAAAGACATGACCACTATAGCCAGTAGATGGCGGCAGAGGAGCACTTATTAGCCATTTCGACTCCCTAATATATTGAAAAAGTAGGAAGTCACAAAGTCTCATGAAAACTTTTCTTCAAATTGTGACTGAATTACACAGAAAGCAATTAAAGAGCGCTCTTTTTATAATCACTGAAGCTGTCGGTCAGTTCAGTGTGATACTATAGAAGAATGGAAGAATTTAATAAGAGTAGAATACAATTTTTCCCTATTTCCCTTTTTTTCACGTTACTGTTAAAAGTTAATTTGATCTGCGTCTCAGTTCA